>OY735253.1:1368230-1913821 GCA_963457715.1 Argyresthia albistria
TTTGCTTATACTTGGCTTACAACATTTTGATACTTTACTTGACTATTTATTATTATTCTTTAATTTCAGTTACTAATCTGTTCTTTTGGATATTATACATTTATTTAAATGTGGTTGATTGCAATTACTCATATTTGTTTCCAGGTGGCTTAAATACGGATTTTGAATTATTTGAGTCTGATTGTGACTATGAAACAGAATAATAACGTTTATTAGTTTAGTATGTTTACTTTATACTCAAAGTGAAGGCTTTTGCCCAGCAGTGGGAAACTGTATAGGGTATAGGCATGGTAAAAAATATATTCAGTAGGTACCTACTTAACCCATCCAATGCTCTATGAATTTACGAACGCGCGTTTTTACTAATATGATATTCTCTTTTTCAACCAAGTCATGAGAGTTAATAGGTATCGAACAATAAAATTAAAAAAAAACACATTAAAGTATCAACTCCGTTAATTCGATGTACAGTAAATGTGGCCACATTAAGATTTTTTAAATTTGCCGCGGTTTTCTTGGGACTTCTTTCACTGGCCAGACTCTACAAACGAACCGGCATTTTGAGCCCTCACTATAGCTATGGCCGTACGGTTCAGTACGCGACTGAGACGGCCCTGTATAACACACAAAGGGACCGTATAAGTGGGCCAAGTGCTTGCCTGCTAAAGCCCTCAGAGAAGAAGAAATAATGCCTGCAATTTGGAAGGCGACACGAACTATACTAACTAAACTAATTAAAATGGTGTATTTGAAAATTGAATCTGTGGCCACCGCGCAAGAGTTTTCTGATTTGAAGGTTGTCAAATAGCCCCCAATGTTACGTGTTTAATTAACTGTGTACAATAAAGAATAATGATGATAAAGAAAGAAGGTATCGTGTTACACCATACTTTAATAATTAGCCTGTGGTATGGGACAAATGAACAGGAGACCTGATACCAGCTTGGTATTAGGTATCCTGTGCCTGTAGACAATGTGAAACGCTAACCGTTGCGAAACGAAACGTAAATAACTTTTTGTGTATGCGATTTGACATTTGGCTTCGCTAAGGTGACGTCATGTAGCGATTCCAAATGTCAAATCACATACATAAAAAGTTATCGTTTCGTTTCGCTATCCTTAGCGTTTAACATTGTCGACAGGCACTGAACTACATACAAAGCAAGTTTCGTACTGATAGAAGAACTAGAAGTGGGAGAAATTTCCGTTCCTAGATTTGCTGCACGATGATGTTATTTAGTTACACCATGACCGTGTTAATAAAACTGAGTTTCGGCAACCCCATATTGAAAAAGGGTAATGTTATGTTTAAATGAGTAATAGGTATTAATATTTACACACAGTGGGCACAATTGTACCTCTGCCGCCACCCCGTGGTCAAAGCCGTGACGCTATGTTGTTTTTATAAATATTCCTTTGTCTTCCTTAGAGCCATAACTACAGGTTATATTATTATCCTAGTTATGGCAGCAGTCAACCACCATTTTTAAATGTACCTACCATTTTTCCTTGAATAAATACTTTTACTTTACTTACTTTACTTCTCTTTTAAACAGGAAACACGTTACCTCAACATCTTGTTTGACTTCCTCTCCACTCTTTTCTAGCTCCTTCTCCTTCTTGAGGAAGATCTCTTCCTTTTTAACCTGAAGATCTTCTTTCTTGACGATCTCTTCTTTCTTGATTGCGCTCGCTTTCACAATGATCTTGTTTTTGCCAACCAATTTGAGATCGTTAGGCGATACAACCCTGGAATGCCCAGAAACCCTGGTAATGGAATATGTAATATATAAAAATAAATACACACAGATAATATAGCACTACAGTCCAGAAGACTCAACATGAGAGATGTGTTTGTGTGAATGCGTCCATCTGTAAGACTTCAACAAAGTGTGAGTGAATTCTTGTCAAGTATCTGATTGTTGGCAATTCTCTATGTAGAGCCGCTTTTGTGCCTGTACTAGAATAGCTAATAAATCTGGTTTTGACTTGTTGACCGCGCAGAGACGTGCCGCGCCCGCTACAAACAAACGGTGTATTTCCTTAGACTTAAGTAGAAATACATAAAATTGTATTTTTGAAGGCCCTCAGGCCCTCACATATTTCAAAAAAGGTACGGGGGAGTTATGTGCTCTTCTTTGATCCATCCCTAAGCCCACAACTTCCGAACGGGCGGTAGTATACAAAAATATTAATATTATATTGACATTGACTAAGCAATCTGTATGATTTTATGGTCAATAAAATACTTTGACTGATCGGTATTTCGCGCTCTCGCTATAGCCACTGACTTGCGACTCACTTGCAGAATTCGGCCCCAGGTAGTCTACCTACATAATCTCTGTCGACCTTTTGGTCACTACTTGGTTTCCAATTGGTCAAGCCAGGCAACAGCTATCTACTGGTGCTAGCCTTAATACATAATTAAACTTACTTATAAACTATCCTTGTATTTGTGACGGGGTCATAGGTCGGTTTCAGTGTGGTCTTCTCTGGGTCCGTGCCGATCTTCTCCAGAGCCTGGTTTACTAGTCTCATCTGCTCTTCATTTAGTTGGTTGAGGCTGAAAAGTTTGTATAATTTAATTAACATAGCAACATTCTTATCTTCCCGCCAAACTCTTGTGGAGGGGTTATGAAGGGGGGGTTCCAGGTTTGAATACTGGCTGGGAAGTGGGAAGGTAAAGAAAAACCCCTGGTCTTGGATGTTGATGTACCTGGTTCCCACGACACAGGGTAACCTACTGGGAGCCAGAAGCAATGTATGTGCCTGTATGTAAATGTTGTTCTTTTCCTTTTCTAGGGTGTTTGAGTGCCTGCACCTGGCCCACTTGAGTAGAGGATGGATTTGTGTTGTCCCCTGAACTTGCTCTATATTTCATGCTAACCTAACCTAACCTAACCTAACTCTTGCACCAGCTGGAATAGGAGGCCTAGATATTTGCGGTTTGAGGCCAATGTTTCTCCAAAATCACTTGATACTTTGCACAGCAAACATTGCATTATTTTCTGAGCATTGTAGCGAGTTAGGTATTGTATTATTAGAATACAACTTGTCTAGGAGGACAATTGAGTAAACTCATACAACTACCTGTGGTATGCTCCACCTAGCTTGAGCAAATGTACGGCAGAGTGTTTTGTCCGCTCTGGTATTCTGAAAATAAAACAAATTGTATTTGCACAGTGAAATACAAATATGGGAGAATCTCTGTAGGACTGAAACTCATATTATGTGAAATAGTGTACCAGATGTTGCAGGATTTTTTCTAAAATTCTTTGTTAAATATGGTAAGTAAGTCTATTTTCTGTAATCAAACTGGCAATACTCACTTTTCTTTTGGTTGGATCTTTGGCAGTATCCTCGGCCGTAAAAGTGTCCGAGGTGGATTTGGTTTACTCCTCACATTTGTACTCACTAAGTTAGGCAGTACATTTGTGTTGCTGCAACTAACTGTTGGTTTTAGTATTTTGTTACTTATGGTTGCTATATATTGTTTGTTAGCCGCATCCTTCTTGGGGACCAGAAAACTGGCAAGCTTAAGATTATTGCCATTGGGCGCAGCTACATTGGTTTCTTGTACTTGTACTTGTTTGGGAGCTGCAGGCGGACTGGCGACGTATTGCAGATTGTTCAATACTATGCTATTCTCAAGATTACCGCTATTCTCGTAGAACAGCTTTAAATTGTTAGAAACTGGTCTCTGTTCTTCTTGGACATTCGGGGCCAGTACATATGATCTTGTCTGAAAACGAATACAGCATAGTTTCAGTAAAATTGTAATAAAATGTTCACAATAAATAACAAACCCAAATTACCTGTGTAAGATTATTGTTTTGTACCAAGTATAGTAATTGACAAGAATTTAATGTGATACTGTCCGTTGTGCCATTAGAATTCATTGTTTCATTGATTCCTATAGAAAATAAACATAAACTCCCAAAAATCCGCGAAATCTAAACTAAAATAGAAAATCGTAAACAATAAATGGTCGCGTTTGTACAATGCTTCAATCAAGAATTCAAGAAGACCTCCCAGTTGTCAAAATGATGATGCATTCTGCTTCTGCCATTGGAATCTCCTGGAATATTTTGCGCTGCGCACACTTGTTTGATTGATGTCACACCTTAGAAGTGCTTGATATAAAAACCTTGCGAGCACTATCAAAACGCACTGAACGCGTTCTTCTTTATAAATAATGCTGTAATTTAGATTCATGTCATGATACTGTGCGGAGAATAGTTTTCTATTTTTGTAAAAATTCTAGTGTCGGTTGGTATGGAAAACATTTAATTTCGTACTTAGGATCCAACTTCGAACTTAGGATAAAAACCATCATGAAAAATAAATCAAAGTGGCATTCAATATGATTATGAGTGAAAGTGGAACGTATTCAAGGTCTATGGTATTGTCTATATGCTCAGTCTATATGATTGTTCTGAGCTATATGAGCTATATGGTTTTCTTAGGTTTTCTTTTGAGTCAAAAGAACATGTAATATTTTTTTTCTTTGAAAATTCAATACTAATCGTTAAACCTAAATTACAAAAAAAATTGAACTATTAAAAAAAATAAACAAACAAACTATTTATTAAACATGAACTTTGTTAAAAAATCTGAGTAAAAAATAAACATCTCTTATACTTTTTGATATCCGTTTCCTACTCTATCCAACCATAAACTAACCTCTTTTCTTTAGCCGTCAAGCTTTGTGAGTGAAGGTGAATATCGGTAAAAAATATCTAAAAAGTGTTATTTGATTGTGATACTGTACGTAATTACTAAATTATGGCATATTACTACGCCATCAATAAGTGCATAAATACTTTTTGAACTATTTCTTGAATACACTATCAAAATGTCAAATACAAGATCACATCCACGTGCGACGATTTTCGGCTTGTAAACTAGTGATCTTTGTTTTCAGACGCCAAGATGACGAACTCCAAGGGTTACCGCCGCGGTACGAGGGACCTGTTTGCCCGCAGGTTCCGCACAAAGGGAACTATCCCCTTGTCCACGTATATGAAAGTGTACAAAGTTGGAGATATCGTTGACGTCAGGGTAAGTGTCCTATACGTTTTCGCTACTACTAAAATCCTACCCTATAGATAGCGCGTAAACTATTGTCTTGTCGATTAACTAGGTAACTCTTGTCATAACAATGTAATATAAACCACCTCTGCCCGCTGAGATATGTTTGCGCTACTACTAAAATCCTACCCTATAGCGCAGAAACTATTGTCTTGTTGATTAACTAGGTAACTCTTGTCATAACAATGTAATATAAACCAAAGTACCACCTATACTCTGCCCACTGAGAGAATGCGATCCTGACACATGTCTATGTCCCTGTCTGTCCCGCGCTACTTTTCACTCAATCTCACTCCCACAAAGGGGATTGCATCCCGAACTGACATGTGTCAGGATCACATTCTCTCATTATAAACTTTCATTTACAGAGTGCACTGACAGAATTTGCCACACATGTATCACCACCAGAGACTAAAATATAATGGTCGTATGCTGACGGCTGATACCAATCTATACAATCATACAGACTTTATGAAACAACCTTTATGATTAGAGATCAGAAGAAACTACATGCATGGCATTAGCTTATCAAAATTACCTACTTACACAACCATCCTCAATTTCAGGGCAATGGTGCAGTCCAGAAGGGTATGCCACACAAAGTCTACCACGGAAAGACTGGTCGCGTCTACAACGTCACAGCCCACGCTCTCGGAGTCATTGTGAACAAGCGAGTTCGTGGCAGAATAATCCCCAAGAGGATCAACCTCCGTGTCGAGCATGTGAAGCACTCAAAGTGCAGACAGGACTTCCTCAACCGTGTCAAGGAGAACGAGAGGCTACAGAAGCAAGCCAGGGAAGCCGGCAAAGTGGCAGTGCTGAAGAGACAGCCAGCGCCTCCCAAACCCGCACATATGGTCAATGGAGCTGAGAAACCAGTGCTCCTGGCTCCCATCCCGTACGAGTTCGTAGCTTAAACTGAATAAATCTAAGAAAATTTATGACATGTTTTATTTTAAATCTGATGATATAACTGCCCCAAAACATACATTTGATAGATGTTTGATATACAAAAAAACCTAATGCGCTCTAAATGCCTTATTTCTGGCCCCCGATTCTCGCGCTAACGAGATATCTATTTTGATACTGCCTAAATCTGTTGAAAACGATCTCGAGTTATATTTATTTCCATCGAAAACTGGTCGAGAAACTGGTATGCCATTGCGCGAAACATAGAGATACCTACGATTTAAACGTATTCCTAAGACCTTTGTTATATACACCTATGTTTTACAAATAAAGATCTATTCTATTCTAAAAAAAAAAAAAAAAAGATTTCTCGGTTGGTTGAAAGGCTAGTTCCTTGTAAGAATAGCTTTTTCTTGTTTTTGAAAGATTTTGGTATCTCAAAATCTATATTTTGACCATGGACATGATCTCGCTAGCGCCAGAATTGCCCCCTGTGGAGGGTGCGGATCGCATTGGAGCAGTGTGGATCCAGCTATTGGCGCTCCGTCAGCTAATTATTAAGTCAGCCTGTATTCTTTGAAATCCTAAGATTCCGGTTAAATAAAACAAATCAAGTAAACCAGGGACAGTTCGCAACATTTTATTATGAAATGATAAGATATTTACAATGATAGAACACTAAAAGATGGAGAAAATATTATGTAATGATTGGAATTAAATAATTTCTTAATTTTTTATGCCGTTTCAACTTTAACTTGGCATACTAAGATTTAACATGATTTATCATCACATTTGACTATCTTAAATATATAAATACTATAAATTGAATTGCAATAAACTTAACAACTAGCATCTCTAGATTGATAAAACAATATGTATCCTGTTTCAGATGACTTTTGTATATCGGATGTTAGGCCGTAGAAGTCTTCGATTGCTGACGCGTCGATTTTCTGTAAAGTCAAAGTCTGTCTTTGTAAGAGAGCGAGACACACAGCAAACGCTGGCCAAGTTACATTCCGGGAGTTATATCTAATACATAGTTACTGTTCAGTGGTAATACAAGACAACGGAATAATTTAAACGCTTATGGCGGGAGATTAATAAAAGAGTCCCTGAGTAATATTATTAAGCAAAGCTAGGTTAGACTCGGCATTCGCGAGAATTGCAAAAAATGAGCATGGGCAAGATAGCATAATTATGCCTTTGATGAGCACGTGTCATAAACATATCTAAGCTATAGAGTTGATTCCGGGTGGTTTCATTCGAAATCCGGGATTCTACGGGCCTCTGTGGCGCAGCGATTGTGGCACTGCCTACCAAGCGAGAGGTCCCGGGTTCGATTCCCGGCTGGGGATAAATAAAACAAAAAATACTCCCCATGTCTTCGATGTTTACATGTTCGTGATGTCGCTGTTTCTGGATCCCACGACACGGTATCCTAGTGTGGGGTTAGAAGCATATAACCTGTATGCCCCTAAACGGGCCATATTTTCACTGCAATATGTGGCCGGCAACTATTGGTGTCTTTCTCTAACATGTGAGTAAGAGAGGGACACCAATAGTCGCCGGCCACGTATTGCAGCAAAACCTGGCCTGTTTAGGACACCTGTATGTAAATAAACATTTACATACAGGCACATACATAGCATCTGGCCCCACATTAGGATACCGTATCGTCGGGACCAGAAACAGCGACATCACAAACATGTAAACATCCAAGACCTGCATATTTTTTGTCCCCAGCCGGGATTCGAACCCGGGACCTCTTGCATGGTAGGCAGATGCGCAACCGCTGCGCCACACAGGTCGTCAAAGTCATGTTCGTTTATGTTTGATGTGTACTGTACTAACATCGACCATATCGTCGTCGAAGAGCAGCCACAGTCCGTGGCTCTTCACGATGCTGATGTAGTGTCCGCGGTTGGGCCCCGACCCGCAGTGCACCACCACTGCCACCAGGTCGTACAGCCGGTCCGGGTTCACAGCGTCGTCGGACTAACAACAAACAAACAAACAACACACAACTGTTGTAAGTATGCACCAGTTTATGTAGTCTATTGATTTGTAAGTAATAAATATACGTGTATGTATTGTACACATGGGTCTACTCCTACTCAGCAATCCACCTGTCTCATCCCTATTTGGTTTGCTGGAAGAGATCTCTTATTAGAGATAAGGTCGCCTTTGTACACGTTTTCTATGTTTTTTATTGTCCTATGTGACTGTTTGTGTGCAATAAAGAAATTATGAAATTATGTTGTAGAAGAGTGATGAAATGAGCAACAATAATATGCAATACTAGCGACCCGCCCCGGCTTCGCACGGTTGCTTTGCAATGCACAGTGCACTGGATTAACACCCACGGTAGCGTAAGGACAAAAGAGTCCTTGGAACAATATTGACATTAAAATTATAAAAAAAAAATGACAATAAAATTATTTTGACAGTGGGGACCAAGACGTCAATGAATGTCTAATTTTTGACGTTGGTACCCACTGTCAAACTAATTTTAATGTATATTTTTTTTTTTACAAAAAAAATAAAAAAAATGGCTCGAGTCAACCGGTTAATATTTTATTATACATTACAAACCTTCCTCTTGAATAACTCAATCTATTTAAAAAAAAAAACGCATTAAAAGGCGTTGCGTAGTTTTAAAGATCTAAGCATACATAGGGACAGACAGCGGGAAGCGACTTTGTTTTATACTGTGTAGTGAAGTGATGAGGCGTTCCGGAGATTTGAAATGGCTGGCAGAGATACAAGCAATGATACGAGCAAATTTATGAGCTTGCGAAGCCCCTGATATATGACTAAGAAATCAACATGGTAAAATAGGGAAAAGGTAAATAAGTAATTAAGTACCTAATTAAGTGTCGGTTGTACTGCTCCATGTACTATACTGACCGTGTTGAAGAGCCGCAACTCCAGTGGGAACACGACTCGGTGCGACACCTTGATGTGTCGGTTGTGCTGCTACTATACTATACCGACCGTGTTGAAGTGTGTACTGCTCCATGTACTATATACTGACCGTGTTGAAGAGCCGCAACTCCAGTGGAAACACGACTCGGTGCGACACCTTAATGTGTCGGTTGTACTGCTACTATACTATACCGACCGTGTTGAAGTGTGTACTGCTCCATGTACTATACTGACCGTGTTAAAGAGCCGCAACTCCAGTGGGAACACGACTCGGTGCGACACCTTGATGTGTCGGTTGTACTGCTACTATACTATACCGACCGTGTTGAAGTGTGTACTGCTCCATGTACTATACTGACCGTGTTGAAGAGCCGCAACTCCAGTGGGAACACGACTCGGTGCGACACCTTGATGTGTCGGTTGTACTGCTCCATGTACTTGAAGCGCTTGAGATGCAGCGCCAGTATGAGCGGCAGTTTCTTGACGCGCATGCGCTTCTGCGCCTCTTGGTAGCTGCTGCAGTGGTCGCATTTGAACTGGGGATATCAGAGCCTCGATCACGAAAGTTTTCGAGAACGCAGGACGTTATATTTTATGTCATAAAGAATCACTGACATTTGGCTTTTCGATAGTTTTCTATCGAACCTTTGTTCGTGATTGGGATATACAGGATGTAACAGAAAGGTGTAGTCACTTATCTATACAAATCAGCTGACCGCCCCCGGACCAAAATGTATAGAGCAATGAAAAATAAAGTTGCTCTGATCAAATCGGTTTCATTGTAAAAGTTGCTCAGAGTGGTCTCCCCAACAACCCCCTAAAATATGACTACACCCTTCTGTTACATCCTGTAGATAACATTTCACATTTCTTTGGTCTTCTTCTGTACACAGAGCGCCACGCTCTCTAGGCCACCTATCTGGAGATGACAGTTATGATCCCGTCAAAGTTGTAAGCGGTATTTTTCTCAAGAAATCACACACACCAAAAGTAGCATACTTACATTGGTGTTGATCCTCAAATTTAATCCAAATTGTGACGTGGGTGACGGTTGAAGGAAAAAAACACATGAGCAATACATTGCTTCTCTCTTGTCCCTTCTAAACACCATCGCAGGATTCGAACCAGGCAATCTGGATTGTGTAGCTGAAGTTGAAGTGTTTAAGTATTTTCGGGAAGGTATAATTGACGATAAAGGATAAAACTAACCTTGTTATCATTACAGAGGGTTTCCGTATCGCTGAAGCATTTCAGACAATGCGTTATGCTAGTATTCTGTCCGACGTCCACCTGAGGAAGAAGATTTATTACAATAAGGTATTTCATTAATGAAACGGTCTCTCTGCCACGCCGTATGGGAAAAGTCGTGCGCAATGAATGAATGGATAAATGTTTTTTTTTTTTCGGTAAATGTACGACTACGATAAGCCATAGCACAAAAAAATAACCTTGTTATGGGACACAGCTGTGCAATGGTGGCTATTTGGGAGGTGTCAAAACCACTAAACTAGAGGTAAGTATTGTGGCAACACACGATAGAAGCCACAGATCAAAAACTTAACTTAACTAAAGGCACTAAACTGACAACCTTGAAATCCGACAGCTCTTGCGCGGTGGCCACATATTCCATTTTCAAACACACCATTTTAATTAGTTTAGTTAGTATAGTTCGTGTCGCCTCCCAAATCGCAGGCAATGTCACTCTTTTACCCTTCCAAGCGAAACAAGGAGGAGATCTGCCCTTTATTTATCATATCGTGCAATTTATCATGGACGCCCACAGGCCGGGCAACTGACCTGTAAATCGAAGAAATGCTCGTCCTTACTGCTGACAGTCTCACAGTTCAGGCATCGTGTCTCACTGGTCAGCGTGCCCTGAAACATGCGTGTAATACGAGCATTTTTAGTCTCGTGTGGATTTCATCACAGTGCCATAGTCAGACATACAGACACGCCCTTCTGTTTTCGTCGGGGGTCACAGAAGAGATAATACGTACAGAACGGCCACCCCCTTCCCCGCGCTGATTCAGATACCGCACCCCACCCCGGACTTCGCAGGAACGTTCGACATACTCTTTGTATAGGGCTGAACGCACACATTCACAAACGAACGTGTTTACGCACACATTTGCACGTGTACAAACGTGATTTGGTTATTGGTGCTCCTAAACGGGCCATATTTTCACTGCAATATGTGGCCGGCAACTATTGGTGTCCTTCTCTAACATGTGAGTAAGAGAGGGACACCAATAGTTGCCGGCCACATATTGCATGCAGCAAAACCTCGCCCGTATGTAGGTGATTATTTTACGAGCGTTGTATGCAGTGTCCGAGGTGTGTCGTGAGTTCGATCCAATTTTGGGCTCAGTTGGTATAAAAGTCGATATCAAGCATCGGGGGTGCACATCAGGTCTACTGGGTCTACTGTCTGGGGGGCAATGCTACTAAAATAAGCGTTCCATTAGCAATTTGCAAGGCCGCGAGAATGCCTCAAATACGCCTTGCGAATACTGGCAATCCGTTTGCGATGTGTTACCGGAATACCAAATGATGCCATTTCGGGCGTTTTAGAAGCGGTGGCGTTCCAATTTAAACGCATTTCCCAGAGCAGCATCGGGCCCCTGGAGTCGCGTACGGAATTGCGTGCCAGTGGCTAATAGCGTGGGCGCAAAAAAACTTGTTTTGATTTGTCGACGGTGCCGAGACGCGCCCGCGCGCGCTACAAACGAAACAATTCCGCGCTCTCGCTATAGACACTGCCAAGCCATACCCGTACGCGACTCGCCACCCCGCAATATTACGCCCTCGCCATTACGACGTGACTCACGGCCCTGCGCCGTTATTCTGCAAGCGAATCGTATCACGTGCATGTGTCTATAGTTAGGGCTCAACATTCCGTGTCTGGCTTGTCGACCACGCCGAGACGTGCGGCGCCCCGTCTACAAACAGACCGGTTTCGCTCTCGCAATCGCCACTGACACGCGATTCGCTCGCACAACCCGGCCCCTGCTGTGCTGCGGCACCTGGAATATCTCGTGCACCCAGGTGGGGTCGGCGCCCGGCGGCGCTCCGTTGCAGGTCACGTGCTCGCCCGCCGCCGCCGCCGCCGCCTTCGGCAGCTTGAGCGAGCTGCTGTTGCGCTCGGCTGCAACCGACACCACGCATTCACACGTTACACATTTGTGAGGTTATTTATTACCCTGTGCAATACCCGAAATGGGTAATATCACAGATACTATATAATACAGATAGACCACCTAGAACAAAATATGGCACCGGCGTAAGCTGAGATGCTACGAAAGCTTCTTTAGAAGCACCATCGAAAAATTGCAAATACCACGAGATGGCGCTAAGATATATAGAATTTATTCTAAGATTAGTTAAAGTACAAATCTTACTCCTCGCGCCATCTCTTTTTACGAAGGGTTACTACTAATTCTAATTTGTATGGGATGAGCACCCTGTGGTAATATAGTATAGATAGAGTTCCTACAACCATATAATGTAAAGTTAACAGATTGGTTAAATCAGTTCGACTTTAATCAGCGACCAGGAAACTGGGCATTAGAATTATTGCAATAGGTACATAAACATTTCAGTTTGAGTTTTTTTACAGCCCTGTAGGAGCGTAAGGATAGGTTATTTTATAGTCAGATTTGTTTCCACGACGTCGATTAGCTTAGCGTACGCCCCTTGCCGCGCGCGACGTCGACACTCGCTTCATAGAGAGCGCTTATTTAGAATCGACGAATCGACGTAGTGGAAACAAATCGGCAACGTGTCTTACCTACCTACGTACCTACCTACGTACCTGAGGTGTAATGTTTATTTTAATTTTGGCAGTAAGCCAGTGCATAAAAGCAGACAAAAAGGTATAAAAGCTGAGCAGTTTCGCTAGTGTTTTTACCATACCTAGACTAAAGATTCATCAAAATTCAAATATCAGATAAGATAACTGAGAGCACATTGATTGCCCATGTAGAGTATTTGTTATCAGTTATAACTGTGTGGTAATTTGAGAAACCTTACAGCAGCAGCATATAAAATTACTCTCATCATAAGCTTTGGCCTGTCAGGGAACCGACTGTTGAGTGTTGGTTGGCCTCCCTAATTCGCGCCATTCAATTCATATCCGTGCCGTGTAAATGTACCTACAATGGCGTTCGTTGATTTTCTGCTATCCTCGCTAATATAGTTAGAAAATGAAGAGTTATATTATAATTGGTATTGACATTGACTCATGGCTGAGCAAGTACATCATCAATTATATGGTTATTTCTCATGGGTTTAAAGTCCGCGGAGTTAACAATATTCCCCTGCAGTGTGAACTACTTAATTAAAAAAGATATACCTAGCTGGAAAAAAATAGACAGTGCCATATTCAAAGATTCTTGCACAATAAAATCTCAATGGGCAAATACCTATTGATATTAAAAATCTTTCCTGTTTCCATTTCAGGTAAAATTGAAACAACATGCTGGCCAAACATTTGTTAATACAAAAGCAGGTATTTTTAATTCTCACGTAATACTGGAATTGTAATCAGAATTGCCCAATTAGAATACAATCAATCAACAAACCGATAATGTTGTCTGAATAACCATAAGATACTTTGTATGTCAGGTCAGTAGAGCAATTTCCTAAGGAAAATGTTATTTATTCAATGAGTCGACATTATATCTGTTTTAAGAGCTATCTAGAAACTCAATGGTTAGATATCAGTAGTTCAAATGATTAGATAAAATATTCAGATAAATGTTTGTTTTAAGTAACTATGCAATATTTTAGTATAATATCTACTACCTATAACATAGCGTCACGCCTTTTCCCATACGTGGTGGCAGGGGCACAACTGTGCACACTTTCAGCCAGTGATTCAATACTCCATTTTGCGTGACAGGGGGCAAGCCCATCACCGCAGCTATGGAGTAATGAAGGTTTCCTCACGATGTTTTTCATTCACCTACTAAATTAATAAATATACAATTATATGTATTTGATTGATCTATCCTTTTCAAGTCAATATGGTTTTAGGATTGATGACTTGCTAATCCTTAAATTTCACTCTTTATTAATCTGTGCTACAAGTAAATAAGTTGAAGAAATAAAAGAAATAAAGAACTTACCTAAAATTATTTCATTAATATGGTTTATCAGGAAGTTTAGGAACTCATGGGCATCTTGTTGCATATAATTGTCAAACTCCTCTGAAAAGATATTGTTATCATTACAAAACACACAGTAGTTAATCGCTACTTAAGCCTAGTCTGCTGATGTAATACTCTGCTTTGCTCACATATTCCCTGGTTTACTATGGTGGGTTTATTTTTAACAATTACATACAAACTTAAACTTGAGCTTGTCTTTGGTTAAACAGTTGGATGTCAAGTGCATGGAAAACTATCAATTGATTCACATAACTAATAAGTTGGCTGCACTTTTGATAAAGTATGAAGCATAGCTGGGCATAGGCCCCTTCTCTATTGGCGCTATAGAGAAGAGGCCTATGCCCAGCAGTGGGTCGATGTGGGCTGAGGATGATGATGATGATGAAGCATAAACTAAGTGTTGTACACAACTTTTAGGTTATTACTTTTTTCTGTATGTTAATTGTGTGTGATAAAGAAATAATGAACTATATTGTGAAGTGACTCTTACCTTTTTCCTTTCTCAGTCTTGCAATGAACTTCTTAGGTGCAATTGAACCTACTTTCTTTTTCTGTGTTGCGATGCTATAAAACAGATCGGCGAGGCATGTTAGGAGGGTCTCCTTTGTCCTCTTGTTCTTGGCTTTGTATTCTAGGACCTTCTCTCGGAATGGACGGCAGAAGTACAACGCCTGCAGTACGGAGTTGCTGTAGCAGGTGTTGCCAAACTGGAAGCATTCGTTTATAAGCTTTTTCAGTCTTTTTACAGTCTATAATGTGAATTATGGGTGCTAAATCCTCCCACCTCCTCTTCAAATTCAAAGAGACAATTTTTTGCAACAATGCATTTCATTCAATTCAGAAAGCCAGTATTCTAGAAGACAGAATATATTGCTGTGGATATAGGCTAATTGGAATGAAGAGCACAATTAAAGATGAATCTGTACCTAACTGAGGGTAACAAATAATGACAAAAAAATTACATATATCTTTGTGGTTTACTTACATTAACTAATCCAAAATAATGTTCATTCGGTGGGAACTGCTCTGACCCAATGTCTCTTTCCAGTTGTGATATATTTGCGCCCTGAGAATAGAAAAATGCATTCACTAGACAAAATGGAAATATAATGTAAAAACTCGGGAGTATGTTAGAATTGTCTTCAGTCAGTCAGTCTTCAGTCAATCTGCACGTACAGGAGGTGACTAGAAAGATAATTGTAGAAGGCATGACCAACTTGCAGAACAAGATCCAAATAAATGTTCATCCAGTCCAGTTTATCCTCACCATTCTCTGTTGGAAATTAAGGCCGAGATCCTGACATATTGACATTTGCGATCCGTTTTTATTACTTTATACACAAAATGCAATTGCCGCAATGATAAATCATCTATTTACAACACAAACACAATTTTTTGTGGATTCATAGCGAATTTCACTAAAATTATTGCTTACTGCCTTCTAGTAAACGTAAAATTGACAACTGGCTGGTCAGTCAGCTCCATTGGTTTCTGGGTATTTTAAGAGTCCATTTATGGAAAAAAATGGCAGGGAAAATACTAAAAGATTTTGTAATGATATTTATTTTCAAATATTCCATAAATTGGTACTTGACCAGCACTATTTTACTTATTTTAATATTTTTGTGCATAGTAAACAAGATGATACGGATTTTTTCCAGCTGATCAACGTGATGCTGTATGCTGATGACGCTAAATATGCATAGGATATTAAAGGGCGTCATAAAATACTTGCTTGCTGTTTCTATAAAAATATGTTTATGGTTTGGGGCTGCCAGGTAAACCACGCAGATATTCGCCGATAATGCTAGACAGAGTAGCGTAGGGGGCGTAGACGTATAACGGGTTTGTAGTTAGGCTGGATTTTACCAACAAAAAGTAATGAGAAAATAACTATCCCGGGGATAATTTGTATGACAATGACAGTTCAAAATGAAAAAGTAGAAGATAAACTGTAGTTTATGCACACCCGAACCCTATTGCAGCTATAAATAGCCTTTATTATATTATTCATTGCGCATTACACGACTGTCAATTGAACACATTACTCGTATAATTCCACTCCTATAGGCCCATCCTTTTACATGGCGACCTTGCCAGGATCCTTGCCTGACATCCTGGGGCCCGGACATCTACCGGCTGCTCCTCACTTGATCCCTCCCTGTAACAATAGCTCAAATATCGTTAATAAATAATAAATAATTCTAAATAATTCGTGTAGTTATTTTTTGACGTGACAACGTCTTATAAATTGGTTTGCCGGGTGACACTTCAAGAAACTGCGTTACGCTCCGCTCACGTTATGCGCTCACAATGAGAGCGAGTGAGAGGCACGCGTCCCTTCCACTCGGGCATGGTTAGCCCGCCTAAGAGCGAGAGAGACAGACATAAAAAGTGAAAGGCACGCGTCCCTATGAAATTCAGTGCGATATATAATTCTTTGTATAAATAAATGTTTTAAATTGTTACTATTATTTCATCCTTCTTCCTACTATACGAATGAATATTCACATTAAAATTATTTTACCACTCAAAGTCGTTGTCACGTAAAACTTTCGCCCGTATACCGACTTTACAGGCAACCAATTTTTTTTTTGTATAAATTCGGTTTACGGAGGGTAATTTTACGTAATAACGTCATAAGAAGCGAAATGAAACCTCGAGGAATTGCGCAACCTCAACACTTACTACTAAAATGTAAACAAAATAAAAAAAAATTGGTTGCCTGTAAAGTCGGTATACGGGCGAAAGTTTTACGTGACAACGACTTTGAGTGGTAAAATAATTTTAATGTGAATATTCATTCGTATAGTAGGAAGAAGGATGAAATCATAGTAACAATTTAAAACATTGTGCTCGAGTGGAAGGGACGCGTGCCTTTCACTTTTTATGTCTGTCTCTCTCGCTCTTAGGCGGGCTAACCATGCCCGAGTGGAAGGGACGCGTGCCTCTCACTCGCTCTCATTGTGAGCGCATAACGTGAGCGGAGCGTAACGCAGTTTCTTGAAGTGTCACCCGGCAAACCAATTTGTAAGACGTTGTCACGTCAAAACACAAAAGTAAGCCGCTGTGGTTTTGAACTCAGGAATTATGCATGCTACGCTAATGTTTCATTCATATTAAAGAAAACCCAGATGTCTGCGAACACCCAAAAGCAAGCTAAGATAAGTTCTCTGTAGTACGAAGTATCTGAAGACCTCTTTTGTTTGCCCATATCTAGGGAAACAATTAGTTTACTTGGTACACCAGGAGACGTTTAAAACATAAACTTTAATTCACGCTATGTTTGTCTGAAACGGTTTTAGATTTTGTGTATTCGTTACCACCAAGCAATACTGAAAACTTATTTCAGTTTGTGAAAAATTATAAAATTTTTCTTTTTTTTAATCCACTTTAATTTTATCAGAAACTCTTATGTAAAATCCGTTTTAGTAGGTGCCGCTTTTTGTTAAAGTGAACTTCAGAACGGAACTGTCATCAACTCTCAGATTTTCCCCGCCCGCCCCCTCCAGTTTTTCTTTCCCCTCACCCGGCCGTTTCAGCCCGGAATTTTATTGTTTTGTTCTGGATTACGGAAGTCCACCGCTGGCTTGTAGCGTGTAATTGCTGACGTGGCCTAAAGTAATAGGAGAGTCTATAAAACTTTTGCCCTACATCGTACCGGAGCTTCCACACACAGTAAGATCATACATTACTTATCTCCAATGTTTGTTCAGGTTAAAACAACTGTAAGTACTTAAAGATTCATTTGTTTGTAGAGCTATGTTAACGTCGCTTTTCGTGTTGTTGGCGGTGTCGGCGGCGTTTGCCGGCGTCCCCACGCCTGAAGAGACGATGCGGCTTATGGACCACCTGTCTGATGCTGAACACTTCAAGAACGAGCATCACAGTAAGCAGTTCGACCATGATGCCTTCCTCGGCCAGGATCAGGCGAAGACCTTCGATCAGCTGCCTCCGGAAGAGAGCAAGCGGCGCTTGGGGTAAGTCTGGAGCTAAACTTTTACTTGAAATTTAAGTTGTTTGTTACCTAGGTAGGCAATCCAATCACTAAATGTTGCTTGAGTAGATGAATTCCTTTCTAGAACAGGAAAAGTATTATATGAAATTATTCTGAACAAGTTATAGAAAATGGAACTATTGCATGTTCTAATGTGTTTTTTTTTGGTTTTGGTCTATCTCTCTACAGAACAGAGTTTAAATGTGCCAAAGTATAATTTTGGTCTACTGTAATGTGTACATATACACTTCTTATTGTACAAATTGTCAGCTTCTAAATTGAGTTCAATTTTATGCTTGTATGTAGGAAGATAATCTTCTCACTCTATTATAACACCCACACACTATGTGGGTTAGATAAGCAGGAAAGACAAGAGATGTTTGGTATGAAACAATGTTTGCTTGAAGTTAGAAATAACTCTTTAATTAAATAGGTATTTCACAGACTTCACCATAGAAAAGTGTGGGTAACATCTGACTAATAATCTCTCTAAAAAATAAAGCTAAAAAAAACTGATAAAACAAACAATATTCTATTTTAGAACAATCTTGTATATGTAATCTCAAAGTTCAGTAACCCTTCTTATCTCATCTCTGCTCTCAATGAGCGGCTCATCTAAACATTGTTCTAAAACTATAAAATTATTATCATTATCACCATTACATCCAAAGTCATTTTAATATTATTATATTCAAATGTAAATCTTGAGTTATTTTAGATTTTTGGATAATGTCTTGTCTACGTTTTGCCAGATTGCCATACATTGAGGGAACTTTCATAAATGTAGATTATAGACCACAGATATAGACCTATCTCCACTATTAGGTTGGTATAGTATAGCTGCAGGCTGCAGATATGGGCTAGCTCCTTCTCACTCTGCGTAAAGTGGTATTTAACTAACTGGCAAAACATAGCTGTTGCTGACTGCCACCATATATGGGAAAAGGCGTGACACTGAGCTGTGTGTCGTTATATCTACATAATAATATACAGCTTCAAATATATTAAATAATATACTACCTGGCCTTTACCTGCCAAAGACCCTTTTTCTGATAAAAGCCCTGCGGGGCAATTCTGGCTCAAGCGAGATCATGTCCATGGTCGAGATATCGATTTTGAGATACCGAAATCTCTATCAAAAACAAGAAAAAGATATTCTCATGACTAGCCTTTCAACCAACCGAGATTTCACAACCCGTCTTCGATCAAAATAAATATAAATCGAGATCGTTATCAACAGGTTTAGGCGGTATCAAAACCGATATCTCGACTGGGTAGATGATCTCTATAGCGCAAGAATCGGGGGCCTGCAGAATGGTAAAGCGCGCAATGCGTCATTTCAAATTGGTCATTGTCATTTCCTTTGTAAAGGACAAGGTAGGTTTATTTTCTACCCACTCACTTGGCTTCGTTAAGCAATGAATATTGACCATACAACTATAACTCCAGGGTGATTGTGGACAAGATCGACTCGGACCAGGACGGCTTCGTCAGCCTGGTGGAGCTGAAGGACTGGATCCGCTACACGCAGAACCGGTACATCAGTGAGGATGTGGAGCGGCATTGGAAGCAGCACAACCCAGACAACGAGGAGACCATCTCCTGGGAGGTGGGTGCAACAGGTGTTACAGAAAGGTGTTGTCACATTTCATACATGGACAACCTCTGTGGCGCAGCGGTGGTTGCTCTGCCTACCATGCGAGAGGTCCCGGGTTAGATTCCCGGCTGGGGATGATGAAAACAAAGAATATATCCCCAGGTCTTCGATGTTTACATGTTTGTGATGTTGCTGTTTCTGGTGTGCCACATGCCCATGACACACCTAGTCTGGGGCCAGAAGCAATGTATGTGCCTGTATAATATTCATTATTATTTATTATTATTCTTTGTGTTTTTCTGATATGTGCAATAAATATATTATGTATAAGATAAAATAAGCCTTCAGCTTCTGTTTAAAAGTTGCGTGTTTCATTCCAGAAATACAACAAAGACGTATATGGGTTCATGGAGGAAATAGATCCCCTGGAGAAGTCTACCCCCAACTCTGAGGGGTTCACATACAGCAACCTGCAGAAACGCGACCGCAGGCGCTGGCATCACGCTGGTGAGTCCGTAGGTGTTAATAAATCTCTCTCAGCTCTGAGAACTATCTCAAGGTCATGAATATGACAGATACAAATGACGGGAAGACAAGCTTGAGCCATTGCCTTGCATATGGGCCTATTAGACTTCGCTGTCGGCCGGGCCCTGTCTGACTCACTGTCTCTTTCTAGTCGTTCCATATGAGTGAGACGTCTATAAAATCGTGCCCTGCCGACAGCGTAATGTAATAAGCTCTATACCAAGAGTAACCCTACAGAGCTGAAATCGATTTAATAATACCAGCCCAGGCGATGAGTTTATAATGGAATATCCCTCGCTCCTAAACTGTTCACAGGCGAAAATAATTGATTCACAAACCTAACGATTCCGTTGCCTGAAACCTAACTATTCAATGCCATATTTACGCAATCGATTTGTTACTATAGGTACCGCCATCCACGATGACGCATGGCACTCTGTTGAAAGACAAAGATGCAAATAGCTACGTCACGCGTCATCGTGGATGGCGGCTCCTATACAAAGTGTAAATGAATTAAAGCAAAATGAGAAAGTACTTTGGACATCATTCTGAGCAACTTTGATTAAGAAACTGATTTGATCAGAGCAACTTTATTTTTCACCTCCCAGTACATTTTGGCTTGAATGAGTCAGCTGATTTGTACGGAGAAGTGAAAAATAAAGTTACTCTGATCAAATCGGTTTCATAATGAAAGCTGCTCAGAATGATGTCCCTAACAAAATAGTTTCTCATTTTACGTTATAGGTAACGCCATCCACGACGACGCGTGACGTATCTATTTGCATCTTTATTTTTCATCGGGGTACTCTGCTCAAAGACAATGATGCAAATAGCTACGTCACGCGTCATCGTGGATGGCGTTATCTATAATTCATTTACACCTTGTATACTAGTTTAGATGAATTCGATTTTAATTGAATTTGTATCCAAAAGAGGAGCAAAGAGCACACAAACATTGGCTTCGGTTTCCCCTCCAGACTCGGACGGCAATGACGCGCTGAACCGCACGGAGTTCGGCGGCTTCCTCCACCCGGAGGACCACACCACCATGCGCGACATCGTGGTGCTCGAGACCATGGAGGATATCGACAAGGACCACGTAAGTGTTAGGAGTCAAGTAGCCGATTCCACCAACAATCCTTATTATTTAGGGGAAACTAACTTTCTAAATGTGCGTGTAATGTCGCCGTTTTTCTAAACGTGCTTGTAATGTAGCCTTTTTTCTAACGTGCGTGTATTGTCGCCGTTTTGCCATAATACGTCGCCTAAACGTGCGTGTGATGTCGCTTTTTTCTAAACGTGCGTGTAATGTTGCCGTTTTCCATAATACGTCGCCTAAACGTGCGCGTAATCTCGCCGTTTTCCTATAATACGTCGCCTAAACGTGCGTGTAATGTCGCCTTTTTTCTAAACGTCCGTGTAATGTCGCCGTTTTCCATAATACGTCGCCTAAACGTGGTTATAATGTCGCAGGACGGCAAGGTCTCGATGGAGGAGTACATCGGAGACATGTACAAGCCGGAGGAGGACGACGACGAGATGGAGCCCGACTGGGTGAAGCAGGAGCGCGACCAGTTCTCCGGATACAGGTGAGCCGACGTTGAGGGCGGGCCCTTGCCAATCAGAACTTAGAGTTTCATCCTGTCCTTATTTTTAGAGGAAATTAAATAAAAAAATATTAAAGCCAAAGTCTAAGATTAGATAAATAACAAGAACACAAATTCAGATGCGGTGCGAAATTGTAAAATAAAACATTGTAACAGACAGATTTTATGGCAACTTCAGGAGACTTTTCTGTCGAGCAAAATTAATAAAATAACGTTGGGAAAGCGAAGTCACGCTGACACTCGTGATAAACAAGCTAGAGAAAAAACGTACAGAAATAATACTCGTCATTCCGAGCGATTTGGGGTTTGCTAAAGGCTGTATTTGCCTAGGGCGCCGTCTTAAAACCTCTACTTAACAGCATAGCGTCACGCCTTTTCCCATACGGGATGGCAGAAGCACAACTGCGCCCACTTTAAGCCAGTTATTCAATACCATTAACCTCTTCTTCTGTTTTAAAAAGTATGCGTGAATTTATTTTGAGGTTACATTTGACAGTGTCAAGTGTAGTGTGTTCTCCATAGCTTTGGCGATGGGCTAGCCCTCTCTTATGGGCTATTTACATTGGTCAAGGAGACAGTGGACAGTGGCGATATTGAAAGCCAAGTTGACTCTACTATCAACTGTCACTTGTCGACTGTCCACTGTCCTTGACCAATGTAACCAACGCTACTCTGCTTTAGCGCGACATTACGTTAGAGCTCTTCCACAAGAGCAGTCGACGGCAATCTTAAAACGTGTCGACAGCAGACTTCGCGCATTGACCAAACGTTTCAAACTGCCGAATGCTACCGATGCATGCGCAGGCTGCTCGTATCTAAGAGCTCTTCTATTTCGCCGAATGAATTAGCGAGCTGATGGATGTCATGTCTAATTTGGGAGTTAGGGCCACCATTATAATTAGGAAGTAAGAAAAAGATACAATAAATGTATTTAATTTAATTTAATGTTCCAGGGACACAAACAAGGACGGCTTCATGGACGCCGCGGAGGTGAAGGCGTGGATCGCGCCCGCCGAGTTCGACCACGCGGAGGCGGAAGCGCGCCATCTAGTGTTCGAGGCGGATAGCGACGCCGACGAGAAACTCACCAAGGCGGAGATACTCGACAAATACGACCTGTTCGTAGGCTCGCAGGCGACCGACTTTGGCGAAGCGCTCGCGAGACACGATGAGTTCTAGAATCGGTCGCATAAGTTTCTCCGTCATCTTGGCCACTAAGAATACTTTTTGTTATCAACCCATCCAAGACATCGTTGTTCGTAGCCGATAGTGAAGCGGACGAGAGACTCACCAAGGCGGAGATACTCGACAAAAACGATCTGTTTGACGGACTTTGGCGAAGCGCTCGCGAGACACGATGAGTTTTAGAACACGTTTCTTAGTAACCTACAGAACCACCATCTTATCTGTAAAACGCCCAAAGAGGAAACTACTGACGCCACTTTGAAAACGTCACTTCGCTGTCAGTTGTTTTAGTGTCTGCTGTTTAGTGGGAGTAGATGGTGGCGCCATCGCTCATTCTACAGATATAAGACGATGGCACTGTAGTTAGAATACTGTCTGTTAATAATCAAAGTTTTGGACGTTCTTTCTAAGTTTGAAGTCACTCACATGAACATCTGATAAAGATACATTCGCAAACTTCATCATAGACGTCCGTCTTCGTTCTTCACATAGGTGTTCGAAGCGGCCATCAACTATCATAGAACAAGAGACTCACCAAGGCGACATACGGGACAAATGGCTAGACTTGAGGGCTAGGCATGATAAGATTGATAAGTCCTAGAATTATGTGCCTTTTGTTCATGATTCTTCGAAAATCAACGCAACCAAGTAATCATACTGATACCCTTGGAGGAATTATTAGTCTGAGTGCTGACCGGCCGTTTCAATGACCTATCGATCCTCTATCTGCAGGTAAATATGGTCTTTGACATAAGTTCCACAGCGCAACTGTCAAACTAACTCAAGTATTGTGAAAATCATGGATAGGTTGGATATTCATAATAGAAGTTTTGTACCTGTTTAATGGTTTTGTCTGATCAATCACTCCATGAAAATGTACAATGAGATTGGCTTGTAGGTAGCTTATTATATCATAATGTTAGTTTACAGTCACAAAATTTTAATATGTGACATACTTAATGGAAATTAAAAATCGTGCCATTTAAAAAAAACTTGTGTGAGTGTCAGCTAAACTGTTGTCTTGATTCAGTCAAATATGTTACTATTGATACTTAAATTTTTAACGATAGTAAATCTTGCCACAATGTTTTTATTCGAATTAATACGAATCATTGAGGAATGAATATTCTATCTATCTTATCGTGTGAACGAAAAAGCGACTCCAAGAGTGTTAAAGCGGCGGCTAATGTTTCAATCAGTTTCAGATATTTGACGTATTAGCCCTATTAAGAGTATTTGTGTAAGTTACGTCGATTTAAGTTAGTTAAACACTCATAATAACTATTGTATTTATCTATTTTTATCTTAAACTTACTAACAATGAGAGACCAAAGTTATAAATACTACTCATTAATTTGTCGCTTACCGAATCTCTAGATTGGTCTAATAATGCTAGATCTGTTGATAACTTTGTGATAATCTATTTTTAAAATAAGTATGGAAATATGCATTTATTCTTTAAAACTAAAGATGATTTTGATAGTGCCTATTGCCTAACAGCTCATCAGTGGGTAATTAATAACAATTACTTTCCAATTGTTAATTAGTAACAATTACTTTCCAATTGTTAATAACAATTACTTTCCAATAAAAAATAATAATAGACGATTTAGCTGACGAATACAATGTAGGTTAATACTTGACAATAATGCCTAACCACATAATTAATTAAGTTTAATTGATACGTAACATAATAAATAACTAGGCCAGTACAATAACTAGGCCAGTACAATAACTAGGCCAGTACAATTTCGTGTGTTTGTAAGGCAAAATGCAAAACTTATATTTTGTTGAACACCGCAATAAATGTTTAATAATCTAATTTCTTTGTTTCTTTCAAATAGCACGAGACTTGTTCTTCACACCTTACATGACCGCGGAACCAATTTGATCAGCATCACGACGAAAATATTTAAAATTATGAATGATACCATTAGCATTTGCTTCTGGCCCCACACTGGGATACCTGTGTCGTGGGAACCGGAAACAGCCACGTCACACACATAGACATCGACTAAATACCTACACCACCTAGTGATTGCATTAATTGTCTGCCTTTCACCTTTCTGTCCCTCTCGCTTCGACGTCTATTGTTCTACATTGTAAGTTTGTTCGGCCTATGTTTACAACCTGTATTTAAACTGTACCAATACCATCACAAAACGAAAGGATGAATCCTGTAACGTCGAGCAGGTGTTACGCCACCGAATACGGTAGGTTGGTAGTCAAATAAATCTAGGAATCTGTCCGAAGTTGAAGCATTATATTGTACAAAATGGCTTGACAATATCAGAATAGGGTATTACTGCTTTTGTGAAAACTTTTTTTAAAAAAAAAAGAATTGTAGAAATTTTATTTCAATTTTGTGAAACCGATAAATGCCTTAAAATCATTAATGAATTTACGATCATTTTAGCTCGGAAACGCTAGCCGCCATGATGTTTAGCTCGACGTCACTCCGTTAGTAAACACACGACGACTGCAAAGATCAAGTTCTAATAATAATTTACGTCGATGTTTACTATCGGAGTGACATAAAGTCTGAATCAAAAAGACGAATGGTGTTTTAGTCAAATGACGAACTGAGTAAAAAACACGACTTTTCAAATTGTATTATAAATCGACGATTCTCTTTTAGCGTTTTGGGTATCTACCCCGGACATGCATTCTTAGATTTATTCTTACATAGGCAATTATACCGTATTGTGTTTTTCTTTTAAAGTCAATTTTGTGTAAAAAAGACAGCGTTTAATGATGACGTCACTAGGTTAGTATTTCATAGAAATCACGAACAAATGTTCCGTTTTGACAGTTCGTAAAAAGTAACTATTTTGAATAGCGTATAGCATGCACGCACGATGTACCTATCCACCACATCATTATCCTGCGCCGCCCGGCGGCTTCACGTTTATCCGCATAGCTGCACACTGCGACTCCCGACTTCTCCACGAACGAATGGAGATGGAACGGCATCACGGTGCAGTGCACTGATTGATAAATTAGCTGGAGCTCTACCACGACATTTGCAACTTGCGTGTAACTTACATGAGCTTTATGCCTGCCTCTAATGAAAAGTTTTGTTTCTAGGCTTGCTTACTCGTATTTTAAGATATTTAAGTCACTCGCAAGTGTTCAGTGTAATATAATAAATAACGGTCGAGAATAGGTAGTCTAGGTATACGCTGTTAGATCCGTCTTTTTCCAGAGCTCGATCCATTGATTCCAGATCGAAACTCTCACAAACAACTGGAGCCGTCTGCTGTGTGTGAGTACACCATTCCAAGCGCACACAGCAGGCGGCTCCAATTTGACACACTTTTTATTTTTATCCTAGTGCCACCGATATCATGTCGTCTGTAGCTAGGGTTACCATATGACAGGCGTTTGCCGCATTTGACAGGCATTTTAAGGTTTAGACAGGCGTGCGGCCGGCATTGGTCTGAGACAGGCATTTTGAAATTTCGCGGCCGCGCCGCGTGCGCCGGCACTTGCATTTGTTTGAATGATACCATTGACACCGGGGCGGGGTGGCGCCGCCGCGTTGCGCATGCGTAGTAGTAGTTTAGGCGGCGCGAGAATGAGAGGGATGATAAACTGTATTTTGTGAAGATTTTTACGTATGTATTAGAAAAGAAAGAACAGGCTTGTGGCCAAGGTAATCCAACAAAACTAGGAACAAGTCTTAAGTTGAAACATTATGTACAAAATGGCTTGACATTCTCAGAATTGTATATTTCCAGCAGATATATTTTATAAAGTCAAGTTTGTGCAAAAAAAGACAGCATTTGAAGGCACTTTTACATGACGTCATTCTGTTGTTATTTCATAGAACTCAGGAACAAAAGTTCCGTTTTGACAGTTCATAAAAAGTATCTATTTTGACTTGACAGGCCACAAGCCTACTGACAAATATCAGTAATAAACATCCTTCTTAATTATTATCTGTTGGCTTTTACTTATTACCTATCTATACAGCGTTTTGCTTTAGACAGGCATTTTTCTAAAAAATCAGGCATTTTAGGTACCATAGACAGGCGTCCCTCTATTTACATATGGTAACCCTATCTGTAGCCCGCTTTAACATAGCTAAAGAAGGCTTCACTAACTGACAGTATCTGTTTTACCCCTTCGCTTCCTCTCTTGGTACCCCTGTCAAAGTTTGTTCGGGGTATGTCCTTGCGCAAGAAGAGAGGGTTTGAAGCTCAGCACATTTGAGTGATATGAGACAAACTTTAGGATTTGTAACCATCTCGTTAACACGAATCTAAGCGTCGTCGTACGCTCGCAGTAGGACCTCTCAGGCTGCTCGCCACCGAACGAAGGATCGTCCCGGCAGAAATGATCGCATGATCGTGTTAGCTCGATTACTTACGTACGTACAGACGTAAGTTGCTAATAATTTCTAAACCGCGACGAAGATAAAGAGGGGTTCATTTATAAGTTTGAATTCTCTCTCTCTCTTTCTCTCTCTCTCTCTCTCTGCGTGTGCCTGGGTCTGTCTTGGCACTAGCGCTCAAACCGGGTGGACGAATTTTAATGCGGTTTTCTGTAAGTTAATGTGCTTTCTTTTGTCATTCTTTACATTGGTTAATAGCTACTCACTCGTACCTAAGCATATTATTATCTCCGTGGTTAAAAAGGCGGTATTGGACACGATGAGAGGAACGGATTTCGGTATCATTTCTATCATGCATGTTTCATACACTCGAAGAGAAGAGAAAAGGGGCAATATTATTTTTGCACCGATTTCATGATTCTCAAAACAATAGCCGATTAGAATTATCTACCCACTTCCGATGAGTTTCTCTATTGTAAATAGGTACATATCTAGCTACTTGTATCTTTTGTTTTTACAACATCCCGGTAAAACAAATGCAGCAACTTATTTCACATCGCTGTACGCAGCAACCATTACCTACCTACTAGAGATGCAACGAATAGTGATTTGGCCGAATACCGAATACAGAATATTCGGCGACGCTCTCAGCCGAATACCGAATATTCGACCGCCGACTCGGTATGAAATTATTCTTTTATATTTTTTTTTATTAAATTGCATTATTATTTTCTTTTTTTTAGATATTTGGTATTCGGTCGAATGGTAGGTAGTATTCGGCCGAATACAAATTACTTTAAAAAGTGGCCGAATAGGCCGAATACCGAATAGTTGCCGAATATTTGTTGCGTCTCTTCTCTACTATTAACATGCTATTAAGGAGTTCTTAGTACAGCGATTACCTTCCTACCTTATCGAACAGGTACACTTCGGAGTTCAATGGAGCTCGGCGGGCGATCGACTGTGCCACGCGCGCAATGGACTGGGAAAACCGATAACGCACAAAAATGTGTGGTGGTAAAAGAATCAGCGAATACACTTAGGTATAATACTATAAGTCAGGATAAGTAAGCAGTGAGTTTTTGTCGATAAACGTAGTTATGAAGTGATTTGTTTTCTGAAATATTTGTGTGCAATAAAACCACTGTCACTTCATTATTTCATAATTTTTTAAATGACAGTGGTCAACAGCTTTATTTACAGCAAAAACCTTATTGGCTTGGTTGGCCACACACAGAAATTGTAGCTTAGTTAGTAGGGATGAGTAGATAGGTAATTAAAAAAAAAAAAAATTGGTTGCCTGTGAAGTCGGTATACGGGCGAAAGTTTTACGTGACAACGACTTTGAGTGGCAAAATAATTTTAATGTGAATATTCATTCGTATAGTAGGAAGAAGGATGAAATAATAGTAACAATTTAAAACATTTATTTATACAAAGAATTATATTTAAAACATTAATTTATACAAAGAATCTCGCACTGACGCGTGCCTTTCACTTTTTATGTCTGTCTCTCTCGCTCTTAGGCGGGCTAACCATGCCCGAGTGGAAGGGACGCGTGCCTCTCACTCGCTCTCATTGTGAGCGCATAACGTGAGCGGAGCGTAACGCAGTTTCTTGAAGTGTCACCCGGCAAACCAATTTATAAGACGTTGTCACGTCAATAATGTAAATACAAAATATGTGTGAAGAAGAGCTCTGTGGTCTTGTCGGTTTCACGATTGCTTCTCACGCAGGAGATGCAGGTTCGAATCCCGGTACTGACCATGCACTACTGAGATAAATTATACGGACACTCTGACGGTAATGGAAAACATCGTGAGGAAACCCTCATCGCTCCATAGCTGCGGCAATGGGCTAGCCCCCTGTGACGCAAAATGGAGTATTGAATCACTGGCTAAAAGTGTGCACAGTTGTGCCTCTGCCACCCCGTATGGGAAAAGGCGTAACGCTATTTTATGTTATGTGTTTAAAGAAGTATGTATGTACCTACCTATAAATAAAGGGTTCTTCGGTAAATCAGGGCTAGATAGGTGGACGATATTGGGCATTATATCCAACCTATCTGGCTGCTTTACATGCATGCATGAAATTATATCTAGCACTATGATGTCACACGCCCCATTCGCTACAGACATAAAATATTACGATGCCTTAATGCGGGATTACAAACTATCGGCCGATAGCGATAGTGAGCTTAGGGGCGTTTTTAATCCCTAGATAAATTACGAATACAGCAGGTATAAAGACAAAACAGATAATCTGAGGATTTTAAAATCAGTCGATATTCGAACAGCAGAATTAAACCGGTTTTCCGATCCACCCAGCCAGTATCTTACCGATTACAACTGAAGAAAAAACAAAAACCAGCGACGACAAAAGACTGTCGAAATAAGGAGCAACGAAAGAAGGTAGGTATCTTAAATTATTTACCAAGAATATGCAAATCGCATGTGCGTTCACTCATGTCATGCCCCAAGCTGCGCTGGCACCGCCTAATATTCCTCAGTGTATTTTGTCGTTCGACATCATTCGACATTTGAAAGGCAAAAAGCAAGCAGCCCGCTAAATTGAGCTCAGCCTTACATATTTTTGCATACCTCTACCTACCCCATCTATACATATCGTGTTATACGTATGTACTAAAGACAAGTTGTAGTATAAAACATTTGCAGACTACCTACTGCATGTTTTTATAATAATATATTTGGTTTGTCTGTATTTAGCGACTGTCAGATGTCTGGTGCTACTCGGCCTTGTGTTGTATGAAGCGCATTGGAAGTGAACCTTTTCAAACTTTGGCGTCGACGACGGCGCGGCGTAGCTAATTACGTAGCAACGAGCGTAGCACGCATGTTGCACCGCCCGCCGCCTAGCCGTAGTCATTTGCTACGCATGAGTTTTCGACTTTTGAAATTATACTGTGCGTATTCTTTGTCAAGAAATGCTAACATTAAATGATGGCAACACTTGAGACTACTGCGTGTTTTTACACGCAGTGGTGCCCTAATATGTCACATATGTTGCCATTTTTTTTAGCATTTCTTGCCAAGGTGTTGTTGTTAGTTTGACATGCTTTGTTTGACCCCATTTAAAAGTTTCTGCAGGGAAGTAGTAATAATTACATAATTAGTATATTTTCGGAATTATTCTAAGGCTGCTATAACGACCGCGACCAAAGATCCTAAACGAAATGTACTGCGTCTGTAAGTCGCACAATGTATCTGCTTTGTCTCTGCGTTATCGCAATCTACCTTTTGTATACGATGAGTTCTCGCCATTTGCATAGATATCCTTGTACCACAAAACCCTAGCACCTCTTCTGTCACAGGGATATCGCGCTTCATATAAGATGAGGAATTTGTATGATAATTTTCATTTTGCATTCCCCGCTCATCTTTGTTGTGGATGGCGCTCGGGGGAAATTCGTCGGTTGTATGGCAGACGGTAATTGGCGTCGCGTTCCGATATCAATTTCTGCAAATATGCGGTGCGGTTCGGTAGGCTGCCGAAAACGTCCCTTTGGGCGACAACACAAGGCAGGTACATTGAAGGTAGGTAGTAGCGCTCGACTCATAATTTATATTTTTTAAGTTCAGTAGCCGTCGCCTAGGGTATTAGAAGCTTATTAGGCAAGATGGGTGGTATACTTTTGTTGAAATTGTCTGTGGGAGTAGCTGCTGCTCTGGCTAGCCATAGCCAAGCCACTCGCAGAGGCGTCAGATTATGTACGCCGCTGAGAGAATGCGATCCTGACACAAATGTCTATGTCCCTGTTTGTCCCACGCTATTTTTCACTCTATCTCACTCCCACAAAGGACATGTGTCAGGATCGGATTCTCTCAGCGGCTAGACTATACCAATTCTTATAAAATTTAAGTAATTTACCTAGATTTTATCTGAGTTACGTATGTACCTTGCTTACAATATCTTGCTTACAATATCTTGATGTTCAATTTATTATTTCTTTAAACACACATTCATTTTGCAAATAAGAATTACATAAAATGGTGTAATTCTCCCTTCTTATATTCAATAAGAAATCTCTTCGAGCAATCCTAGTTCCGGTATTCTACATGGAAGGTGCGGTCTCCCCCAACTAGGGTCGCTAGATGTAAAATTCAGAACGGACTTTTCAAAGAAAAAGCCGGACATTCAAAAACAACAATGCCGATTTCAATTAAATAACATCTTATAACGACAAATTTAAGCACGATAAACTAAACCAATGTTTGAAAGAAGAAATAAGCAGGTACAGACAAGGACAGTCATGGTGAATCACTTTCCCATAACTATTGTACGAAGTTTCGCGCAAGTTTCAGCGCGTGCCGCGATTCACGCGATACGCTCTCAGTGATTCATTTCATCTTGAGAGGAAATTAAAAGCCTAACAAAATCTGGACTGGCCGGACAGCCTGAAATTTGGCCGGACCGGCTTTATCCGGACGTCTAGCAACGCTGCCCCTAACACAGGTTTTTTGTAAACTTACCAGGGGAGTCCTACTATTTGTGTTAAAATCTGACTTGGAAAAACTTTTTTTTATATGTATTGTATTCGTAAGCATGTCCTTTTATTCTCTATAACTGAAGTTAAATGATACCCTCCATCCTCGTCAGCACCCGGACACTTACTTGATCTTAGCATAAAGCACATTTACACACTTCATACCGTCATGATAATCTACTCTGTTGTTCATATTTCCTTACTCTGAGACTAGTTACTTTCAGGTTGAAGTCAGAGTAAGATACTTTTACTCAGAGAGTAGAGTCAGATAAGTGCTACTCATTCCTTACTCCGCGTTTATTAGTATTGAATTAGTAATGCTTAGAATACAGGTCTGTTTTAGTTAATAAGACGGATGCTTGTATAAGTTTCGTTAATCTAAGGATAATCCTCCTAAAACCTAATAGAACGTATGATTAATCAATCAACAGTTTAAATAATGTAGTGGCTAGAATATCCTTAGTATATACACAAGTATGCACTAGTGATGTCTCATCGAACCAGTAAAGTATTCGGTTGTGCCCATGGTAATCAAATAAATCAAGGAACAAGTCTGAACTTTAAGCTTTATGTACAAAATGGCTCGACAATCTCAGAATTGTATATTTCCAGCAGTTGTATTTTATAAAGTAAATTTTGTGCAAAAAAGGCATAAATAAAACCGGCCAAGTGCGAGTCAGACTCGCGCACGAAGGTTTCCGTACCATTATCTATATAATTGAAACAAAAAGTAAACTTTAGAAAAAACCGACTTCCACAAACCCTATTTGATTAGATTGAGTTTAATACAAACTGTAACCCCTTATCCCCCCCCCCCAGGGGAATTAATTTTGTTAAATCCCATATCAGTGCTACCCCACGCTACTAAGGAACCCCTGTACAAAGTTTCATGGCTCTAGGTCCATCGGTTTAGGCTATGCGTTGCCTGCCCGTCAGCCACGCATTGTATTTGTACCTAGTATTGAGCAGATCTGGTGGCCATATGTGGTCTTCATCAGTAGTTCCGCATCACAATATTATGCTTACCATGTGCATTTGCACGAGTTACAAAAATCACAAAAATCACTATAGGTCTAATCGGTCTAATTTTCCAAATCGGTCCATCCGTTTAGGCGCTATCGAGGCACATACATAAAAAAAAAAACAAACATCCGGACGAATTGTAAACCTCCGCCTTTGGGAAGTCGGTTAAAAAAACCGCAAAAAAACACGTTAATTGTATGGGAGCCCCCTTTATATTAAATTTATTTTGTTTTTAGTATTTGTTGTTATAGCGGGAACAGAAATACGTCATCTGTGAAAATATCAACTGTCTAGCTTAGCTACCACGGTTCATGAGATACGGCCTGGTGACAGACAGACGGACGGACGGATATCTTGAGATTTTAAGGTACTTTCCCTCCAGGGCCCATTCGTTTGTTCTACCCTGTATATGTGTGATCTGTAACTGTATTTTTCATGAAATAACCAAAAAGTTTTGTTCAAATTATCATCTTATGTCAGAATAACTTTGTAGCTAGTTCTGTGTAGCTAGTTGAAAAATAACATTTGAATTGATTCAAAGCTTGCCGCGCTTTTAGGGCCTTTAGTACCTACTAAACGCCGCCGTAAGCAGCACTGTCTACAACCTACTCCTACTGGAAAACGTGAGACACCCATCTACAATTTCCGTACAATGAGGTTCACTCACTCATTATGTCAATGTCATGCAGACTGCAAAACATCATTTCAACGCACCAAAGAGTATTTAATGAAAAAATTAATTTCTGAGCTCTGAGATTTGTATGAAAACAAAAGTAATTAAAAACTATTAATTTTATAATTATTTTCTAAAAGTTCTACAGAATAAACAGAGACGTCGTAATTCATCAATTAATATTTAAAGTCTTTGTAGAAGTCCGGGGACGACTTTGTCATATCATTTAAATTTAGTTTCATTAAAAGAAGGCTTACCTACCAAAACAAAATGGCCTTGGTATAAACTTTTCAAGCGTGTTGTGAAGACGTATCTTGTACCGAGACCACTTTCAATTTGTAATATCTCTCGTATTTCAGTATTTGTGGTTGGTGCGGCAACAGATATACACATTCTGTGAAAATTTCAGCTTTCTAGCTATTACGGTTCGTGCAGGCGGACCCGGTGACAGACGGACGGACGGACGGACGGACGGACGGACGGACGGACGGACGGACGGACGGACGGACGGACAGACGGACAGCGAAGTCTCAGTAATAGGGTCCCGTTTGGCACCCTTCGGGTACGGAACCCTAAAAAGGACAGCATTTGATGCTATACGCCACCTGACGTCACGTACTATTTCATAGAACTCGGAACTCAGGAACAAAAGTACCGTTTTGAGAGTTCATAAAAAGTATCTATTTTGACCTTCGATTTGACATAGAAATGAATGCAGTACTTAAACTATTTGTTTTCATTTTCGAGAACAACCACAGGCAGGCACTTCTATCAAATTGTCTGTGTTCTTTAAACCTTTTTGGCATACAACACGGACATTAGACTGCATGATCCGGTATCTTGATCGTGTTGTAATTGTAATTAAGGCGAGGTACGAATAATTACAAACCAAGGTCAACGAAGATTGCGGAAGTGAGAAGCAAATATAACTCGGGAACAGGAATAAGTGGGATGGCAATTGTGCGCTCGCGCCTAATCTGAATCAACGTAAGAGCCAAAACGGAAAAAAAATCATAAAAAATAAGCTATTCCAGGGGATTACATTTCTATCTTCAAATCGCTAATAACAACAATTCCCCGCATATTACAATTAATAGAAAGATCATATTTACTACTACTGCGGTAAAAAAGGAAAAAATATTGGAAAAAAGGGTTGACTTTGGATTTATTTTTTATCGAGAAATTTTTATCCAAACACGTTTTCCTTCATGAAAACCCTAGATTATACAGTCAAATTACATATACCAGAAATTGATTACGATTTGCCTAGTATTTCCTGAAATACACATGAAAAAAGCACCCCTAATTTATTCATGAGGCGCCTTAAGTTGTGTTTGAATTGTATTTAGCGGGTGTCAAAAGGTGGTACAAGTCTGCCTAAACTTCGTTCATTCTTTAGCAGTATTTTCATATCAGACGTGTCGTAAGAAGCTAACGTAGAGGCTCGAATCTCAGTACCTAGGAGGAGGAAAGACTATATAAACCCTGTAGGACAGAGTGATGTGCGAGTGTGTTCACACAGAAACGTGCGGCGCGGCGTGGGAATCAGCCTGTATTTATTGACTATAAATTATTTTATGTATTTTTTTCTAGGTGTGGAATAAAGATAGACCGCTCATTCGTACCTATATTCTTGTACATTTTGAAACAAAAGATGCAAAAGGTATTATAAAATTAACCTTACCGTTCCTCGAGTAAAATTGGATGAAATTTTTAAAATTATTCTTGTCTTGCCACAATTTTGACGTTTAATCTCGGTGAGTTTAGAACTCATTAGTGAGAAGACAAATCTCTTATGAAATACCTCGCGAGCTGAATGAATTAAATCTTCAAGACGACTTAATCCACTTAAATTTAGGGTTCTCTGACCCTCGAATCCGGAAGTAAGTTTGTTGTATTTTCACGGTTTCTTTTTCATAATTTACAAATAAAAACCCAAGTAAAACAACAAAATATTTTTTTTTGTAGCTAAACATAGCTTACTAGTTGACTGCACAAGTCCTAATGATAGGACATAAGTTTTTGATAATCATAGTAGTTCAGCCCCTTTGTCCCATATGTAATATCTACATAAAGAAAAGCTAGATTTTCCACAGGTAGATTTTTTTCAACATTTTTTTAGTTAGTAAATACCCTATTATGAAGCATATTTCTGAATATCAACTTGATCACAGCAAAAATCTTGTTTCTATAGACTGGGAAATGGGTAGTATTTTTAACTTTAGAAACAGTCAAACTGGCGCCAGCGTAAGAACGCTTTGGACAGAGAACAATAATAAACGAGCATTATTATGAAATTAGACGAAGGGTGTGTGTTTTTTTTGTACAACACAAAAACGTACAGACATATTTAAAAGATCTAGATATGTGTATTAAAACATGTGTATTAAAACATCCTACTGATAAACACTAAAATTTTATGAAATGTCGTAGCAATAATTATAAAAATGACAAGCACAGCATAATATTATTAACTGAATTTTAATAATATTTTGTACCATTAACCTTTGTGTACCATTTCGCTTTGAGATTAGTAGATAGTTATAGAACTGATAGCTAATTTATTAAACCTCAACCTGCACTCGGATTCGATTTAAATGAGTTTGACTTAAAACTTCAAAACGCGTTCAAAACTGCAGATCAAACTCAAACTAAGTGCAAAGCTTACGTAGTAGGTACAACACCAAGTTTCAGCGAAATTGTAACGAAATTATATGTGAGACCGAGTGTACTTGCTAACTTGGGCTTGAAGTACTTGTGCACACGACTGTACAAGTCACAGGTGGTGAAGTAATGGAGTGGCTAAATTGGTGTGCTGTTTGTGTTGCTAAGCACAAACCAGGTGCAAGTCAAGTTGAAGTAATTTCAACTGAATTCTCGTGATGTGTGTGTAGTAGCTAAAGGTTATATCAGGCGGTTTTCTTATATCTGGAGACACGAAAGCCCCCCGCCAAGACGAGCCAAGTTTACTTTACTCATTAATCGTCTTATTTTTAAATAGATATTTGTAACTTTTGTACCAGTACAATAAAAGAAAAGGTTCACAACACAGTTTCAGGATTTTCAGCTTATGTATAAGCTTAAGAGTAGATATCAAAGGCTGAATAGTATTCTATTTACATAAACTACTTATTCACTGAAAAATATCTGACTAGTGAGAGGTCAAAAGGGAAAATACCTTTTGATCTCTCGGGAAAAAACCCTTTAAGATATTTTTAAAACTTCACCAGTTTATTGGGCCGGAATAAATTTATCTGATCCAATATAATGTACGTTGGGCAATTTCTTGCGCGGCACAAAGGGTGGTATGGCAGGAATTTAGATTAAAAATGATCCTTACAGAAGTTCAATGTATCGTGAAATGTTACGTCGCCGGTACCTACTCGAATGGACCAAATTAAATTTGATCGTACAAATACGACATCCAAACCTAATTATTAAATTATAACCGGCCAAGTGCGAGTCGGACTCGCGCACGAAGGGTTCCGTACCATTATCTATAAAAAACCGCAAAAAATCACGTTAGTTGTATGGGAGCCCCCCTTAATATTAAATTTCTTTTGTTGTTGTTGTTGTAGCGGCAACAGAAATACATCATCTGTGAAAATTACAACTGTCTAGCTACCACGGTTCATGAGATATAGCCTGGTGACAGACAGACAGGCATACAGACAGACAGACGGACAGCGAAGTCTCAGTAATAGGGTCCCGTTTGGCACCCTTCGGGTACCGAACCCTAGAAATAACTAATTATAATGTTGTTTAAGCACCTACTCAAAATACGTAAATTGGTGGCAGTAAAAAATATCTGTCTGACACGTGGTAAACCAATGATTAATTTATCTCAGAATATAATTCCTGGCTTGCTTTTCAATATAATTTTAAGTGCGCAATGGGAATTCACTGTAGGGGTTTTTAATTACCCAGAAGGCTCGGTATACCTATACAAGTGAGGGCTCGGTATACCTATACAAGTGAGGGCGTGGGTGGGAATTCACAAGAGAAATAAGCGGCATTTCATTGAACAGAACACGCTATGTTGATCAACTGTATTTCTGGAGGGGATTGATATTTTAATAGTAAAAATGTTTACCCCCCTGCCTGACTGCCAGCTGCCAAGTAGTCGAGGGGTACGGCAACAAAAAACCCCTACAACCCCCAACCCACCAAACCGAATAGGGTTATAAAAACTCAAGAGAGCATTTAAACTAGTAAAATAATCGGCTTTGAACTGTATAATTTAATTTATTAATTTTAATTATTATATTTTTTTAAATGATATTACAGAGGCAGTCCAATAGAGAGATGGTTCGCCAACGAAATATCAAAAATTACAGGAAATGAATGGATAGACAACGCAATCGTCAGAACAGCATGGAGAAAAATGGAGGAGGCCTTCACTCAGTATTGAGGTCCTTATTACATGCATATATTTTTAATTTCCACAAATATAAATTTTACTAATTCTATAATTTAAATAATCGAAAATGACACTAAAACTAAATATAATGAAATGAAATAATGTAAAAAATTGAAAATGAAATGTATTATGTCACAAGGCTTATAATAATAATAATATTCATGTTCATTAATGTCATGAGAAAAGGAACGTGGGCACAACGGTGGCTCAGCCACTCCGTATAATGGGCAAAAAAAAACACAAGTTTCTACAATAGCCTCAATAAATTCACCCTAGCATCTTTCGTCACCAGCCTAAGTCACCCGCACACACCAACATCCCATATTGGAGCAAAGTCTATTTGCACCGCCGTTCTCCTTAATCGCAAAGAACGGCAAACATGCCGCCAACATCCAGTGGTCTGATTAGAATTTATTTGCCGGCGCCACGTGTCCCTTGCTTGCACTTTACTGTGTCGCTACGAATTTTCCCTTCGTAATACTCGTGTTTATTTTTGGGGTTCCGTGACTTAAAAGGAATGAAAGGAACCCTAGGTTTACTTTTGTCTGTCCGACCGCTTCTCCGTCTTGTATGCCACCGGTGGCGATTTTCGCCTATCTGTCTGGGTGCTTCAATACGACTGACGACGTGGCCGGCCCAGTTCCACTTTAGCTGGGCGTTCGATGTCCTGACATCATTGATACTTATGGACTACATGTAAGGAAAAATGTCTGCCTGAAAAATTTACCTCGCGAAAATGTCGAACCGGTAAAATGGCTCCATCTGAACTGGGGCGTTGCAAGAGGCGTCAGGAATCCTTCGATATGTTTGTGCTATGCGTCTCCCATTAGAGAATTGCTCCCATCTTAATACATATATTGCTAAATAACAGGTTAACTTTGAAAACCTAATCATGCGGCCTAGACGGAAACACGTAATAATGTCGTCATAAATAATAATTAGTTCCTCTAACCGCAGTCCGCAGAACTACCGTAGTAGCACTGTAGTTCTCCCGGGACTTGAGACAATTACAGTTGGCGCGTGAACAATTACTTAGACTCTATTGCTACCACTAGACAAGCCGTTATACAATTTTAATCTAAAGGCGTGGACAGACGATGACGCGCCCGCTCCGCGCCCGCCCCGCGCCCGCTAGGCCGGGCTCTCACCGCTTTGCACCGATTTGTGTCTTATTGCTCACTAATAAGTAATAACTCGATATTAATATAATAATAATACAAATAGTTCTTACTCGAAAAACCATGACATTTTCGGTATTTTTTTTGTATACTCTGTAAAAGGCCCGCCACATACAGCCGGAATTTTTCCGATTCGGAATTCCGAAACGGAATTCAATCCCATACGAATCCGTAAAAATTCCCAACGGAAAACTTCCGTATGTTATGTGGTAGATCCATAGATTTGTATGAGTTTACTGCTTTCGGGATAATTCCGTTACGGAATTCCGAATCGGAAAACCGAATGTATGTGGCGGCCCTAAGTCGTAAACAACGCGCTTTCAATAAAATATTTAAATACACTTTCAAAGAAGATTAAAATAATAATAGTAATACGGTGTACAGTACAGTAGATCTTGTGAAAATACAGTAGATCTACTGTAATAACAGAGAATCTGGCAACGCTGACTCTAGCTGAAACAGTAGCAGCGGACGCATCGCAGGCGCGGGGTGGGCGCGGAGCGGCGTCGGAGCGGGCGGGAGCGGCGTCAGAGCGGGCGCGAAGCGGCGTCGGAACGGGCGCGGTCGGAGTCGGAGCGGGCGCGGAGCGGCGTCGGAGTGGGCGCGGAGAGGCGTCGGAGCGGGCGCGGAGCCGCGTCGGAGTGGGCGCTTCATCGTCTGTCCACGCCGTAGTTTTATTTTGTTTGATTTTAAATTATTAATGTATTTAATTTGTGATATTAATCCGATTAACTTTGTCGACTTGTGTGTTGTGTGCTGATATCCTTCTAATCTTTTTTACATCTTACAAATGTCGAAAAAAAGGTCGCACGGTACCCGCTGTTCAAATTCCTCAAAGCCAAGCCTGATGTAACCCCGGGAGCTCCTCATCGATCAAGGCTTGTCGGAGGCCTGTTTTAACGCAAGGCTTCATTTCTAATTTCCCATCATTGTCGAACTGAAATTAGTATTTGATTGCTTTGCGGGTATCGCTCTTGTTTCAGACGAGTCAACAGAAATGTTGGAATTGAAAATTTGTGTCAATCGAGAACCCTTATCATCTAAGGGCTCGTTCACAGATTCTGCGGTTAGCGGGGCGGGGCGGCGGCGGGGCGGCGGCGGGCGGGGCGTGGCGGGTGCGGTGGCTTTATCCCCGCTGCCATGTCGCAGTTTTCGTGAAAGCTTAGTTCCAGTTTCTCAAGTAGTGGTCAAATGTGTCATGAGATGAATCGAATATTTATCGAAGCGGCACTTAATTAGGTGAACTGAGTTTTACATGAGATTAACTTTAATAATAAATAATTAAATGCTAAAATCTATCCTGCGAGCCCTACACAGCCTTTTCGTCTGCTGACAGGATAGGCCTTCCCGTACTGAACTTCTACTGTTTTGAGGCCAGAAAGAATAGCGCCTCTGTCGGAATTTGTCGGTACTAAGTCAGTACGAAAACTTGTAACGCGGGGTCACATTCATTGAATCAGGATGGATAGAATTTCATGGGGTGATAAGACAAAATATTACTATATTGGTTATATAGATAACTCTAGAGTAGTTCGCAAGTGAAAACGTGTAGGTAAATACAATTTGTGAATGGGTCAATAGAAAGGAGATGTTATAACTGTCAAAATAAATTATTTTACTTCATATTATTTTGTTACGGCGATGGGCTAGCCCACAGTCACGCAAGATAGAGTATTAAATAACTGGTTAACTACGGGTCTGATTATCACTGTCAACCAGTATGGGAAAAGGCGTGACGCTATGATAAGTTGTTATTATTTTCTAAGAAATAATGAAAAAGAAAGAATGGCTATAATTCATACATTTTTTTTACTTACATAAAAACGCAGCGAAATGCGAATGGAACCCACGAACCCAAACATAATATTACAAACACAGCAAAATAGAAAGTACAAGGTGAGCTTATCTCTTTCCAAGAGATTTCATCTAGACGATTTCGAAGTTTGTTTGCAACTGCTTTTTGTCAATATGTGATGCAATGCAACGCTAAAATGCGACGCCATAATTCGCGTCGCTTAGGATCACATGGGTCCCACCCCTGAAACAAAAAAATGTTTAGTTTGTTTAGGTAGGTACCTAGTTTAACTATTACGGTAGACTACAAGGAACCTACATTTTAATTTCTACTGTGTTCTTGGTAAGTACTTACGTAATACCTGTGAAATAAAACAGCGAAGCTAGCCATGGGCGTTCAGGCTTTTACATTTTTTCATATGTTGGATGTGATCTTTACAAATTAGAAAGATTTTTGGACAGAACAGATAATAATAAATTATAGACATGTAATCATAACTTATCTACTTATCATAATGGCAAACGCCATAAGACGAAAGAACGTCGCTACAAAGACAGACAGACAGACGAGCGCGACTGATTGAAAACTGTTAACTTTTCCCGTTTTGACACATGCCCCACCCCATGCCTTGTCCCGTACTATTGAAGTCTGTGGCTGACGGGGAAAATGGCGACGAAATAATACAATCATGTACCTAGTCCAGGAAATGGATTATTGTATGCGTCTCTCATGTCTTGTTGCCATCAGCATAGTCACATGCCTCACAGTACTTTTTTGGTGGAAAACCTGAAACAGACAAACATACATAATTATAATACAAATAAATTGTGATTATTGAGCACCGTATTAATTTGTTTTTAATTTGTTCTTGATTCAAGTCAAGAGCCGCGAGACAAATTAATAAGGTGCTCTTGACACATGTGAGACACTTGGGTAGATTAAAAGTGACTGTTTTATTAAAAAACCTTTAAAGTCCCTTAACTCAAAAACGGTTACTTTTAGGTAGGGTGTTTCATAGTAACAATCATGGTTAGTCTAGTATTAATCCATGCTAGCATCTCCCAACGTACCTATGTAGGTCGACTTACCAGTAACCCTGCATAATCATATGCCTTGATATAGTTATATGAAAGCGGTTCATTTACATATAAAACAAACTGTAATATCTGAATACATATGTAAAATATTGATCCGAATGCAAGCAAATTGCTTTGTCCTTAGGCGCTGTGTTTATACCATTGAGTAAATTATATAACCCCATATTTTTTAAATTCAATGATGGCGACTCATTGTATGCACGTAATTGAGGGTCGTCTTCACTAAAATATGGAATAAAACAGTTATGTGCTGATTAAAGTCAAGATAAAGGTCAAGATCGTTGGTCAGTGTCTTTTGTCTAGATGATATTATAATGTTTGTCATACTCCGAAAAGTAAACCGATTTCATAAATACGGCCCAAATACTTTAAATTTAGCAAACAAAATATTTGCATGGAAATCTCTAATTGGTGGATGAAGACTGGCCCTCAAGTCTGGCCCGAGGAAGCCACCATGTCATAATACGAGGAATATTGGTTGGAATGTATGTAACGATATTTATGTTTTGTGTTCTAGAAAAAGGCGCTGTAGTTTTCGATGAAATTTACAATATAGGGGTTTTTGGGGGTAAAAAATCTGGGTCTGATAACTGAAAAACCAAGTATTTCCGAGTTTTCATGCTTTTCGCGCAATAGGATTGGCAATTTCACTTTAGTATCAACAAAAAACAGTGGTAGATACGAATAAAACACGCAAGCTGAAAATATGTGGTTTTAATATTAGGTCGGGTAAAAGTATCTTCGTGTTTTGTATGAAGACCGTACGGCTCGAAAAAAAGATGCATCTTTGACGTAAAAATTTCCGGATTGAAAACGCTTCAACCAACTTTGTGTTACTTTAACCTTTAACTGACACAGTATTATTCAATTCAATATTCATTTATTTCACACCGTTTAGTCCATAGTGTTAGTAACAATATCTTAAAGTCTAGTGTTAGTAACAAACATAAAATTAAAATAAAAAGTTAACATATACACACAGAAAAACACAGAATACACACACACGCGAGCATCTCATATCGTAGTGTGGAGCTGCACCCACCCAACGACTCAACATTGGGGAGTGCCACCGGTCTATAAATACACTCAGGATTCTGTTGGTGCTGCCGCGGAGGCGAGCCAGCATGGAGGCGCTTCGTTTTCTCATTATAGCGTAAAAGTCATCCGTACGCGCCTCCGCAAACATGCCAGAGGCACTGCAGAACCGCGGCAGCCGCAGCAGAACCCTGGAAGCGTTATTATACTGGACCCGCAGGTCGCTATATGCCCGCTGCTTAACCCAAAGGCTGCAGGTGTAAAATGACTGGCAGTATGCTTTAAAAAGCGTGATTTTAACTGCTTTCGTACACCTAGCGAACCTTCGGGCCAGCATATTACAGCGGACAGCCAGTGACCTGCGTTCCCTCTCAATGTCCATATTATCTTTAAGATCTTCAGTGACCCAGTGGCCCAGGTATTTGAACTTCTGTACCCGACATAGAGGAGTGCCACAGAGTGAGACTTCAGGCAAATTATGGTAGGTTTAGAGCCTGATTTAAAAACCATAAGCTCACTCTTCTTTGCATTATACCTGAGCCGATGGGCCACCGCATAGGACTCACACATTGCCACGAGCTTCCTAAGAGCACTAACCGACGGGCTCAGCAGCACCATGTCATCGGCATAACTGATGTTGTTCATACAAACACCATCAATATGACAACCAACATTGGCGCCGCTGAGCTCACCGATCAGTCGGTTCATATATAGGTTGAAGAGCCGCGGTGAGCTCAACCCCCCCTGCCTCACTCCGCACTCCAGCCCATACTCTTCCGAGTAAGCGCTAGCCCATCGTACGCTGTTCCTCTGATGATCATACCAGTACCTAAATAATGATACAATGTCAGACGGCACCGTTGTATCCTCACGCAGCTTACCCCATATTACGTCATACGACACAAGATCGAACGCCTTTGACAGATCCAAAAAGCAGGCGAACACCGGCGTTTTCCTAATGGTATAGTACTGGACAGTTTGCTTGAGGCACAGTATGGCGCTCTCCGTCGACAGTCCCGGCCTAAAGCCGAATTGAGCGTCGTGGAGTTGTACATGTTCAGCCAACTGCTTGTCAAGCAAACTGTCCAATACCTTGGCAACAACTGTAGCCAGGGATTTAGGCCTGTAATTGGACACGTCAGAGGCGTCCCCAGTCTTACTCTTTATGATCGGTACGACAACAGCATGCATCAAGGCCTGTGGCAGATAACTATGACTAACACATAAGTTAAAAAATAAGGAGAGGACTCTTGGTAAGTGGGGTCCCGCCAGCTTAAGGTGCTCGATGCTGAGACCATCATGACCCGGAGACTTACCTCTTACCATGCCTCTAATGATGGCTTCCACTTGTTTAGCGTTAAACATGGTGGGTGTCCCCCCGCCACTGGTCTCAGCCTCGGTCACGCGTTGCTCGCGTGGCAACAGTGATTTCACAGTAAAGTGCTGTCGAAACAAGTTCGCTATGGCAGTAGGCTCATTCAATCCAGCCACGCTCACGGGCAGACCCGTCTTTGCATTTAGTTTATTGGTCGACTTCCAAAACTTTCCAAACAATTTTTCTGAGTGTGTTTTTGCAAGCATATCCATCTTAATTTGTTGCTCATTATTTAAACAGAACTTTAATTTAGCTTTAAAATGTTTTCTGGACTCACACATTTGACGAAAAACACTCCCAGATGTAGTTTTACCACACAATAACCACATCTGATAGCATAGCCGGGCCTCCCCGTGTGCGTCACTGACATGTTTATTCCAGCCAGTTATATACCTATGACTCCTCACCATATCCCTACCTATGTACGTACATTTCGCACCCTCTCTGAGAATATTTATCACACTATTATACAATTATCCAACAATGTACAATGATAAGTATTGTGACACAATTTAACAGAACATTCAGTGCATTCTGGGGGGAAATCGATTACCTTTAGCATGTCGTTACAATATTCATAATATTTCGCAATTTCATTTTTATCTCTTTCTCCCCATCTCACTTTATCGCAGTACACATAGGAAGTAGTTAATTTTTGATTTATCACAGTGATATCACATTCAAAAACAATAGGATAGTGATAGGTATACCCCATACAACACTGACGCATTTATAAACAACCTTTTCGCCGCAGTCGTCACTATGCAATGGTCTAACCAACGTCGGGAGCCGCTGGCTTTGCAAAAAAATGTGTGCGTATCACTAGGTAGGAGTACACCGTCAATACACGACCATGTTTGCTCGGCGCATGTACTCAGCAACTCTCTGTGGAAACGCTCTCCCGGGTGCGCGTTAAAGTCCCCTAATATAATGACTGATTCCACGCCTTCAGAATCAATTATTGCAGTTATTTTACTAACACAATGACTAAACTCTATTAAACTGTCACTTTTATTGTTATCAAATGGCATGTAAACGGGGAATATTAAAAATGAACGGTTATTATTCAATATTTTTATAGCCACTATGCGATCACTGTTACAGGAAATAACCGACATTATGTTCCATTATGTTCATAAACATCATATATTTTTTTCACGGCCATTGTTGCATGTCTTCATTTTTTTCCTACAACTTTAAATTTATTGAATATTTCCATAGATTCACTCATTTTGACATAAAGAAAAACAAATGAAAAATTGTCGGCAACAACATTTTATTATTTTTATTCTTTTTTTGAAATATAATATTTTTAATGACACCAAAACTAGCCAAATCCAATTAATACATCGAAAGATATTTAGTTCCAAATATACACATATAAAATACGAAAAGACTTCTTACCCGACCTATTATAATAATACCCAAATCTGCTATATCGAAAGAAAGTTCTAAGGCAAAACAATACCTATTTAATTGTTTGTACCACAAACCGTCGAGCTAAGCCCGGTCACCAGATATTAATAGTTAAATTGGTACCATGGTGTGGAAAAATTACAGATGTTATGCTTTTGATACGAATGTTGAATTTAATGAAATTACATATAAACTCCAATAAGAATTGAATAAAGCTTTATTCTAGTATAAATGGTCAACTTACTTCAACGCGTCAGTAAGATGGAATACCTTTTATCTAAATTGAAGTATTATAAAGATGAGGAGAAATCTTTGTTAGGAGTACATTTAAGTTTAATGCGTTATGCCGGTATATATAAATCTGAAGAAGTGAAAAACAAAATAATCGCAATGTTCATGCTTATAACAATGTCTGTCATTACAATCCTGAGCTACATAGACTTGTGCTTTTCATGGGGAAACTGGACAGACATGATGAAAAACCTAACAGTAACATTATCTATTAGCATGAACGTATTGAAAGTAGTCGTGTTTCGTTGGAATTATGCAAAATGGGCAGACATTTTTGAAAATATTAGTTCTTTCGAACAAAAATTCAATGATATAAGTAACAAAGAAGTATGTCAAATTGTCTCTAAAAATAGCTATATGATGAGAAAAATTACGATCGGTTTCATGTCTAATTGTAGTTTAACAATGGTTTTCGCAATGATCGGAATAATCGTTTCACGTTACGTGTCACGAGATACACGAATATTTTTTTCGCTTTGGTTACCATTTGACCAGAAAACCTTTTTCGGAAACTTGTCAGCTTTCTGTCTCCAGATTTTCGGTTTATGTGTATGTTGTATGCAGAGTTCTGTCTACGATACTACCATTTTCTCTATAATGATATGGTTCTCGACCCAGTTTGATGTTTTGCATATAATGTGCAAGGAGATGGGAAAGCCAATATCACTAGATTCTGAAGAGCATCTTGTGCCAGAAAGTGTAGCTTTGCGGCGTTTAGAGCAATGCCAGAGATTACATGTCACTTTACTGGGTTTGTGTAGAAAAGTGAATGCTTTGCAATCACCTGTTATGTTCGTCAATTTGTGTCTTTGTTCGACAAAGTTAGGAGCTACTATTGTGGATCTTGTATCTGTAAGTGTATTTTAGTTATAACTAAGTTAGTACAATCACTTATGTATGAATGATGCCCCGTACTAGGCAAAACAAGCCTTTAGCAAAACAAAAATTGCTCGGAATAGTTAGTATTATAATTGCTGTTAATTTCTTTATAGCTAGGTCGTTCTTGCGTTTTACCGTTGGAAATTGGATTACTCGCTCAAAAGCACAATTGTTCTGTAGGTGCCCTAGGTACCTACACGTCATAGAAAGGTAGATGTCTCAAAAGGGATCGCGGCGGAATCAAACTTCCCCCCACGTTAATTAATCATTAAAAAAACCGGCCAAGTGCGAGTCGGACTCGCGCACGAAGGGTTCCGTACGAAAGGTACCATCGTACAACAAAACTTAATCACTCAGAACAATAAAACCAATTATGAATTTTGAAGTAAAAAAAAAAGAAAATTAAAAGAGATTGTGCCCTCACGGTGATTTGAACTCACGACCAGATTGAGGGCCTACAACATACCGGTTCAGCTACGATGTGGGTTGACGCGAAATATACAATCATATTGAAATGCGCTGGTCTATCAAAGCAAGTCCTTTGTATGGGGACCCCCTTTAATTTGTAATATCTCTCGTATTTCAGTATTTGTTGTTGTTACACATTCTGTGAAAATTTCAACTTTCTAGCTGTTGTCTGTCCGTCCGTCCATCTGTCTGTCTGTCCGTGTGTCAGTCAGCACCTTTATATCAAGAACGCGTGGACGTATCAAGCTAAAAGTTATATAAATTGTTAAAGTCTGGGTCGCATAAAGTTGTGAAAAATCAACCTTCTAGGTCTACGCAATCGAGCGATGCGACCGTTTATGCTGATTTTTTTTTCCATTTTCTTGTAATCGCAATGAACCCAAAACCTATAGGGTACTTCCCATAGGCCTACAAATTAAGAAATTTGGCACAAAGCAAGGTCTTATAGCATAAGCAAAGGGAAAAATCTGAAAACTGCAAATTTCTGTCTTTCTACAAAAATATTTAATTTCGATTACATGGATAACATTAATACTTTAGTTTTTTACGCAGAAACCTAATTACACATGTAACGCTCTCCAAGTGTGATCAGAACTCTTGGAGCGAAAGTCCTACTCGCACTTGACCGTTAATTTTTTGCTTATTTCATTTCATCTTGAAGCAAGCTGAAGATGAAAATTTTAATACCGATTTTGAATTGCCTCCCCTCACCCTTTCGCTTGCTATCCTGGATAAAAAATAAAATAATCATTTGCAATAGAAATTCGGCTGGCGAAACACGTATCGTGAACTTTTTTTGTCCAGAAACCTAGGAAGAAACTATAGGCCGGAAAAATATGTATTTATGAAAATTGTATCCTTATTGGATTTTAAATTGATGATCAACCACATTAACTTTGCAAATAGAGTTACTGGCCTTAATACATACTAATAATGTTTTCTTTCAGGAGCAGAACCGCATTGTTCAACTTATAATGAAGGTTATATTTTTGGCTATTTCATTGACGGAACAGTTTATACTATATTGGTTCTGCAATAAAGTGAGTTTAAAGGTGAGTAAAAAATGTCGTTCAAAATGTCCGTACAGAACAGTTTACATGAAACAACTAATACAAATTGAATACAGGGTGTAGAGGCGGCCACGATAGCTAGGTTTTGTTTGCCTAAGCATAAAAAAGGTTTAACAAATTAATCCAAACGACAGTTACAGATTTAGAAAATATTATTCCCACAAAAAAATTTCAAGAAAAAATATGCAGCTAAGACGAGACTGTATAACTCACACTGTCAAAAAGTTATCTGTAGAGCCAAGCTTCTAACTCTGCACGCTCTAACTCTTTTTATCTTTATTTAAAGAGCTTTAGTCCGTTTATATCGACCATGTCGCTCTATACGACAAATTACATTTTTTTTTACAAAAATAGATAGTAAAGTATCTATTTCTATAAATGTGTGCTAATTGGTTTGGTATAGCATTCTGGCTTCCCCAGTGATTTGGCAGCCAAAATGCTATTACATGTACCTACGCCTAAAAGCTCAAGCCATAACTTCACAAACTCTACACCTCAGTCAAAATATTATGTGGCGTGGCTGGCGTGGTAAGGCTTTACGCCTGGTACCTCCCTGGTAGACACCCGTACCGTCTCTTTCGTACATATATTATCCTCTCCATCCTAGGTTTGCTGGAAGAGATCTCTTATTAGAGATAAGCTCGCCTTTGTACATGTTTTCTATGTTTTTTATTGTCCTATGTAACTGTTTGTGTGTAATAAAGAAATTATGAAATTATGACTGTTTTTACCCAGTACGGCATCTTAGCATTGACTTTCAGAGCACCGAAGCGGCTATGGGTGTGTGGGAGTCACAGTGGTACAAGTATGGAGTACGGGTGAGGAGGAGCTGCCTCATCCTCATGATGGGATTACAAAATATACAAGTCATCTTCACTGCTGGACCATGCAACAAGATGACTTTGGACTCTTTTGTTTCAGTATGTGTTGATTTTCTATCACCAACAACAGGAAAACCACATTCTATCTACTTTTAGTAAAGCTTTTTTCATTGATGATGATAAATATGCCTTAAATTACCCCCTACACTCGCAGAAGCACACCGCTCGAACGACCGAACAATGGCGAACTATTGTTATGTAAGATGTGTCTGCGAACCAGTTAAACAATCGGTCGAATATGTGTCGAATTCGTACATGAAGGGTTCCGTACCACCAACGTACAAGAAAAAACGTGTTTTGACAGCAAGTATCGGGCCGCCATTAAAAAAACTAGGTGTTCATTTATTTTAAACATGGGACATGTTTAAACGAAAATGTATTGGAATAGGAATCTGTAGACATTGAATTAAATCAGTAAATATGGGATACCTACTGTTGGCCAAGGGCAGAGACTATATATAAAATTGACTGCGCCTGCGGGGGAATGCGGCTCGCCAAACGTTTGTTGTATTCAACAAACGTTCGCATACGCAACCTGTGTACGATGACGGGCCTCCAGACAGTTTCGCAGCGGCTGACCAATCACAGCTCTCTTACCTCGTCCCCCGCCGCCCGTAAATTGGTGAGTTGTGTTTCAAAGGAAAACGTATCTATGCGCTCTCCACGAGATAAGTGCTCCCGGGTGAAATGCAGAATAGATGTACCGTAACGAATACAATCTTTTAACGAAACTGATAAATTGATATCGAAATAGTTATTAAACTGAGATTGTAACGAAACTGATTTTGTATGAAGAATCTGAGAAAATAAACTGAGATATTTTAAACTCAAAAATATCTTCTACCATAAGTAACCCAATTTACCTTTTTATCGAAGTTTTTTTGTTGACAGATCATGAAGACAACTTATACCGCTTACACTATGTTAATAAGAATGAACAATACGAATGAACTTATAATTTAAAGTAGACGTGATGTAGTTGAAGCCGCTAATGACCAACAGAAGTGAAGGGGCTGAGGGTATCCTAGTGTGGAGCCAGAAACAATGTATGTGCCTGTATGTAAATGTTTATGTGTTATTGGCAGACAAAAATGGTAATAAATGGGTCACGTGGTATGGATACGGTCACTATGCACAAACTACCCTGCACAAACTACGCATGGCACGAGTGCGAGTGCTTACTCAGGGTTCTTAATCACAAAATATGCAAACTGAATACAATCTAACTAGTACCTACCTATCCTTATAGGATACAATAAATGAATTTGATTTAAAAAAACATCGTTGTTTTATTAAAAGCTTTTATTAAAAGCTTTCAGCTGAAATCTACGGTTTTCTAATTGTTTTTTTTTCATTTTATTGTATTAGAAAACCTTGTTTCGTTCGTACTCATGATTGGTCAACAACAAAACCCAATTGATAACCAACTTCAAAAAGGAGGGGTTATCAATTTGGTAGTTTGTTTATTTTTTCATCAATAATATTTTTTATGAGTAAACTGGTATTAATTATGAACCGTTTTGAAAACATATTTCTTCGTTTGAATGCGTGACCTAATAGTTTGGTCCTATTGAAATCAGGAATCGGTACAGTAGTAAGGTTTCTACATGGAAAAATCGGAAGTTTTATTTGTTTTTACCTGGATGAAATATTTTTTTGGCTCTCCGTCAATTTGTGATGTTTATAGTCATTGTAATAAGATAAATGTTGGTAGGATCGTATATTCGTATAAATGTATTATGTAATACGTATGGACTTCACTGTCATGAGACAGATTTCGTACGATCGTTTTCGTCTATTAGACAACATTTGCACACCGAGCGGGAGGACGCAATAGGTCTTGAACTCGAAGTTTTTAACTTGTAGTGTTATTTAATTCCTATGCCTTTTTTACCACTTTACTACAAAACACCGTCTCTTAGTGACAAAGTTTGTGTGCAGTGAACACTAATTTACACTTAACTTCTGCGAGTGTTGTTACGGAACCCGACCCCTGAATACGACACACCATGTTTGACTAGACCTTACCGATTGTCTTGGCTGCCCATGAATTCCTCAACTAGAAATGTTACTTCAGTAATTAATACTGCACCGGATGAATAAATATGTGTCATGTATTTTTAGGAAACAAATCATTAAAACGTCAAAAATTAAAGTCTACCGGACAACAACTCCACGGGTACTCAAAGTCTCGCACGGGAAATCATATATTTAAGTGGCACTTTTTTTTGATCTGCAGCCTACATTGTCCTTGTATCGTAATCTGGGGTAGGATCGGAGTTTAACAAAGAAGAGTTAGGGACCATCGATTGTCGCCTCTCCACCTCCTCTCGACACGCCTCGCAGTCGAGAGTTACACCTCTATGAGGAAACTATTGTTGGAGTTGTGAGGAGTTTGACTGCTTCTTAAGTTAGCGAAACAACTTTTGAGACTGAGACTTTTGAAAGTATAAGAAAATTGTGAAAGGCTAGCCTATTAGCTAGAATAGTTTACGTACCGTAAGTTAGGAAAACTGAATAATTTATTGATGTGTCCTCTTTGACCTCCTGAGGAGACGCTTTGTTAGTTTTGTTTATCAAATAATAATATTGATAGTGAACTTATGATAAGTACAAAGTATAGCACAAATTCAGTCGTAATATTCTCCAGTACTGAAGTGCATTGCGCGCTACGGTATGCTACACTGGGTGCATTGGATGGAGCTTAGCAAAATCCCCCATTATATCACGGCCATAATAATATAACCAACGCACGCTATGATGATGTCCCAGCCGGATTCGATCTCGGCGACTATTTCGGCTATTGAGAGCTTCTCCTACTATTAGACAGACATATAGCAACATGCAATGTAAAGATGCGTACTGACTGAACGTTACGTTAGGCTGGATTCACACGGCATAGACCTGCACGTTTTTTTGCAGTATACGTCCTAACGGATAAACAGTGGCCTTGGTTCACACGGCATTGTCCTGCACGTTTTTTTGCAGTATACGTCGTGTGAACCTAGGCCACTGTTTATCCGTTAAGAAGTATACTGCAAAAAAACGTGCAGGACTATGCCGTGTGAACCACGCCTTAGGCTGGATTCACACGGCATTGTCCTGCACGTTTTTATTTATGCGTTTTTTTAACGTACAGTCACTGGGGTGTTCATACGGTAGATTTTCATTCATGTAAAAAACGAATAGCCGCAGTATTCAAACAGTTCTCACAGTGAGTAGAAAAACGTATAATCATCGTGCCGTGTGAACGAGACAGAGCTTCACTATGAGCCACTGCAAACCGAATACGTTACAGTTCATCCGTTTTGCTTGACAAGTCCGTTGAGTATCCGTTTAAACGTATAAACGGTATACGTTTTTTTGCGGTACAAACGTCGTGTGAATGGTTCTATGTACGACGTATGAGCCACTATTTATCATACTGCAAAAAAAACGTGCAGGACAATGCCGTGTGAACCACGCCTTACGCGTTGAACAGCGAGCATTACACGTCACACAGCGAGCAGTCATGCAGTCAGTACGTAGTGTTACGGGGATGAGAGCAACGAGCGTCAACTGTTCCTGGCTTCCTGCTCGATGCTCAACATGTCATGTAATGCTAACGTAACGTCAGCGTCAGTCAGACCGCACCTTAATGTTCACGCGCGCTCGTGATATGCAAAAATATAAACCCGCATCTGTCGAGTCCCTAATTTTGATTGGAACTCGACGAGTTTGTTTCACTTTTGTTTGCGGAGGAGCACCGCCGCTTGATTAAAGTTAATTACGTCACGATCTATAGGGACTACCCCTAGCCCCGTTCCTGAAACGAATCGACCTTCAGCGCAATCAACCCAAGGTCGTAAATTCTCCAACGAAGCAAGTCAAAGGAAGCTTGCTTCAATCGTCGCCAGTAATTATAATGGTGAAGCCTGTAATTTTACTATCTCTTTGATTTATTTAATCAAAGTTTCTTTGAAAGCGGAAAGCGTGTGATTGGTAAGCGGAATTTCCCGGTATTTTTTCACGGAATGAGAAATTTCCTTTTCTGTTTTTTTTTTCTAATCTTTTTTTTCTCTCTGGTACAATTAAAATGTAATTTTACGTAAAGATTAAAGGTACGATTCCGAGACGGACTGCAGACCGCAACTGAAACCGCAGACTGCAAGCGACACTACTGGTTTCTATGAATATGAATCGCTATAAAATTGATTCCGAGCGCGGCGACACTGCGGTCTGCAGTCGCGTAGCATTTTCTTTGGCGGTGGTGTTGCGGCGCCGCAGTGTCGCCTGCGGTTGCAGTCTGCAGTCCATCTCGGAATCCTACCTTTACGGTCGAAGTCAAATAAGTAAAGTAAATGCAAACTTTTTAATAGGAACTCATACTTAGCTATCAGAATAAGCATTAACGAAAACGAGGAACAAAGAAAAATCATTATTTCCCAATAAAAATGAAAGCATCAATTATAACAAGAACGTATAGTCACTACTATTTTATTAATCATAAGTACTTCCGTTGAGTTCCTCCCAACTCCCATCATCCTGTCTTCGGAAAGTCAGTGCCTTTTATCTTTGCCCGTTATTAAAAAAATGGCTGAAGAGAAAAATATTTGTCTGCAAAGTTCGCTATTATCTCCTCGAACAATATCGGCCTCTTAATGGCATCTCAATAGAGCCTGTTCAATTAGTCTTGAAGCGATAGAGGCTTCCAGGATAAGCCGATCTCAACTTTATGGATATTGAAAACTACAATGCACTTTTGTTTTATAAATAAAGTTCATAATAAAAGCGCTGTAATAATTTCATGTTAAAGTTTACGATGGCGATTATTTAAAAATCCTTTATAAGTATTTTAGTATTTTGTCTTGCATCTGTGCTATTGACTATCTATTACTTTAAACTAATTACTGTAAAGTAATAGTGACATACGCTTATTCAAAATGATTTAGTTCTAGTTCTGCACACTATGTATGTACGCCCGCTACATCAGAATAAGAATAGTACTCGTACTATATTCAAGTAAACTTTGTCAACTATAAACTTTATATGGAGTTGTCAAAAAAACTAGAGTAGAGTAGAGTGTAGTGTTAACTCGCGTCGAACATACTGATAAACTTTCAGTAAATATCATGTCGATTAACTCTACAAGCAAACCAGTGCAAATCAAACTAGTTCTAAATATAACTCCGACGGGATAAAATTTAATTTCAGTACCTTATCTACGATCGGGCTAGCGGGAACCGTTCAATTAAAATTTGCTATCTGAAAGGATATTGCGGTTATCTTCAAGTTTGAATTGATGGAGTTTACTGCTTGCGAATGCTTTACTACTACGATTTTATAGACCTGTATAATAATTACAAAAGTTGTCAAGTTAGACAGGATGTCTTTTGGTGTGACCTTTTAAACAATAGAAAGCCACAAAATAGCAACATGGAACTTTATCACATGATAGGTACATGATTTACATAATCTGAAACTACGTGATTGTTTTGCAACTGATTAGACAACTTGCTTTGAAAAAAAAAGTCTGTGGTCTCCATTAATGCCGTACAACTTATTTTTTTTTTCATCGCCGTGAAAACATCCACATCTCATCAAAAATGGACCAGCGTTGTCGGCACAGCATCAATTTCCAAGTTCCACAACTCCCGACCAACAAAACGGCCAAATACCACGCGGCCTCGCCAGCAGGGATCGAAATTATCAAGTAATTTAATAAAGCCAGCACGATAACTCGAATGAGTCGTCCACTCCCACGGGGACTGATAAAAGGAAATAAGTTTAAACGAGAAAAGTTCGCTTTTTGTTCGCGAGATAGCGCCGAGCGGTCACCGAGGAGGTGACGGCGACAGAAATGACGTTGACGCGATGATATCTTCGCTCATTTCTTTATCTTTGTAAGTTGGCACGGATTTGTATTAGAATCCGTGTCAGTCAACTCATAAGTACAGTCTTCTAATGATATTTTGGCACTTCACTCAGTCTACAGGGGCGGCGCTAGTTCTACTCAAATGAATGACGGGGCGTTGTTAAACCTGTGACCTTTTCATGGTTGATGTTATAGTCGTAACTTCAAGAATTCGCCAATTCTGAAACAAGCTGTCGAGGATGGTGATGGATGATGAAACTGGAAGGAAGCCATATACCAAATACAGATTTTATGCCAATTTATATTATGTATTTTCCATCAATCTGCCACCTATAGTTCCAGTAATCTGGGTGGAGTATTGAATAACTGCCTAAACGTGGCCACAATTCTGGCACCCCGCATGGGAAACGAGTTACGCTGTTACTATGCTCTCATTCTCTCTAGGCCCAAGTCTTTGGCAGAAAAGCAAAAGCTGACGAGCTCTGACTCACGGTAAGATTCTGTTGTGGTCTGCGGAAGTTTCTCTCGCCACCGTCGGAGATGGATCGGACAATTTTTTAAACTTTTCTCCCCACTTCCGGTTAATGTGCAGTGCAAACTGTAATTAATGTCCACTGGCTGGAAACAGTGATGGAGTGCTTTGTATGTTTAGGGTGCCGTAACAGAGGACAAAACGAAGCCTTAGAATATTACAGTCCAGAAGGTGAGACATCAGAAATGCATTTCAGTGAGTGCATGATTTCGCAAGGGCGGATCTAGGTTGTGGGCACAGTCACCCGAAAATCTGCCAAGTGCAAATCGGAGTATGACATCGCTCATGCATGACCGATATAGTGTATTACTACAAAAGAGATTCCGTCAATAATGCATAAATACGTATATTTATAACCCGTTTACCACATAACATAATAGTCGCTCCATGGGTATTGAAAATAAAACAAATAATTAAAATGATTAATATTCAAACGAATAAAGCTACCTAAACTTAATCCTAATAGTCCTAATCACTATTAGGATTAAGCATATTAGGATTAGGATTATTATTAGGATTAAGCATTATGCTGACTAGACTCTAGTTAGGTATACCAATCGTCTAGTTACTAGAAGACTGAGCTTCAAGTTGCACGTCAGTATCTTATTACCTTTGTCAGTAATTTAGAGATGTGTAATTTCCTAAATAAATAAACGGCCCAGTGCGAGTAGCACTCGCGCAACAAGGGTTCCGATCACACTTGTAGCTTGTTATCTCGTAACTGGTGTAATTAGTTTTCATCATAAAAATATAAAAGTATGAGGTCAATGTAAACCAAATTACATAAATAATTTTTGTAGAAAGGCAGAAATTTACAGTTTTCAGATTTTTCCGTTTACTTGTGCTGTAAGTGCTTTATGTCCCATATTATTTTGCGTCGTCAAAAGACTATCTTTTGTTTTATTTTTTCATAGGTTTTGAACTTTATCTCGATGTGGGTAGGTTGAAAATCACGGGCCGTGGCGGACATACGAGTAGTCGAGTACCTAAACATGATTTTGACCGTCCCCTGTAGGTTGGACGACTATTGCGATTCTATGAAATCCAACAATTTTACAGCATAAACGCTCGTAGCGTTTGATTGCGTTGACCTAAGACCCGAGCAATTGTATAAGTTTTAGCTTGATACCCTTTTGATACCTCTTCGCGTTCCCGATAAATAAGTTCTTGACAGACGGACAGACAGACAGACGGGCAACGAAGTATAAGGTCTTCCTTTCCTTCCTTTTTTCCCTTTTAAGGATCGGAACCCTAAAAACTATCCTATCCCGGATTATTAAAGACAGCAAACCATATTGCCCTGCTTGGAGCACAGTAATAATACGGTACCTAATAACTAATAACATTATGAAAGCGGGGTCGGCTCGGTCGCACACACATGTAATTTGGATCATTTGGTCTGCTATTACTGTGTATCATTTCGTATCGTTGTTTAGAAGAAGCCGTACTGATTCACTATTTACTGTTTATGTCTTACAATCGAGGATACATTTTGAATAAATGTTAGGGTTCCGTACCCGAAGGGTGCCAAATTCGACCCTTATCCTCCGCTGTTCATTGGTCGTCCTTCTGGTCTGTCCGTCAGCGGGCTCTTATATCTCACGATTACTCACGAACCGTAACGTAAAGAATTTAAATCTCAGAATGTGTATATTCTGTTGCCGCTCAGCAACAAATTATATAAGTACAATACGAAATAATTAAAAATAAGGGCGTCTCCATACAAAAACCTTGTTTACTTTGTGCTTTTTCTTGTACGAAGGTGCGGAACCCTTCTTATGAGAAACCGACACGCACTCGCACCGATTATTAAAACTACACATTATAGTTTCCCATCGAGTTCTCGCCGGTTCTGTCTCATGTGGTCAGCTCGAGACCATTTTACAGAAGATCATACGACACAAGACTGGGGTAGCCTATAAACCTTTACATACGACACAAGACTGGGGTAGCCTATAAACCTTTACATACGACACAAGACTGGGGTAGCCTATAAACCTTTACATACGACACAAGACTGGGGTAGCCTATAAACCTTTACATACGACACAAGACTGGGGTAGCCTATAAACCTTTACATACGACACAAGACTGGGGTAGCCTATAAACCTTTACATACGACACAAGACTGGGGTAGCCTATAAACCTTTACATACGACACAAGACTGGGGTAGCCTATAAACCTTTACATACGACACAAGACTGGGGTAGCCTATAAACCTTTACATACGACACAAGACTGGGGTAGCCTATAAACCTTTACATACGACACAAGACTGGGGTAGCCTATAAACCTTTACATACGACACAAGACTGGGGTAGCCTATAAACCTTTACATACGACACAAGACTGGGGTAGCCTATAAACCTTTACATACGACACAAGACTGGGGTAGCCTATAAACCTTTACATACGACACAAGACTGGGGTAGCCTATAAACCTTTACATACGACACAAGACTGGGGTAGCCTATAAACCTTTACATACGACACAAGACTGGGGTAGCCTATAAACCTTTACATACGACACAAGACTGGGGTAGCCTATAAACCTTTACATACGACACAAGACTGGGGTAGCCTATAAACCTTTACATACGACACAAGACTGGGGTAGCCTATAAACCTTTACATACGACACAAGACTGGGGTAGCCTATAAACCTTTGCATAATTAAAATAAGCGGCAAAGTTGAAACCAGTAAGGCTACGTTCGGGAACTAGTTAAAAATTCACTCGGAAAATGAAAAGAGATAAGCGTAGTTTGACAGTTGTCAGGTAATTTTTAACTACGCTGAACAGGGTGAGAAATCGCACTTGCTTGTCAGAGTGAAAAACACTCTACCTGAGCCGTTCGAAAATACTGTTTGACAGATGTCAGGTATCAGTTCGGTTACCCTCGGTTTCACTCGGGTCGTTACCGAACGCTCTAGGGTGATTTACACATCATCATACTCATTTTAAAACGTACCCTAAATGGAAGTAACAAGATGAAGTGTCCGGTACTAGTAAGTACATGTACCCAAGTACTATTATTACCCTTCCGATTTAAAATAATAGTTTTGTTCAACTGACTAACTCCGGTATATTGCAATCCTCGAAATGGAGTAACAATTTCGCCATTGAACGTCCAAACAACGATTTCACGCGCGCTCGCCCTCGAAAGGGCGAATTTTACGTTTGGGTTACCCGCCCTTATAGTATTCCACCGATATAATATTCCACCAGTATTATTTCAGTCAAGTTAAGATAGTTAGGAATCATCTATGAAGGCCAGTTTAGGAAAGAATCTGCACTCTTCGTGTGGGTCTAAAATAAAGACAATAAATAAGAATTGTATGTAGAATGTTGCGTATTATTGTTATCTTCCGCGGCGCTATTATTTGACCTTTTTAGGTAGTGACAGAGTTAAAGTTTATGTATGCTGTTTATTTATTTTTACAAACGAAACGTAAATTTCGAAATGAAATTTTCACAAGAACTCCAAACATCATCAGCTTCACAGACTTCCATCAACATATGATGTACTTACCCACATAAGCCGAATAGATTGAAAATTGCTGATAAATATTTCTGAAATATTGTATTTTAAACATTTTGGAGATCTATGTAAAACAACTATGCACTTAAACTGTTTTAAAATACTTTATTCTTCAAAAATAATATTGAAATCAATCTGGAAACTATTATGGAAATTCTACATAGATTTTTCTAAAGAATATTATTAATGATCAGTAGTTTTTTTTGTCAAAAAGCTTATTTTAATACAATAATTGAAACAAAAAGTATCACAATATTATGCTTACTATGTGCACGAGTTATTATGAAAAACACAAAAATCACTATAGGTCTGCCTATAATATTTGAAGAGTTCCCTCGATTTCTCCAGGATTCCATCATCAGATCCTGACCTGGTGTCAATGGGACCAATGGGAAGGTAAACCCTTTCAAACAAAAAAATAATTTTCCAAATCGGTCCATCCGTCTAGGCGCTATCGGGGAACATACATAAAAAATAAAAAACAAATATCCGGACGAATTGTAAACCTCCTCCTTTGGGAAGTCGGTTAAAAATTGCACCTCTGCACATCTTAATCATGGGAGGCAGAGTATGGAGCTGAAATTCCAAGTCGGAATCCGCCTTACAGGAGGCTAGAGAGAAAAGTTGCAACTAGTTAAGAGGTCATAAATTACAACTATGAACGAAGCAAGTTTCTCGCCGGGAGGGGGCCTTAATAATAAATAGTTATCTAACTATGAGGATGGGAAAACTGTTATATCTACTAGTTACTTTAAGCGTAGCAATGTACCGTACTGTGTACATGTTTGTTTATATAGCTGAAGAGCTTCCCAAGAGATAGTCGCAGGTAAACAAAAATAACTTTTGATTAAGATGTATTGGGGAATGTATTGACAGATATGTACACATGTACAGGTTGTATTTAAATAGTTATAACTTGTTGTGTTCCGGTGTGTAGTGTGTACGATGTAGCTAAATATTTTACAGGGATAACGCTATAATTTTAATGATATTATATGGTAGGAGAACTTGTATGTGCTATAGAAAACCCAAAGCTTTTGAGAAAAATACTCCAAAAGATGGGTTTCATCCCGTACACATTACTCAATCTTAACTTTCTTTCTTTGTTATAGCCTCGGGAATACGTGTACTCGTGTGTTGATGTTACAAACATTCTACCTACTACCGTTTTCACTGTCAGTTATCATAGGTCGATCTATGTGATCTAGGGTTCTGACATTATCTCTAAGGTCGGAACCAATGATAGATCTACTAAAGGGAACTTTTATTGGTTAGTCGGAATTATAGTGATTTTCGTCCTACGCAGCAAAGAATTCATAGGACGGGATCAACAATAATTACCAAGTGGTAATCACAAATTGAGACAAAATGCAAATACAAATAGGGACGAGCTTTAACTGTTTAGCGAGTAAGTACTGAATTACCATATCTCCCCTTACTTTCGACAGTTGTTTCGCAAAACACGGGAATTATTAGAACAAAGCCGCCGTCTGTTCTCATCTTATTCACGCCATGAATCCATTATGCGTGGCATTTGCAGGATTCCAACTCTAAATCGGTCGGCTTTGTGGCTTCTTCTGATTCGGTACAGTTTTTTAAACGACACTCCTACTCGGAGGAAACAATGGTCTAAGCACCCCTACCAAATCCACTATCCACTAATTTATGCATGCATAATGTTTAACTGTTATGCCGGCCTTCCACTAAGAAAGGAAAATGAGCGGGGAAGGAGCCAGCGGGCCGGGTTGCATACAAAAAAACTCTTTCTCAGTGGAAGCACTTGTATGCAGTTTGCCGTACGGAGTCCGTTCCGCTCGCGGTGGAAAGCCGGCATTATGTTCGGGTAAAGACACCCCCTACACTGCCTGACAGGTGACACCAAGACGTCTATTAAATTATTGCAAGGCATGAAAGCTCAACATCCCCTAATTTTAATGTCAAATATTTTCTTTTGCGGCCAGGATACCGAGCAGAACTACATTATACGGTCGTTCCTTTTCTCCATAGCTGCGCCGATGGGTTAGCTCCATTCACGCAAACTGATTGAAAGTGGGCACAAAAGTGCCACTGCCACCCCACATTAGAAAAAGATTTTAACTATCTGAGTGTATCTCAATAGGATCGCAATAGAGACGAGTTGTTTCTGACTAATAAACAGTATTGTTTATCTTATCCGCGTCACCAGAAGGTACAGTTTTATATGTAACTATTGCTCCAGCGACAAAACCTTGCAGTCACAAATATACATACACTCGACAGTTTTGACCAGTCACTCCACTGTCTAACCCAGTTTCAAACACCTGTCCAGTCACTCCCCTACTTCCAAACGATATCAAGACTAGTGGTAAAGTTAAGTCAAGGCCCACTTTTGAAAGCGTGAACTCAGGTAAAACCCGACATATTCTTCCCACGAGAAGTCTATTACCTCGTAAAGTTCACCAGAGCAGAATCGCCCGAGTTTCTCGCTTTCACCAAGTTCGTTGTTCCGAGCAGATGCTTTGAAATTGGCGCTGATTTAATTAAAGAAAGTTTCCTCGGCTTGCCTACGCACTGGGCCCGACTCGGCCCGACAAACATTCGGTTCGGATACCTATGCCAGAAGGTTCAGACGGTGTGATGTTGCATGATTCATGTGCGACGTGCGTAAGCAAGTGTAATGAATGACTTACACGCCACAGAAGTCTAGTGGGTTTCACGCTTGCTCTCACGCAGTCGATGCAGGTTTTAATCCCGATGCGACCATGTAACCAATGAGATGTTCCGTGTTCGTAATAGTCGTAAAACCCCTTCACAAAACCGCACCGAGCCAGCTAGGTGGAGTATGGTTTAAATCCGTGTAGAGGCCGGTGCCTCTCGGAGGGGAAAATAATGGGCTACATTTTCATTTTCTTTAGTACTTAGCAACTTGAAAGTACACATCTCGCTCCATGACTTGCTAATCTATTCACCCGGATGTTAGAACCCGGTAAGGCTTATCGTAGATTAAAATTGCTCTGAAGCGTTTTTGTTTGCAGCGGTTAGTTATGATAGTGAAAATTGTTCAAAATTAAGTGCCCTATCTAATACCCCTAAATATTCACACCATATTTCACAACAACCACCTAGTTTCATTCCCGCTGCGAGATTTAGGGGCCTGTTAAATTTATCCTATTACCTTTTTACTCCCAGCTTGACTGCTTGGTGCCAGTGGTCCTCAGCAATATGCCCACTGCATTAACTCTGCGTATGTATTTCAGTTCAATTCTAAGTTAACCCTATTCACCTAACTTCACGCGCAGCGTTAGCTCGAAGGGTCATCAAAAGCAACTCCGAAATCAATCTGGCTCGAATGTGCTCAATGGCTGAAAGTCACATGTCACTGACAGCGTCTCAGTCTAGCTAGACTGCCTGTAGAGGAATTTGGACTGGAGGCACCTTGCAAAATTTCATAAAATGTATTTTATAGTGGTCTGCGGGGGACAAGGAATATAATGTAACCACCTACGAAATTAAAATTCTACACAATTTATTTATTTATTTATTTATTTATTGGTACTAAGCCCACAGCACATACAATTAAAATATAAGTTAACAATTACACTTTTCTGAGGCCAATTACGGGCTTTCATTATTTAAAACTATAAGTAGGTATAAGTTGCATGCAGAAAATATTTAAGAGAACAAACTCATTTTAAAAATTAAATTAAATATATGATGATGATTTGGTATTGGTAGGATTGTGAATAGGTGTGGTGCGGGTGTTGTGTATGTGTATTTGTGTTGTGTGCGTGTGTTATTTGAGGTGTGTAATGTTTGCATATGTAGGATGTATAAGAGAGATTTTATTTATTTACTTTTGTTCTTCATTATTGACAGAATCTGTTTTTTGAAAATAGGCTTTGAGAGATGGAAAATGTCAACGTCGGCAAAGCAATTATTGTACGTTCGTGGCAGTCTGCAGCTAATGGAGTTGGTTGCGTAATTTGTGCGCGCGAATGGTATGTGAAAGAGAGAGGAGACAGTTTGGCGGGTGCGAGAAGATGGTGTATTCAGTCTGAGTAACGAGTTCACCAGGTCGGAGCAGTCAACGATGCCGCGACAAGTGTTATACAGCATCATCATATCGAGCAGAGTACGACGGTTCTTGAGGCTTACGAAGCCATGATGTTCGCAAGAACTCACATACTCCTCGCTCATGAATCTGTCACGAAAATTCAAATGTCGTAAGAACCTTGATTAAGTCGTAAGAATGCTTGATTTATTTCGCATTTAGCATTTCACTAGAATTTTCGTCACAAAAGCGGTGGGCGGCCATCGTACTGCAGTCCCTCGAAGGACCATAGATAATATTGTCACAGAAACGACTGCTGCCAATATTTTACTTCGGCAAGGGTACATCCAACTATCATTTGGCGCGCGTGGTGGAACTAACGCTTGATGACCAATGAGGAATGAAAGGTCTTTGTTGATGACAGGTTCGTTGCGCTAAGTTGCGTAAAACTAGCGCCCCCTAGTGCGAAAAGGTCGTTGGAAATCTGTAAGCGCAAGGATGGCGTGTCCATTCGGAAGCCTCCTTGAGACTGCCTCACGTGAGTCACAATGAAACGGCAATTAACGAATATAATGGGACCATGGCGTGGGTCCGATGAAGTGAGAGGGATAAGTATTTATTTTTCAAAGAATAGCACTGTGCGGCACACTGTCTTTGACCTTTGCGGACAGTATAATATAGGGTTCTCTAAGGTAAACTAATGTTATCAGAACTACAGGTAACCCAGGATTTTTGTTTTTCTACTTTTAAGGTTCAGTATCAAAGAAGAAACCGTTAATGTGCTATCTGAGGATGGGTCGTATCAATAAATTATAATCGTATAAATTGCGGCACTTTATACCTAAAGGGTATTATGTATGAGCAATGTAGTCAATGTTACATATGAAATAAATCTTCTGAGAATTCATGGATTGTGAATCCATATAAATACATGATATGATAAGAGTACATTATCATTATGAGAGTATATGAGATGCTCATCTATAAATTATCATCACGAAATAGGCTTGTGGCCTGTCAAGTCAAAATAGATACTTTTAATGAACTGTCAAAACGGAACTTTTGTTCCTGAGTTCTATGAAATAACAACAGAATGACGTCATATAAAAGTGCCATCAAATGCTGTCTTTTTTTTGCACAAAATTGACTTTATAAAATATATCTGCTGGAAATATACAATTCTGAGAACGTCAAGCTATTTTGTACATATAAGACTTGTTCCTAGATTTATTGGATTACATTGGCCACAAGCCTATTGCAGTATATATGCCTCATTTTTCCCTTTTTCTCTGCTTTGACGGGTTTTGATTAGCATTGTTATTAGGGATTCGTTGCTAATGAAAAGACCTTCATTTTACTTTCATCATCGGAGGTCTTTGTGGCATAAAATTGGAAATAAAAAATCTGTCTTTTTTGTGTGTGCCTTCGGTGATTGAGGGAATGTTTTTCATAAAGGAATATGCAATACTACTTTACTCACTGCGGTCGTTTCAATTGTTCTGTGCCAGTGCCAATCAGCCAGTGGCATTTGCAGTTTTAAGGCGCCCGTCCAGCTAAAATGCCCAACAGATTAAGTTATTCCAGCAGATTGAGACACTTTCTGAATCCAGAAAAAATATATGTTATAAAATAGTCCCTTTCCTAAAAATTTAGTGTTTGAAAAGATCATAATGTCATCATAAAGTATATGAAAAAAAATATAAACGAAAAGTCCTTTTTTACCTAAATCGAGTTATTCCAGCAGTTCTACGAGGAATATTGGTTTGATTCTTGTGTCTAAAAATAGGTAATCGAAATATCTTAAAGTTTAGTGTTTAACATTTAAGAATTAATCGGCGATTTCGAATCAATCTTCATTTTATCACTTGCGCTGAGTTAAATTGCATGCGGGTATGCGCGAAGGCGACGGGAGGCATTACCGCTTAGGCTCTCGAAGGGAGAGGTTGTGTCGCTCGTCTCAATAAAAGTCAGTCATAAAATAATTGCTACGCGGCATCGTCATGGCATAATAAAAAACGGTTTTTCCTCCTTAAAAGTAGCCAAGGCCTAAAAAAATTATGGGATTCGTCTTGATACTCCTGAAAATTGGTAGTACGGTGTCTTACTGGTAGTCAGTAGGATTGAAATAGTAGTTTATGAAACTGTTCCATAATGAGGGGTATTAAAACACGAGTGGGTGTTTTTGATAGTATCCCACGAGAGTTTTAATACCTAGTTATGTGTAGTTTCACACCATGTTTAGTTCATACACTATTTATCTACTCTCATACTCATCTCATTAGGTTCGTTGTGACAAGTCCTTTAGGAATATGGTGCCATCGAGCTAATCTGAATTTGGAGTTCATTTTGTAATATGGGTATGGTTTTCGAGGTATTTTAGGGTTCTAGTGACGAATTAGGGGTCCATTTTGCATTTCCAGATGGCTGCCGAGCCAAATTTCTATTTGCAATATGGGTATGGCGTAGTATCGGGTATTAGCTTACATTTTGTTAGGGTTCCGTACACGAAGGGTGCCAAACGGGACCCTATTACTGAAACTTCGCTGTCCGTCTGTCCGTCCGTCCGTCCGTCCGTCCGTCCGTCCGTCTGTCACCAGGCTGTATCTCATGAACCGTGGTAGCTAGACAGTTGAAATTTTCACAGATGATGTATTTCTGTTGCCGCTATAACAAAAGAAATTGAATATTAAGGGGGGCTCCCATACAACAAACGTGATTTTTTTGCTAATTTTTGCTCGATATTGATAATGGTAGCAGGTAGACGCTTAAAATGTTCACAATATATTGAGTATATTATTTACTTAAAAAATAAATAATTAAATTAAAATTAAATTAATATTTAGGGGGGCTCCCATACATATTTTTTTTTTGCGGTTTTTTATAGATAATGGCACGGAACCCTTCGTGCGCGAGTCCGACTCGCACTTGGCCGGTTATTTCAATTATTCATAATAACTCGTGTATTTACTCATGATAAGCATAATGATATTGTGATGCGGAACTGATAATGAAGACCACATATGGCCACCAGACCTGCTCAATACTAGGTACAAATACAATGCGTGGCTGACAAGCAGGCAACGCATAGCCTAATCCGGTGGACCTAGAGCAATTAAACTTTGTACAGAGGTTCCTTAGTAGCGTGGGGTAGCACTGAGATGGGATTTGACAAAATAATTCCCCAATTGGGGATTAGGAGTTACAGTTTGTATTAAACTCAATCTAATCAAATAGGGTTTGTGGAAGTCGGTTTTTTCTAAAGTTTACTTTTTGTTTCAATTATTATTCCAAATTACCTGCACAATCAATACAACGTAAATGCCCGCACGATCATATGCCAATATTCGAATCAGTTCTTAGTATCAGCAATGGCTCGGATTGTTATCGTTTTGGGCCAGCACTAAGTAACACAAGTGATCCAAGTTCGATCCTCACGGACTGGGGTCCTCCAATTCTCTAGGACACACACACTAAACTAAAATTACTTGACAATATTAGCTCCGACGCTCTTACGCGGTTGCCATAGATTCCATTTTCGAACTCACTTTTGAATTAGTTCATCAGTACATTAAAATAATTCAAAAGTCAGTTCGAAAATGGAATCTATGGCGTCAGTATAAGAGCTGTCAAACTTAATATTGTCATGTAATTTTAGTCAGTGTAACCTAGAGAATCGACCACAATTTATCACTTTTTCATTCTTTGCTCATCGTTGTCTGAGTGCTGCCGTCTCTATATCAGCGGAGATCAGAAGAAACTTTATAAGGTTGACAGTGGCGCCCCTAGCGGTCTTCCTAAGCAACTTTACACAATGAACAACATGTGCTATGCCTGCCAAGCTGAGATAAAAGTTGATAAAAAAAAGTCGCCGCCATCTTGAACTTTTTTGTTACTCAACCGATTTGCTTCAAAATCGATATCTGAGGATGCGGTTGGAATCCAATCATGATTCTGAAGTCAAATATTAAAAAAAGTCGCCGCCATCTTGAACTTTTTTGTTACTCAACCGATTTGCTTCAAAATCGATATCTGAGGATGCGGTTGGAATCCAATCATGATTCTGAAGTCAAATATTAAAAAAAGTCGCCGCCATCTTGAACTTTTTTGTTACTCAACCGATTTGCTTCAAAATCGATATCTGAGGATGCGGTTGGAATCCAATCATGATTCTGAAGTCAAATATTAAAAAAAGTCGCCGCCATCTTGAACTTTTTTGTTACTCAACCGATTTGCTTCAAAATCGATATCTGAGGATGCGGTTGGAATCCAATCATGATTCTGAAGTCAAATATTAAAAAAGTCGCCGCCATCTTGAACTTTTTTGTTACTCAACCGATTTGCAACAAAATCGATATCTGAGGATCCGGTTGGAGTCCAATCATGATTCTGAAGTCAAATATAAAAAAAGTCGCCGCCATCTTGAACTTTTTTGTTACTGAACCGATTTGCTTCAAAATCGATATCAGAGGATGCGGTTGGAGTACAATCATGATTCTGAAGTGAAATATTAAAAAAAGTCGCCGCCATCTTGAACTTTTTTGTCACTCAACCGATTTGCTTCAAAATCGATATCTGAGGATGCGGTTGGAATCCAATCATGATTCTGAAGTCAAATATTAAAAAAGTCGCCGCCATCTTGAACTTTTTTGTTACTGAACCAATTTGCTTCAAAATCGATATCTGAGGATGCGGTTGGAGTACAATCATGATTCTGAAGTCAAATATTAAAAAAAGTCGCCGCCATCTTGAACTTTTTTGTTACTCAACCGATTTGCTTCAAAATCGATATCTGAGGATCCGGTTGGAGTCCAATCATGATTCTGAAGTCAAATATTAAAAAAATCGCCGCCATCTTGAAATATTTTGTTACCGAACCGATTTGCTTCAAAATCGATATCTGAGGATCCGGTTGGAGTCCAATCATGATTCTGAAGTCAAATATCAAAAAAGTCGCCGCCATCTTGAACTTTTTTGTTACTGAACCGATTTGCTTCAAAATAGATATCTGAGGATCCGGTTGGAGTCCAATCATGATTCTGAAGTCAAATATTAAAAAAGTCGCCGCCATCTTGAACTTTTTTGTTACTGAACCGATTTGCTTCAAAATCGATATCTGAGGATCCGGTTGGAGTCCAATCATGATTCTGAAGTCAAATATTAAAAAAGTCGCCGCCATCTTGAACTTTTTTGTAACTGAACCAATTTGCTTCAAAATCGATATCTGCGGATGCGGTTGGAGTACAATCATGATTCTGAAGTCAAATATTAAAAAAGTCGCCGCCATCTTGAACTTTTTTGTTACTCAACCGATTTGCTTCAAAATCGATATCTGAGGATCCGGTTGGAGTCCAATCATGATTCTGAAGTCAAATATTAAAAAAGTCGCCGCCATCTTGAACTTTTTTGTTACTGAACCAATTTGCTTCAAAATCGATATCTGCGGATGCGGTTGGAGTACAATCATGATTCTGAAGTCAAATATTAAAAAAAGTCGCCGCCATCTTGAACTTTTTTGTTACTCAACCGATTTGCTTCAAAATCGATATCTGAGGATCCGGTTGGAGTCCAATCATGATTCTGAAGTCAAATATTTAAAAAGTCGCCGCCGTCTTGAACTATTTTGTTACCGAACCGATTTGCTTCAAAATCGATATCTGAGGATCCGGTTGGAGTCCAATCATGATTCTGAAGTCAAATATCAAAAAAGTCGCCGCCATCTTGAACTTTTTTTTTACTGAACTGATTTGCTTCAAAATCGATATCTGAGGATGCGGTTGGAGTCCAATCATGATTCTGAAGTCGAATATTAAAAAAGTCGCCGCCATCTTGAACTTTTTTTTTTCTGAACCGATTTGCTTCAAAATCGATATCTGAGAATGCGGTTGGAGTACAATCATGATTCTGAAGTCAAATATAAAAAAACTCGCCGCCATCTTGAACTTTTTTGTTACTCAACCGATTTGCTTCAAAATCGATATCTGAAGATCCGGTTGGAGTCCAATCATGATTCTGAAGTCAAATATCAAAAAAGTCGCCGCCATCTTGAACTTTTTTGTTACTGAACCGATTTGCTTCAAAATCGACACAATTTTTCAACACGCAATGAACTGCAACCAACGGAACTACTGGGGAATAAAAAGTCCCATACCTACGTCAACACTGTTACCGTATGGGATTTTTTTTTCCATACCGTAACAGTGTGGACGGCGGGGTGTGTACTACTGGGAATAAACGCGAATTCGTTCGTCACTATAACCCTAAAATACCTCGAAAACAATACCCATATTGCAAAATAGAAATTTGGCGCGGTGACCATCTTGAAATGCAAAATGGACCCCTAATTCGCCACAAGAACCCTAAAATACCTCGAAATCTATACCAATATTGCAAAATTAAAATTTGGCGCAGCGGCCATCTTGAAATGCAAAATGGACTTTATATTCGTCACTAGAACCCCAAAATACCTCGAAAACCATACCCATATTGCAAAATTGAAATTTGGCGCGGTGGCCATCTTGAAATGCAAAATGGACCCCTAATTCGTCACTAGAACCCTAAAATACCTCGAAAACCATACCCATATTGCAAAACAGAAATTTGGCGCGGCAGCCATCTTGAAATGCAAAATGGACCCCTAATTCGTCACTAGAACCCTAAAATACCTCGAAAACCATACCCATATTGCAAAATAGAAATTTGGCGCAGCGGCCATCTTGAAATGCAAAATGGACTGTATATTCGTCACTAGAACCCCAAAAAACCTCGAAAAACATACCCATATTGCAAAACAGAAATTTGGCGTGGCAGCCATCTTGAAATGCAAAATGGACCCCTAATTCGTCACTAGAACCCTAAAATATTTCGAAAACCATACCCATATTGCAAAATAGAAATTTGGCGCAGCGGCCTTCTTGAAATGCAAAATGGACTGTATATTCGTCACGAGAACCCTAAAATACCTCGAAAACCATACCCATATTGCAAAATTTAAATTAGGCGCGGTGGCCATCTTGAAATGCAAAATGGACTCTATATTCGTCACTAGAACCCCAAAATACCTCGAAAACCATACCCATATTGCAAATTAGAAATTTGGCGCGGTGGCCATATTGAAATGCCAAATGGACCCCTAATTCGTCACTAGAACCCTAAAATACCTCGAAAACCATACCCATATTGCAAAACAGAAATTTGGCGCGGCAGCCATCTTGAAATGCAAAATGGACCCCTAATTCGTCACTAGAACCCTAAAATACCTCGAAAACCATACCCATATTGCAAAATAGAAATTTGGCGCAGCGGCCATCTTGAAATGCAAAATGGACTGTATATTCGTCACTAGAACCCTAAAATACCTCGAAAACCATACCCATATTGCACAATTTAAATTAGGCGCGGTGGCCATCTTGAAATGCAAAATGGACTCTATATTCGTCACTAGAACCCCAAAATACCTCGAAAACCATACCCATATTGCAAAACAGAAATTTGGCGCGGCAGCCATCTTGAAATGCAAAATGGACCCCTAATTCGTCACTAGAACCCTAAAATACCTCGAAAACCATACCCACATTACAAAATTTAAATTAGGCGCGGTGGCCATCTTGAAATGCAAAATGGACTCTATATTCGTCAAACAATAAAAATAAAATAGAACCACAAAATACCTCGAAAACCATACCCATATTGCAAAACAGAAATTTGGCGCGGCAGCCATCTTGAAATGCAAAATGGACCCCTAATTCGTCACTAGAACCCCAAAATACCTCGAAAACCATACCCATATTGCAAAATTTAAATTTGATATCACATAGCAATAGCTATAGCGGGGCTTAAAATACCAGTTTGAAGCCGGTGCGGCACAAAACTTCAAAATCTGACTTCAGAATCATGAATATACTCCAACCGCATCCTTAGATATCGATTTTGAAACAAATCCGTCTACAGTCCATTCGTGATAAGAATGTTGTGAAATTAAAATTAAAATGGACAGGACACAACCGTCGCGTTTGAAAGTTTGCCTTCAACCGGTCACTGTGAACTTGGCTTGATAAGAGGAAACGATTTGATTGGTTACGGGGCGTGGCCATTATTAATCTGTGGCGTGGCTAAGCCGCCGGACAGTGATGACTCCACTTCATTCTTATCACGAATAGACTATAGTTACAAAAAGTTCAAGATGGCGGCAACTTTTTTCTAAATCTGACTACAGAATCATGATTGGACTCCAACCGCATTCTTAGAATCGATCTTGAAGCAAATCGGCCTAGTACCTACATTACAAAAAAGATCAATATGGCGGCGACTTTTTTCAAAGTCTGACTTTAGAATCATAATTGGACTCCAACCAGATCTTCAGGTATCGATTTTGAAGCAAATCAGACCAGACGAAAATGTTCAAGATGGCGGCGACTTTTTGTCGGCGGCGATAAAAGTGTGTAGGAGGCGCCGCCACAGGAACGCCAACTTATACTTGCCACTCTGTTGCACGATTGTGAATAACAATCGCTAAGCCACTCGATTGTAGAAATCATTCAAAGTATTCGAATAATCCTAAAACAATCGATAATCGAGGTAGTCGTGAAGCGTGAGCTGCGTGAGTGGTTTCATTCGTTTTGATATTCGATAGTTTTATGCTCATGTAAAAGTAAACTCTATGCTCTGAGAAAAAGTATCTGATTTTGTGTGGAAAATTCTATCAGAAAACCATTTGTATTTGTTGTATTTGTATGTTAGTTCTAGGTAACCAGTCATGAACTCTCTTAGCACATATCATAAGTTGCTCATCCTTATGAATATAGATATAATCATCTAAAAAGAACGCTGCAGTGGTAGGCGATTTACGCCAATTTGTCCATGCAGGTAAGGACGCTATTGCCATGCATATTACCACATTCTTTTCCGCAAATTACACCAGTGTACCCATACATATAAGGAAGCTATTGCCATGCACCGCTCCATCGCCTCCAGCGTTTTTAGGGTTCCGTACCCGAAGGGTGCAAAACGGGACCCTATTACTAAGACTTCGCTGTCCGTCTGTCACCAGGCTGTATCTCATAAACCGTGGTAGCTAGACAGTTGAAATTTTCACAGATGATGTATTTCTGTTGCCGCTATAACAACAAATACTAAAAAACAAAAGAAATTTAATATTAAGGGGGGCTCCCATACAACTAACGTGTTTTTTTTGGGGTTTTTTATAGATAATAGTACGGAACCCTTCATGCGCGAGTCCGACTCGCACTTGGCCGGTTATTTTATGTGACGCAAAGTATACTTATATCCAAGATGTTTTCCTAAAAAAGCGTCATATTACAATAAAACATCACTCGGTAATACGCATAGCAGTTAGTAGATCAAATAGGTTATATATAATTCAGACTGTCTTCCTAAATAGAAACGGGGCGTAATGCTTTGATATATTTTAATTTGAACAATAGGTACGTCCATACATGTTTTATTTATTTATTGAACAAAAATCCACAGCTATACATAAAATTAAACAAAAATTTTGATTTAATAATTAAGTCAATTGAAGATTTCACTATGTAAAAAGTCAATTATGAACAAGTGAGGTTTACATTTCAAGAGACAGGTAGTCAGGTACATACATAAACAATAAAATCTGATGTGTAGGTGGGGTAGGTACGTACATGTATCTAGATCATAATCTTATAATTATCATTGACACGCACTAGCATACCTACCGTTGTTCTGAAACTTTGGTTTCCGGCGTCGCGATCTCGTGATGCGGAGTGAGGCATGGCTGCGCGGCGGGAAAAGCTAGGCCACGCCCAAACCATGAAAAAATCTGGCAACCCCCAGAGCCTTAATGAGTACTATTCAACCACGTGAAATGCCGTCGCACTTTATTTATAAATAATTAATTATGTTAATTGGCCCATTGCGGTGTTTATCAATACTTTTTTTAAATTAATTTGCCACTCATTAACTTGTATGCAATTTAATGTCGTTGTTTCTGGATCCCACCTTTCCTATTGAGGGGTCAGAACAACCAATGGAATAAATGAATAAATGTAGGTATTATATTATATTCTATTATCGTCATCATTATCATGTGCATGTAATAAATGCTTATGTTAATTAATGTGTACTTCAATTTAATGAATGTATGACACTTAGAGCTTTCTATGAGTTACTTTTGGCTCTCCAACAATGATAGTTAAGTAATCCTAGAGTACTTATAATCGTATGAGCCAATAATACTGCTCTTCAAAACTGTAATAATCGTAATCAGCTTTCACTCCACGCTCACTGGTTGTTAAGCCATGCTATGCACTTTAGGGAACTGAGCCGACGACCGAACGACAGTTAGGTTGGTCCACAATAGGATCCAAAATAAGGTAAGAGTATATCCTTGTGTGGGGCAATATGTAACTGCTGTAAAAATATAATTTATGTGTTCTCAGGCGGTATTTGAAAATCGACAATGGACATCTAATTTTAGTTAAAGTTTGTGATTATGGGGGTTATTTTAATTCAGTGAGATTTCAGTTGGAGGACGTTTCATCCCATTGTCCCTCACGTTAATGAAACTCTTTGCGTAAATGGATCGACTATTGCACGTTTGGCCTGTTATCCAATACTCCATTTTCCAAGACTGTGAACTGGCCCATCGTCGCCGCAAATATACTGTCTAGTGCCTTTTCGCCGATGCCGGCTAACCGGGGCGGTGTACGGCCGCATATATATATGGCCATGTGCGTTCGCTTTCATACGTACCGGCGTAATTTGCCGGGCAATCGTTTGGATGTATTACCGGTTAGCCGGCATCGGCTACCCGGCACTAGCTGTCAGATGGGCCGATGACATTACCAATATTGCGAGGAAGACCTGGATTCAATAACACGTCCAGAAGTTGTCGTAAAAAGGAGGAGGATATAACCAGCAGTAGGCGGAAATAAGCTGCCGATGATAATGCCAGGCTAATTACAGCATTGTCCATTGCGAGCCCGACTACGCTCTGCTATCCATGCCTGATACGATACACAGTACATCGTAATCGCATCGCATAGCCCGGAGTCGGGTGCAGCGATGCTATGCATAAATCGGCCATAATCCGGTGCCGGCACGACGCGGCTATGATGGACGGCGCCGGCAATACCGGCGAATGCCTAATGAGAATCTGGGCTGATTCGGATAGCGTTGTTGCTAGGTTGCTGCGGCTTTTACCGTTACGGTAAATTACCGTAGGTTCCTGTAGGGTGCCAACCGAGATCCTATACTAAGTCCGTCTGTTTGTTTGGTATTTACGGATACGAGCAAGATTAAGCCATACTTCACCACGCTGGCTCCGTGCGGGTTGATGGAGGGGTGTCGGACTAGTGGCCAACTCGACTAACAGAATGTATCAATGTATATAGCTGCGTTAGGGCCTATTACACAGCGTTACTACTATAACTAAGCAGCGATAGTTGCCAAGACTACATCCGAAACACGGAAGCGCCCGAACGAAATGCCACTTAGTAGCGGACACGACGTCCTTCGTCGTCGACAGCTTACTTGCGCCGATTTGCCAAAAATCCCTTAAATGCTTGACTATATCATCATAGTTGGTTACAATTTAACACATCCGCACTTCTATTCGGTCACGTTTTTGTGATTAAATTTAACCATAGCTAAGTATACTAAAATAGTCAAAAGTTATCACCCAAAACTAGAAGTCAAGACACGCGCCCAAATATTTCTCACTAGTTAACTCGTTTGCATATCAGCGCAGTACACGCAAGTCGCTCCAACCGCAGCCCTATCCGCGAAACCACTATGCCCTCTGTACCATCCTTCCATCTCTTTCCCGCAGATAGTGTAAGAACTAGACAGTAGTATAGAGTTTTCGGAATGTTGCAGGATGGGGGTGAGGATATATTGCGCGGCTTTTCCGGATTAGGCGTCGGATTCCGCGCACGCGTGAGTTTTAGTGGCGGTTGTCGCGGTTTTTCTCTATTTGCCGGAAAATTTATCGCTAGTTTTCGAAGTTGGACGTATTTTTCATACAAAGAAAAACATCGTCACTAAGTTATTGTTCGTGGTTAAAGTTTTGTGTTGAATTACTGCCAACGTGGGAAATGTTTAGCTAGGACCTAATTCAATACTTCTTTATTATGGGATTGGAGGCTAGCCCATTCACACCATCAAGTATACTTAGAGCGCATTGCTTTCAAAATTAGCTATAGCTAAGCATTGAGCTCGACACAACAAATCCTGCATATGTTCGTTGTCCTCAAAATATATGAATGCAATAGGATAGTGCTCAAGTGGCGATGGGCGGGAAATTTGGTCAGAAGGGAGGACGGAAGGTGGACCAACGCAGCAACAGAGTGGTGGCCGCGAACAAGGAAAAGAGCAGCTGGCAGACCACCGGTCCGGGGTGGTGGTCAGATGATATTGTAAAGGTGGCCGGTAGGCAGTGGACCAGAATGGCGGGAGATAGATGCGAGTGGCGTGCTTTGAGAGAGGCCTTTGCCCAACAGTGGGTTGATACGGGCTGATATGATGATGATTTGATGATAGGATAATGAATAATAGACATTGTCGGCGTGGACAGACGATGACGCGCCCGCCCCGCACCGCTCCGCGCCCGCCCCGCGCCCTCTAAGCCGCGCTCTCACCACCTTGCACCGATTTGTGTCTTATTGCTTATTAATAAGGCTCTTATTACATCGAATGGTTTTCTAAGCACCCGCACCGCGCCCGCTCCAACGCCGCGCACGCTCCGACACAAATCGGTGCAAGGCGGTGATAGCGAGGCTTAGCGGCGTCAGAGCGGGCGCGGAGCGACGACGGGGCGGGCGCATCATCGTCTGTCCTCGCCACGATGTCAAATATGCTTCCCCAAACTCTGGCCAGTTTAGTAAAGATCTTGTACTACAAGACAAGACTGTCTTCAGACTTGGCCGAATTATTATTCCATCCTTGCTGAAGCATCATAATTCTGCAACACGCTATCAGGAGTGAGCGGCACAGATCTTGACTGCGGGATGCAAACTTGCGGAAATTTGCATACTTGCCTTATGGTCCTGCGGTTCTGGGGCCGTACTCCAAACTTCTTAGCGATGTAGATTAGGCTCATAATCGGATCCTAAAAAATACCATGACCGTCTTAAAACTCAACTGTTTTGATAAAATAAGACTTAGCTTAACTAAATAAGGAGTATTCGATTAAAAATGGTTACTTATCTAAAACCAAAGATACTATAATATTATACTAATACAGATAGACCACCTAGAACAAAATATGACACCGGCGTAAACTGAGACGCTACGGAAGCTTCTTTAGTCCTAGGCCATCATCGCTTGGTGCAGTACCATCGAAAAATTGCAAATACCACGAGATGGCGCTAAGATATATAGGATTTATTCTAAGATTAGTGCCACCTAGAAGTATTTTAACTGAAACCATGGCGTTTATAGTACAAATCTTACTCCTCTCGCCATCTCTTTTTTACGAAGGTTTACTAATTCTAATTTGTATGGGATGAGCACCGTGTGCTAAAATGCAAAAAGGTTGGTGTTTCGTCCACTCCACTAGTCAAATGGAAACCACTAAACGGCAAAATTAGGACAAAGGGGAAGAATTTACATGCAACATGAACCATCTATAGAAGATAACTCTTTTAGCGCTTTCATTTCTATATTTAGTTTTAGCTCAAGTACTCTAACGCAAATTACTCTACCGCACCGTGTGCAGCAAGGGGTCGAGTGAATAATAAAAGTGTAAAATTTTACTTCTAAAATCTTAGGGACATGAACATTAGTTATTCATATAATTTATAATCAATGTTTTCAAATTAAACATGAAAAACTAGAAGTCCCAAAAAAACGGTTTTTCGCCCCTCCTCAAGTTAGCACAAGCTTTATTTGTTCAGAAAATTGGATGTAGCACTACTGGATAGCTCACATCCAACAACATATTTAAGTTTCGTTGAATTCGGAATTAACATATTTTTTGTATGGATTAAAAACTCTGCCGATCTTTATAATTTATTTAGTTATCTTACAATTATTAAGGTCTGTGATCGCATAACACTGTGAAAAAATCATTCTTCTAGGTCAACGCAATCGGACGCTAATGACTGTTTATGCTGTAAAATTGTTGGATTTTCATAGTAATCGCAATGGACCCAAAACCGATAGGGTAGTTCCCGTAGGCCTACAATCATGAAATTTGGAATAATGCACAAGTAAAGGGAAAAATCTGAAAACTACAAATTTCTGTCTTTCTAAAAAAAAAAACAATTTGGTTTACATGGATGACATAATTATACCAGTTACGAGGTAACAATCTCCAAGTGTGATCGGAACCCTTGGTCTGCGAGTCCTGCTCGCACTTGACCGTTTATTTATATCCACTGTAATCGTCATTTTGTGTGCAAATAGAAATGAAAATCAACAGACAATTTAAGTAAATGTTTAAATTGTTGAAACAAGGATGCTCGTTCGAACTATCATAAATGGCGGTTAATTCATAATGGAACAGCTAGTATATGTACGTTAATTATTTATTTGTTCACGGTACAACACACCGGGCAGTCATTTCACGATTAATTTTCATTTTATTGATATGCGAGTAATTTTGTGAAGATTCGATTTCACATGTAAATAATGTGCATTGTGTGTGAGTATGTATCTTATTGGATGCATAGCATAAAATCACCATAATTTAGAAAATAGTTTTCCGTGTAAATATTGTAATTCTTACATAACAGTTGAAAACCCGAATTGGTTGATTGATGAAGAATCTGCAATATTTCCGTTGATCGAATCACCGTGTTTTTACATAAGAGATTGTAAGAATACGATTAGATTATCTAACGTACCCATCATCAAATTCATGTTCAACTGCCACTTCGATTTCCAAACAAACAATTCCAATCCAAACATCAACCCTTCTGCAAACCACTCACACACAACACAATCCTTTACAGCGGTAAAATTTTCCGCCTTCACGGACATCAAACATACAACACCTACTACATTCCTCAACACCCCACGCGGCTTCCACTTGATGCAATTGCGTTGAAAAAGGGTGGGGACCAGAGGACCCCTCACTCAGCCTCGTCAAACCTCATTTGGGGTCCTCCCATACCCGGGGTACATCTCAGGCAATTTATTACGCGAGAGGGCAATTACCGGCGTTTTCGACGCCTAAACGTCATTTGGGGAAATTATTCCGTGGCCCCCGTCAATAGCCTGGGGCCAGACGATAGATAGGAATACGACTTGTAAATAGAGTGAGAGTCGAGCCATAATTAGTTGCGAGTTAATTTCGAAACGGTTGCGTTTCAGTCAGCACGCGATGGGTTCGTGCGCGAAATGTTTGGGGGCTATGGGCGCTTGGTTGCGAAAATAGGCACTTTTAAATGTAGACTGGGTGTATTTCCACAGCCTTTGACATAAACCACCAATTATTATCATGAGTAACACTAGGCTAGTTAAATATAACCCTATATATTTTAGCATATATGTTATCATTATTTTTTCCTCACGCTTTGACGTCTACTGTTCTCCATTGTAAGTTGTTTCGGCCTATGTCCTATACTGATCTAAGTAGAAGTCTCTCTACATCTTGGTTATCTACAAAAAATATTAACTTATCATAGTCCACCTATTGCGTGTCTAAGTACTTACTCAGAATTCATTACTAGGAAAGCACTTTAGCACTTTATCTTAAAGCTATAATTAACTGGCTCTTCGATCAAATAACTTAGTTTCAATTGTTATTGAGCGAATGACATTTGATAGTCACCGTGAGCATTGTGTTTCTCCTGTCGGCGTCGTCGTTGTCTCGGAAGGTTTTGAAATTAGATACTCTGAAAGCTTGTTTTTTATGGGTAGTATTTAAACGAGCATCAAAGAAACCTAACCTAACCGAAAAACTAACTGAGCCACTAAATTACTAACTCAGCCACAAGTCGCTGGGCAGTAATAAATCAAAGCATTTGATTAAATTGCAATTTTATTTTCTCATTTTTAGGACATTTAATAAAAGCTTTATGTAAAAATGATTTTTAGATTTCATTTATTTTAAACAGTTAGTTCCATTTATCACTCCCGTCTTTTAAAAAAACTTTACTATTATATGTGCCGATGTTATATTTCAATGTGTTTTTTGACTCTTCATCATATATAAATAGCTTTCTATTATTTGTTGAATTGTAACAAATATAGATGCTTCGTGGAGTATCACCATAATATTTTAGGTTCAGAACAGCCAATCATAAATACGTGTACTTATATTTTACAGGCACGCCACATCCAGATCCAATTTTCTCATATACAATATTTCAAATATGACAAATTGAATGGGCTGGAATTGCCTATAGGTAATGCTATCTGATATTATTATTTTAGATATATTACCGTAGGTAGGTATCTAAGCATATCTTATGTAGCTGTGGTAAATGTACTGTCGCTAATAGATATCGATTACATAGCCAGCTTTATTATTCATACAACAGGCTTACATTTCACATTGTGGTGTTTACTCATGTGTCTATAATAGTATGAATGGAACATTACATTACACATTCATAGTTGAATTAGTCATGGCATGGCAGTAAATTGTGAGTACATAATTTGGTTGATGCTCGGAAATGTTTGTTGACTTAAGTGGCTATCAAGGTAAGTAAGACTACAAAGGAACGAATTCTGACTCGGCCGTACGCAGAGTCGTCGTTTAATGATTCATTAAGGATTACTAAGTAAAGGATTTTGTATGAAGATTCAAATTTGGAATGGGTTTAATCGTTCATTAAATGACTCTGAGTACGGCGGTAAGTATCATGTCATGACAAAGTTGAAGATTTCTATTGGCCAAAAGCACAAATATAGTGACACTAATGCCCGATTTCACCAACAGTTAGGGGACACTTGGCTCTCATTCTTACCTAGGTCTAGCAGGCAGCCTAAGAAAGTGAAGATTCCCGCACGAGCCAGACTTAGTTTTCCCGAAAGCATCCTTACAAAACGCATATTTTCCCAACAACTGAAAGAAAATTATTCACCCTAAATCATCCCCGAGATAACTCATATTACTTCGCATGATTTCACACAATAAACCAAATACGAAATGCTTACAGGCCTACTTTATACTTTGCTAACGTATTTTATTTACAAAAGCTCCCATTTAAATAGATGACTCAGGGATTTTTGTTATTACTATGTTCTCTCAGTAAAAGGTCTCCCACCCCACACTTTTCCCGCTTTTCCTCATTTCAAATGCTTAAACAACAGCTTTATAAATGTTTGTTTAAAAATATTAAAACCATTTTGAGACCTAGATTATTCTTTTACTGAAAGAATCTTTATAAACATAAACTGGTGAATAGACGTTTTTCCATACGTTCCATGCGCTCTGGCCCAGCACGGCAGGCACCGGCAACGGTAGTTCTATCCCTTACTTACTCACTAAACCGGTGCCGGTGTCGGTGCTGGGCCGGCGGCGCGGCGGCGCGGCGGCGTATGGAAAACGCCTAATGGCAGGGTAAGTTCTTATTTTTAGAAGCTTTTACCTTTTACAAAGAAGAAACTGTAATTACATAGGTATTTTATTTTCACGTTTGAATAGAAACGAACCAAATCCATGTCTACACGACAGGATCTCGTCGGGCGTAGGAGGGCTTTCAATAGTTTAGTTTGTATTTGCGAGCGGCTGTGGGCCGCGGCCCACATGCTTCCTCCATGCCACAACTCAATCCCTTTCGCACGCCGCCGCCGCCGCCGCCGCCGTATGGTATACCCTTTCTTCCATAGTCCACCAACAGAATTTGGGCTCATCTGATAAGTATTAAGAAGACCTCTTGATTTCGAAATTAGTTTTTGAACTACTGTAAATATTAACACGCTTCTCCTCTAAAGTAAGATAAAGGTGAAATTCTGAGTTCCGCTGTCGGGTTGCTCATAGCCTTAACCGGATCGGCGCGCTGCAAATGGATCTCCGGTTCTAATTGCGATCAAACACAATCGACGCACAGCACCGGATACCTTCAAGTGAGGGCTAAGACAAATAGGCAGTAACATAACAACAGTTGATGCATCCGATCCAATGCCCAAGTTGCGGCACTGACCAATGTGTGCGGAGTTATAAATGGAGCTACTCCACACTAGTCTATTCTTAGTCTTAGTCTTATTTCAATGTGTACCGAAATCCCCCCCTTTCACATCACCGTCATTACTGAAAAACAGGCTTTCAATTTGTCGTCACATCACACCACCACATCACAGTTATACGGTTGACGAACAAAGAGCATTTTGACAATTTATAATGTGTCTATTTTTAATTGCCTTGTCAAGTCATCAATTAGCCAATTGTTTGAGCAACTTATTCAACCCGCGACTTATCTTGTGGCTAGGTAGGTACGTAGATAGGTAGGTACCCTGAGTTTTTAATAAAGCGAAGTAATTTCAAAGTGCGGGCTACTCTCCACGGAGTTCTAACTTCGTGTTGGTTATTATTCATGAGGCTATTACAAGAATACAAGTTATGAATCTTACTAAGTAGATCTATTAGACAGCGTGGATACTTAATTGGCTACCTACGTGAGAAATATTATTAGAAATTGCATGCATTTTTAGGGTTCCGCACCTGAAGGGTGCCAAATGGGACCATATTAGGGTCGATTTCAGGTCACATTAATCTCATTCGTGTGACATAAAAATTAATGAAATCGACCCTCGTAGAAGATTCGTAACGCGTGCAACGCTATTTGCAGCGTGCCGTAACAACGTTCGTAGCAGATTCGGAACGCTTACAACGCTATTTGCAGCGTGCGTCATTTGCGTGAATTAATCTCATTTGTATGATACAAAAATCGTGAACTCGACCCATTACTAAGCCACCGTCTGTCTGTCTGTCAGCGGGCTCTATGTCAGGACGAACCGTAATAGGTAGAGAGATGAAATTTCCACAGAATTTGTATATCTGTTGCCGCTACAGCAACAAATACTGAATTCCACGAAAAATATTGAAGAAATAAGGGTGTCCCCATACAAGAAAAGTCTTTTTTTGTACATGTTCTTCTACGAAGGTAGGGAACCCTTTGTGTGAGAGTCCAACTCGCACTTGGCTGATTATATTATACGGTTACCCGGTCGTCTCGCGTGGGGTCTTTGAAAGCCTAGGTTCTGAAAGAAAAAAAAAAAACTTTTATTTGCACTACCGCTTTGAACATTTGTGACGTTTTTGTTTCCGCACGAAACTGAAAATCCTAGTGGAGACACAGAATCCATTTACTTGCCTGTATGTTAAAAATTATAAAATAAGCTTGACTTTGTAAATTACTTATTTATTTATTTATTTACTTATATGGACAAACAACAGTAATAAACTTTACAAAACATAAATTAAAAACACAAAATACAAAGTAAGCTTACTACCTTAAACGTTCATCACTAAAACATACATTTATAAAAAAATATTGTGATACAAATCTTTTTGGTAATTTTAAAAGACTTAATCTACCTTAAACTCAAACCTATATGATTAGTTAGTTCTTTTTTAAAAGATTGTTTTTTGCTCCTAAGTATGTCTATCGACAGGAACCTTTCATTATAGGTATGGCAAATTCGATGTATCGGCGCACGAAGACCGGAATTGGTGCGCGTTGGATTTACATAAAAAAGTTTACAAGGACGGCGTGGCGTTGCTGTATGTGGGGCAAGGTATTTAATTTCTTCGACAAGCTCCGGACAATCATAGTGGTTGTTACATATGTTATATAAAAATAATTCGTCGGTTATTGTGCGTCTAGAGGCCAAACTAGGTACTTTATAGAGTGACATGAGGTTTTCGTAGCTCATTTTGCTACGTGTAAGTCTGTAGTGTATCGATTTGAGGGCTTTTTTTTGTATGTTCTCAAGTTTGTCATTGTAAACGGCATATAAGGGATTCCATGTAACGGAAGCATACTCAAGTTGGGATCTAACTAGGGTTTTATAGAGTGTGATATATGTAAGTTTTTTATTAAAGTATTTACTAACCCTTAATATGAAACCGAAATTCTCTGTATTTTCTGTGTTTTGTCTTTTAGGTGCAATAAATATATACGAAAATATATACGAAATAACTCTGTATTTTATGATTGTTACTTTACCCATTGTTTGTTGTGTGTTTTTTTTTAAATAGCCTAAATGGTGTCCCACTGCTGGGCATAAGCCTCACCGGTTCGAGCCCACACATCTCTAGCTGAAGCTTTGTCGGTCCATCCTGGTACGGACTTATCCAGATTATCCCTCCATCTCCTCTGATTTCTTTATAAGATGAAAACATTATAAAAGGTGCCAAGATTTGTTGACGTTTCATAATAGCACAACTGGAGGTCAAACGCAATAACAACACCGCCATAACTCGCAAGTAGTTTTATTAAATAACATCCATCATAAAGGCTTCTAGGTCTAGTATCACGCCATTCATCGTAGGAGGGTACTCCGGGACAATAACACTTCATCAACCGCCCTCTTGCGGTCTGCTTGGAACTACTATGTTTGGTCGGGGTACAGTAAAGGCCTAGGTTGAGCCTGTTTGGGGTCTATTGCCTTAAATATATATGTATATATATATTTATTGAAGAAAGTACATAATTATTATGTATTACTATCTTTTCTTTCTGCATAGACTTTTTATCTTTTGGCTGCAGCGATGGGCTAGCTAGGTACCTCTGATAAATATTACACAAAATTGAATATGTATTATATTGCCACTACAGCTGCAAAGGATTGAAAATTAAAAGAGGTGTACTCTGATTCAGCGACGCTCTGGCAAGAAATGCTAGACGACATTTGAAGACTACTGCGTTTGACACATTTGGTTTGTCAATTAGAACACGCAGTGAGTGGTGCCCTAATATTTCACATATGTTGTTATTATTTTTTTGTCTAGTATTTCTTGCCAAAGTATACTCGAGTCGTTTTTAGGGTTCCGTACCCGAAGGGTGCCAAACTGGACCCTGTTACTGAGACTTCGCTGTCTGTACGTCCGTCCGTCCGTCCGTCCGTCAGTACCGTCCGTCCGTCCGTCTGTTTGTCATCAGGTTGTATCTCATGAACCGTGGTAGTTAGACAGTTGAAATTTTCACAGATGATGTATTTATGTTGCCGCTATAACAACAAATACTAAAAATCAAAAGAAATTGAATATTATTATTTATATTACAACAAACGTGATTTTTTTTACTCATTTTTGCTCGATATTGATAATGGTAGCAGGTAGACGCTTAAAATGTTCACAATATATTAAGTACCTATATTATTTACTTAAAAAATAAATAATTACTTAAATTAAAATTAAATAATATTTAGGGGGGGGGCTCCCATATATATTTTTTTTGCGGTTTTTTATAGATAATGGTACGGAACCCTTCGTGCGCGAGTCCGACTCGCACTTGGCCGGATATTTGCGTCTCTTCTGTAGTAAGGTACAAAACCCTTTATTGAGAGTGCGACTTACATTTGATCGGTTTTTATGTCCCTATTCTCTAAAAATTATGGCTCCAACTTTACAAGCCGCATAAGTAGGTATTATAGGTGACTTTGCGGCCAAACTTTAGTTCTAAAATCCCGGGGCCCCCAGCGAACGCATCGCATAAAACGTAATCTTTATTAGAAGGAACTTTTCACTCTGTATTAGTCCCTGGCCGCTCGTTGCGATCTCGAATTGTTTTACTGCAAGCTGTACTAAACAACCGTGTACATAGATTCTGCGGGCGACCGGGTTTTACACTGGTTTCGTTGCGGGAATATGAAATTAGCTGGGACTGGGAATGCAAAGCTGTGTACGGCTAGACAGAAGCTCTTGCCAGTGTTGTTGTAAGTCTTCTCGGCATACCTGTCCATTATTATGCGATAAATTCAACAAAATAAACGGTCAAGTGAGAGTAGAACTCGTGCACTAAGGGTTCCGATCGCTCACACTCGAAGATTGTTCCTCGTAACTGGTGTTATTAGGTTTCCACGTAAAAAATAATCTTGTAAACCAAAATACTTACATATTTTTGCAAAGACAGAAATTTACAGTTCTCAGATTTTTCCCTTTATTGGTGCTATAAGACCTTGCTTTGTGCCAAATTTCAAGATTCTGGTTCAACGGGAAGTACCCTATAGGTTTAGAGTATACAAACGCAATTGCGGTTACAAAGCGTTTGCTTTCGTTGAGCTAGAAGGTTGATTGTTTCAAAGCTCCAAGCGCCACAGACCTGGGGGTCATTCTGCTATTTACATTACAATTCAACGATCATTCAATGATCCGAAATGGTAGTCCAGTCACTTTTTATCCGAGTCGAGTCGTCTCGCGTGGGGTCTTTGAAAGCCTAGGTTCTGAAAAATAAATAAAAAAATACTTTGGTTTGCACTCCCGCTTTGGACGTTTAGATACCTTCACAAGGGTATTTATTGGCGCAGTCTATCGGCTACAGCTCGCGCGATAAGAGTTTGGCTTTGACCTTCGGGTGGAGGGGATTACTGCGCATGGGAACGACTGGAGCGCCAATCAGAGCACCGCGTGCGCCTACACACCCGCCCCGCACCCCGCTAATTGCCCGTTGATACCCAATTTCTGATTTCTGCGCAATAACGGTCAAAGCCAAACTCTTATCGCGTCTACTGTATCAATTAGCGCGTACGGGCCTTGTGATAAAACCGTTTTATTGCGCGCTGGGCTCCCAGCGACCCCACGCGACGAATCGCGTAAGTAAAAACTTGCGTAATTTATTTTAGTAATTTCGGTGTTTTTTGATGCTTTTGATTATTTTCATCTCCTACATTTTACTATGTAGAAATACATAATTAGATCTCATTACAATGGATGAACATAAGCAGAAGCGTATTTTAGGCTGGTTAGAAGAACCTGACGAGGAGATGCTGGGTGGTTTGGAGTATGAAGACATGAACCTGGTGTACTCCGATGAATCTAGTGAACACGACACAGATTCAGAGCAAGAATGTGATCAAATTAAATCTGCTGCAGTTCAACAGCTCCAGGTCCAGGAACTATTAGATTCTGTTCTGCTTTGTAGTTTTTAAAATTAACTGCAATAAATGTCAAGAAATAATATTTTTGTTTTATTTATAACATTAAAAAAATATAATTTCTCATCATCTTTCTTTTTCAATTACAAGGGTTAAATACAACATGAGAATTGCATACTTTAAATTCATTTTTTTTTTGTTAAATAAATAAATAAAAACTAAAGACATTTTAATACGTACTTACTTAAACTTAAAACATAAATACAGCACTTCTTTGCTCCATCCCTAAGCCCACAACTTCGGAACGGGTGGTAGTATACAAAAATATTAATATTATATTGACGTTGACTAAGTAATATGTATGATTTTATGGTCAATAATATTTTTGAACTGAACTGAACTGTATAATGAGTAGATACCATACCAATGGTTTGAGTGGTGGTTAGGAATACAAAACTCTGTAGTAAATTAATTGTTAGTAAATAAAATAAATAAACAAAAAATAAAGAAATCAAACATCAAAAAGAATGGTCAAAATGGGCTTACAAACTTTGGGGTCTTTAGAGACCCCATGCGACGAATCTCATATGTGAAAAGTGCGCGATGGGCCGAGGGTTAAGCTTACACTACAAAGAACGTGTAGGCTGAAAGATTGAATATCTGAGCCTAAAACTCACGAGGAAATCTAAATACCTGTTGCTTCTCGTATTGCAGCTGTTCCAATGTTGAGCAGCATATTAATCGATGTTAATGCAGCCTGATGATATGAATGAATATAATATTTTATTGTGTTTGTACCACCAACCGCCGAGCAAAGCTCGGTTCCCAGATATTTAAGGATTTTAAACAGTGTTGTAACAATAAATTAAAATAAATTAATTTGATCATCCGTCCAAAACGTATACCACCCAAGCAAGCTAAAATATATTTTCGGTGGTAAGTAGTGTATCCAAACTTTACTATCTATTTATGTTTCACACTGAAATAGTCCGGTCTACATTTGGTAGGATTTAGGGCGTCCAAATTAATAAATGAGCCGCAACGCAAGCTCGCGGTTGCACAATTAGTTAGAAACACCGAAATCACAGTTTAACTCGAACTTTTAATACTGATTAGTTTTCCGCAAGTGAGTTTGAAATTTTCGTGCATTATAGGTCACACATGGACTATTACTTGACTACGAATATAAGATTATGCGACAGTTTACACGTATATATATACCCGTTACATTTGATTGAGAGCTCCTTGACTTAAGGTTCTATAAAGAATTCAGTTTGAACTCTTGACTTACGTTGAGTCGTGGGGGTAAACGATGCGTTAGTCTTTATTGCCGTAGGTACCCAGAGCCATTTAATGATTCATTAAGGATACTAAGTTAAGTATGTTTTGTATGTAAATTCTAATATTTTAACAATGACGACGTCCACAGCAGGTTTCTACCTCTTTTCTAACCATCTCATACCCTCATAAGCCTTCAACCCTAAAAACAAAATGTATCCCCCACACACATTACACGACCGCTTCCATACGTCACACGGTAATCTCTATTTAGTGCGTACCACTAATCCACTATCAAATTATCTCTTATCGTCTCCGGCTAATCCGAGTCGAACGCGATCGGTATGAGCCGGGTAGGGCGACCGTGCAATTGGAACTCTCGGGACAGACAATTAAGACTCGAGCCTGAATGCATAGACAACCACTTAAAGTTTTAGGGAGACTCAAATGGCCGAATGCTGCTTGAATATTTAACTAAATCCGTGTTTCAGAATTCGACGGACAGCGGGGCCGCTGCTATTTTGGTGACTTCCAAATAAATCTACGCATTGAATCGCGCGCTCCCATGCCCGCCGCCGCCGCCCGCCGCCCGAGTAGAGTGGTTTGTACTATATACATATTCTGCTTAAAATTCTGTCCTAAGTTGCGTAGTGTTTGAGACATGTTTTTTTTAATTGCTGGAAAAAATACCCAACATCTTTCACATAATCCATCAATTATTTTAATTATTTATTGACCGAGCGAGCGAAGCGAGCGAAGCGTCTCCGTTTCAGGTTTGGGCAAAAATGCTTTCGTATGTCTGTCCGGTTGTTCTCCTCTACAGGTCGCATTTATGAACCGATTCTCGTGAAATTTTGTGAGCAGGTTGGAAAAATAAATAGAATTTTTTACTCGAGCCAGTTTTTTAGATTTTTTTCAAAATGGCGGAGATATGGGGTTTTAAAATGTAAAAAAATCGCTACAACCCAAACGGCTCGATGGATATTAACAAATGAGGTGTCGTTGGATTCGTAAAGACCATGAGAGTGAAACAGACTATATAATTTTAGTAAAAAGTCAATAGGTTGTATTAAAGATCGCGAAATGTAGTTTACAAAGTTTTTGGTGCGGCTACTTTCATACTGCATGTACGTAACCAGGTACATTCATAAGTTTGTATGTGTTATTGAAAGAAAATTATTTGGGTTATTTTTTTGACCGAGCGAGCGAAGCGAGCGAAGTGTCTCCGTTTCAGGTTTGGGCAAAAATGCTTTCGTATGTCTGTCCGGTTGTTCTCCTCTACAGGTCGCATTTATGAACCGATTCTCGTGAAATTTTGTGAGCAGGTTGGAAAAATAAATAGAATTTTTTACTCGAGCCAGTTTTTAGATTTTTTTCAAAATGGCGGAGATATGGGGTTTTAAAATGTAAAAAAATCGCTACAACCCAAACGGCTCGATGGATATTATAACAAATGAGGTGTCGTTGGATTCGTAAAGACCATGAGAGTAAAACAGACTATATAATTTTAGTAAAAAGTCAATAGGTTGTATTAAAGATCGCGAAATGTAGTTTACAAAGTTATTGGTGCGGCTACTTTCATACTGCATGTACGTAACCAGGTACATTCATAAGTTTGTATGTGTTATTGAAAGAAAATTATTTGGGTTTTTTTTTATGTGTGTTAGCAGTTCAACTTTCCCACCGACATACTCGCGAGGTCTACAGCTCACAGAGCCACTAGTTTATGTGTGTTAGCAGTTCAGCTTTCCCACCGACATACTCGCGAGGTCTACAGCTCACAGAGCCACTAGTCATAATAAAATAATCAACTACAAATCACATAAGTATCTTTGGTGATAAAGTCGCCAAGGATGGCGAGTCCCAAGCTTCGACCAAAATAATTGGTTTCTACATCATGGAAACGTAAGCTCCGTCAACAATTTTTATCTGCGGGTGTGTATAAGTCTCTTACTAAATGGCGGTTGGTCAATCGTGGTGACCCTACAAGTTATCCGCAATAAAAGTAAATATGCGAAAGGATTACGAGCATTCCGGTCGTAAAGCGGTACGCCCTTATGTGGTGTACTTGTGTCATACTGTTTGTTTGAACTCGAACGGGACAGTTGCTTACGGGCCGCTATGGCAGTGAAAAGGAGCTGGAAGTTAGGTAATTAGAAATATTATAATATCCATTGAATTACGGATTTTCCCTTCATTACTTTGTGTCTTGTACGGTCAGAAAAACAGCTGAGCAAGCGCTTTTAGACTTAGAGCAATGCTACTTTACTCATCTATGTATCATTTCTCTTGAAGCATCTGTTCTCTTACCACACAATTAATTCACCTAACAGTACTACAGATTTTTAGGGTTCCGTAGCTTAACCCTTGGAAGGAACCTCTCCTCTCCATACAATCACTGGCAGATGACACAAAGTTGTCTGTTAATTTATTTTGCAAGGAAATTAAAGCTTAATTTCCCCTAATTCTAATGTCAAATGAAATGCCTTTGCGGCTAGGAGAGCAATCGTAAGGGTCAAAAAATTGGTCAAGTTAATGGTCAATTTTATTGAATCTCGTGAATTTCAGTATTTGTTCTTGTTGCGGCAACAGATATACACTGTATTGTGAAAATTTCAACATTCTGGCTAGTGCGTGCGGTACGGTACGGCGCAAGCTGACGGACATACAGTCGGACGGATGGACGGACAGCGGAGGCTAAGTAAGTAGTATAAGTAGTAGGGTCCCGTTTGGCACCTTTCGGGTACGGAACCTTAAAAAAAGTTTTGATATAGAATCACTTCGTCTTCTGTCCATCTGTCTATTTTTTATGCAATTCTGGTTATTTACAGATCTACCATTTTACACACAAATCACATCACAGAAAATCCGCATTTCATTCAGCTCTATAAAAGTAACCCAAAACCACTGAGTTAAATAGTTCTCGCTTTTTATACTGATACAGCACTTTCAATATAGCAGTTCAATTTCCTATAAGCCGCGATGTTTATGTGACATCCCATCATTGCGTTTCCGAACGAGTGATGGTCCCCAGCGGATCTTCGCTTCCGTGCCTATTCCGACTGTTGTGGCACGCGGTATCGGCGGCGCCGAACTGACACCGTTTGTGTGTGTCACTTCACCTGGGGCCGGATTCTGCACAGAATGTGTGGAATTTTTCACAGAATGTGTGAATCTATTGCCGCAACAGCTACAAACAATGAACTACACGAAATAAAAAAAATAGGGTGTCCCCAGACAAGAAACGTGTTTTTTCTTGTATCTACGACGATGGTGCGGAATCCTTTGTGATACTCCGACTCGCACTTGACAGATTTCTTTTTTATTATGTTCTACGGCCCTGGAAGTTCAAACTAGTCCTTGGGACAACTCTCAGAGCTAAAAGCGGTTTATTAATACAGGCCTAAGTTTTTTTGTGGTTGGACGCAAAGAAAGTAAAGCATGGTCACAATTTTAGCTCTGTAGCGCGACGTATAGGCTTGGCTCACCCTAACTAACATGTAGGTAGGGTTAACGCACTTTCTGTCTGCATCCCGTAAGTTAAGGAAGTTAAATGAACAGGACCTGCAAGGTTTCTTGGCACCTGAGTGAGACCTAACCTCTCTCTCTCTCTCTCTCTCTCTCTAAAAAACTTAGTACTCTGTACTAGAAATTAATTTCCCTTGTGTGGTGTGATATGAAGAACTCAGCCTTGAAATATTTGTTGATTGGATATCGCTTTAGGAAATACCTAATACAATATGGTTTGCTCGTGAATCGTGCTTAAAATCTTTTTTCACCACTCCCGCACGAAAGAAGTGTCTTTCCTCTACGAAAACAGTGAGGAAAGTTAGTTTTTCCTCACTGTTTGAACAGTGAGGAAAGTAATGATCCCGTTCAGAAACTAACCTTGCCTGATTTTTATGTTAAGTTTTAAAGATATTTTAAAAAATAAATAATTTTATACTTAGAATAGAAATACTTATAAGTTAAGATTAATGTTTTTTATAAAATTTATCAAATTATTGTAAGTTCAGAAACATTAAAAACGTTAAATAAAATATTGTAAAAATTACATCGTCAAATTTAGGATTATAATTTTAGAACGCACTCAAAGAAAGAAGCCTGTGAAAGAAGCCTGTGAAAGAAGTACATTAGAAGCGCGAAAATTCTAAGTTTTGTTTACTTGCGATTTTGACTATACTAAAAAAAAACAGTGATTCTAGTGCGGAAGATTTAAGTTTAACTCCAAAAGAGTTAAAAGACCTTGTTTCAAATCCGAACTAAGTTTTTAGAATTATTTTGATTTGCTTTGTGACTATTTAATTTATTTACCTATGGTGACTGAATACTTTCTTGCTGGGAGTGGTGAAAAGTTTTGTATGCAACATGTGAGCAAGTTCATTTGCTATTCGTTTTGTTGAGTCTTTCGCTTACTCAGGATTGAATTTTATAATCACTCGCTGCGCTCGTGATTCTATTTTTCAATCCTTCGTTCGCTCAAGACTCAAAATCAAAACTCATAGGAAAAACGAACTTTCCTCACTTGTTGGATAAATAACTATTATGTCATTGATTGTTCTAACCTGAGTTCAATTCGCTTACTCATTCAAAGTGACATCAATCATAACCGGGGGCACCATCATACCGGTCGCAAAGTAAAAGTTATTCAGGATGGTGTGTACCACCTCCATAACCCTTGAACTATTTTGAACCCTCATGACTGCTCATGACCTTGGCTTCTCTACCTTAATAAAGATAAGTGTCAAAATACCATTGCCATTGTTCTTGTTTGTTCAAACCGCGCCCGTGCCATACGAACCGGTACCAAGTGGCGAGTGGTACCCTCCTTTAGGTACATAGAACACTTTACGACCTTAGTTTTGAAGCCTACTTATTGCGCAACATATCTGTCGGATTAGTTGTAGTTAATGGTACAGGCAAGAAGGACAGACCAGTTTGCGCTCGTCGGCGTCATCGAGAAGCCAACACGCACCGGCTTTGCGCCGTCGCGTCGCTGTTGCTATTCGATTTAATACGCGACTTGTGGACCTGAGAATGTATCTGTGGTAGGTATGCACGCACAATGCACATTAAGCAATCTGTACGATTTTATGGTCATTAAAAAATATTGTAATTGAACTTTGAACATTCCCCCCCGCTCGTGGCGTGTCGTCACTCCCCGGTATCACTCACTTATGCATAGCCTTTTGGTCTGTATTGTATTGTGCCAGTATGTAGCTTTTTTTTTGTAATTTTAAAGAAAAAGTATTATTTATACGCTAACGGAAGAAAACTTTCGTATCTTTATAGTTATAAAAAGGTTTATGGAATATCTCGCTAATCGTGTGGACAATCAACTCTGCTCTCTCTCTTTCTTTCTTTCTTTCTTTCTTTCTTTCTTTCTTTCTTTCTTTCTTTCTTTCTTTCTTTCTTTCTTTCTTTCTTTCTTTCTTTCTTTCTTTCTTTCTTTCTTTCTTTCTTTCTTTCTTTCTTTCTTTCTTTCTTTCTTTCTTTCTTTCTTTCTTTCTTTCTTTCTTTCTTTCTTTCTTTCTTTCTTTCTTTCTTTCTTTCTTTCTTTCTTTCTTTCTTTCTTTCTTTCTTTCTTTCTTTCTTTCTTTCTTTCTTTCTTTCTTTCTTTCTTTCTTTCTTTCTTTCTTTCTTTCTTTCTTTCTTTCTTTCTTTCTTTCTTTCTTTCTTTCTTTCTTTCTTTCTTTCTTTCTTTCTTTCTTTCTTTCTTTCTTTCTTTCTTTCTTTCTTTCTTTCTTTCTTTCTTTCTTTCTTTCTTTCTTTCTTTCTTTCTTTCTTTCTTTCTTTCTTTCTTTCTTTCTTTCTTTCTTTCTTTCTTTCTTTCTTTCTTTCTTTCTTTCTTTCTTTCTTTCTTTCTTTCTTTCTTTCTTTCTTTCTTTCTTTCTTTCTTTCTTTCTTTCTTTCTTTCTTTCTTTCTTTCTTTCTTTCTTTCTTTCTTTTCTTTCTTTCTTTCTTTCTTTCTTTCTTTCTTTCTTTCTTTCTTTCTTTCTTTCTTTCTTTCTTTCTTTCTTTCTTTCTTTCTTTCTTTCTTTCTTTCTTTCTTTCTTTCTTTCTTTCTTTCTTTCTTTCTTTCTTTCTTTCTTTCTTTCTTTCTTTCTTTCTTTCTTTCTTTCTTTCTTTCTTTCTTTCTTTCTTTCTTTCTTTCTTTCTTTCTTTCTTTCTTTCTTTCTTTCTTTCTTTCTTTCTTTCTTTCTTTCTTTCTTTCTTTCTTTCTTTCTTTCTTTCTTTCTTTCTTTCTTTCTTTCTTTCTTTCTTTCTTTCTTTCTTTCTTTCTTTCTGACACGCTATGTTTATTTTTACCCAAATAGCATCGTGCAACAAATCATGGAATTGAAACACCCACTTACAAAGCAATCTTATGTACCTGCGAATGGGTCAGCAAATGTGTTGGCACATTTCTTGCAAGCCAGTACCAGGCTCACATCGTCAATAGTTAGTATGATTATAAATCAACGACTCGCGATATCACACACGCGTACTTAACCGCAGGATAAAACATTTTAATGATCTATTAACCAATGTTGCGTGCTTACTATTAAACAAAATATATGCTATATTTTGGTTTCAAGGGTTATCATTAATGTGGTTTGGGAAATTGAATTCAATAATGGCGTATGGCAATAATCAGCGATCGGAATAGAGCTAATGTGCCTAAGGTTTGTGAAAGTCAGTGACGTCTAGCGTCACCCTTATTTCGCCAGTAAATAAAGGCGGTCACAGGAGTAAATATGTATATTTGACCGAGCGAGTGAAGCGGGCGAAGCGAAAAAAACTCTAATTCTCGGTGTCGCTCGCGAGGTCTACAGCTCACAGAGCCACTAGTTTAGTCCAACACACTAACCAGGTTAACTGACTATTTTTCAAACAAGAGTAGCAAAGATACCTAAAACAAAATATGAATTTCCTCGCTGTAAAACTGTCTCAACTTGGCGGATACAGCAGATGTCATTGTATGGACGCTACATGTTTTTTTTTTGTGGCGACGACGTTGCTACGCCGCCGCCTGCACGCATAAATCTCGTAGCACTTGGCACGCGCAAGACGTAGCATTTGCGTTACGACGACATCACGTTGCCGTAGCACCATGGACCTACTTTTCTTATTTCCTTGTTTCATTCAATAACTTTGAAGGTATAACAATACAACGCCACCAACAACGAAAGTAAGTCCAACCTGTTTTAATTAATCCAGCCGACAGTGCAGTGTTAGGAAGAAAAGTACAAAAGCAAAACAAGAGCCCAAACTCCAACAATTACAGTTACGAAATAAAATTAATTTTCTAAACGTTGAAACAACACCATAAGTTTCGTGAAATGTACAGCGGTCTGTCAATCCGGCCCAAACTCGGGAAGAAACTTTAAACAATAAGGAAAGGAGTTTGAAAGCAACAGATGTTGGCCTCAGACTAATGAAATAGCAGGGAACTGAACAGAAGTTCAGTTAGACTCTCTTGTAAGAGATAACAAATCTGACTAGTATTATGGTAGTGTTGTAATCTAAGATAGTCCATTTCATCTCGGAGATGTATTTCATAATGTACCTAGACAACATCTGTGTATAGATGGGCAAAAAGCCAGAAAACCCCTTAGTTTATGTGTTTAACAAAAAAGCCTTGCGCTTTGATAAGATTAAACAAATATCAAATCGCAAGACTTCGCAATTCTGTGTCATAGCAGGAAAAATTCTACGTCACGACCAAGCGAATGATCAAACCGCCGCCCCGCCAGGTTCTAACTCGAACCCAAGTTATTCTGATAACTAAAATCAATTATTTATCATACGACTGAATTTACCATAGATATAAAACAGCTCGCAAAAAGGGGATATCGCGCAGTATTCGTAAGCATTGACGCAAAATGAACATTGTTGTTTTTGTGTAAAGTACACAACCAATGCTCGGGTCTACCCAACCGCAATTCAAAACATATGTATTTTGGTTAGGCGAGCATGCTCTCCCCTAAAACAATGTTTCATAAATACAATCTTTGAACCATTTGTGTCATAAAGATTGGATGTTTTAGAATAATTTCATTGGAATGAACGGGAGGCAATAAGTTCAGTTATTGGAACATATCAGCGGTTCTAGATCTATCTTAACAAGATTTCTAATGTAATTATTTACATTTAATTACTGTTTACTGAAATAAGATAACAAATAACAAATGTGTACTTCATAGTTTCAAGTCCAGTCACAACAACATTAATGTGTATATTTCTCTCCTAAGCTGCGTGTACATATTCAAACTTCTTAAAGGCCACAAAGTGGTCACTGCACCCTTCTGAACATCAAGTCATCTATTTGAAACCGCTGCCTAAAACGAACCACCCCTACACGATTGTGACAACATACAAAGTCACTCCCAGTCCTGTTTGTATAATTGTGGACAAACAAGTTCACCGGCCGAGGTTGTCGTGGTTCGCTTGGTTTATGTGTTTGTGTATTTATGTGCATGTTCGTGTGTTCCTGTAAATGTAACATACGGTGGTGATTTGTTGACCCGGAGTACGTCGGACACGGCCCTAGAACATTGTTCGAGGTTGTCAAATGATGTCATGCGTTTTGCTAGATGTTACGTACTATGTGTTGGCAGAATTTCTAAGTAAAAAACAAAATTTACTTAGTAGAAAAAGGTAGTAAATGTAGCTCATTAATGTCCCCACCAAGGGGAACAGGCCTTTACTCGGATGCGGGTAAGACTTATTTAGTGCTGATATATTTACAAATATGCTTAAGTACACGAATTGTTTTGCCTCTTCTCTTGTAATCGGACGAATGTCATTTTAATGCTTTGCATAGGCTCGATTTCTATTATGGCAGCTTAAGGTTTTATTGCATTCCAGCAAGATACACCGATAAATTTACGCGTGCTAAAGTCTGCTGGGATAAGTTCTCAAACTTGCTAGTCACGTCTCTAGCCCTCGATGCCGTGTCCGTCCACTGACCTGGTGTACAGATCCACAAACTGTCCCGGTGGCCAAAACTAGTAGGTAGTACAGTAGCCAGTTTGGAATAACATTAGTGTACCGTGCCATAGACAATAGTGTAACCATCACGAAGTCAGATAAGTTTGTTGCACTCTGTCTGGCGATTGCGGTTTCTTGTGTGTCGGTGGAGAGCTCAATCAATGTTGCTGTTGATGTTTTGAGGTAGCATCTCCACGATGTCGAACAATAATAATCTCATAGCAAAATAATAACGTGACATTGCCTGCGATTCGGGAGGCGTCACGAACTATACTAACTAAACTAATTAAAATGGTGTGTTTGAAAATGGAATCTGTGGCCACCGCGCAAGAGCTGTCGGATTTGAGGGCTTTCAGATTAGTACCTTTAGTTCCTCTAGCTCTAGTTGAGTGGGTTTGACACCTCCGAAATAGCCCCCAGTATGTTTCCTTGTTACACGTTTGTCTATGTAACTAATAATGCTCGGTTACATTACACATAATCGTATGATAGTAAATATGATGTGAATTTTATATTTTCTCTAAATGGAGACTGTCGCGAGATGACCGCCATTATAGTTTTTTTTTACCGATAGACCATAACAATATTACAACCCAGGTAGTCGTTGTCAGAATTTTCACAGCTGCACCGGAAATGGGCGTATAATTTGATTCACCTTGGGCCCTCCCATTGGTCGCTAGGATAGACTGCAACCCGGGATACCTACTCTATACCAATTAATTTCGTATCCGCAGCCTAGGGCTGGGAGCAAATCAGTTTTTACCTTCCCTACTCCCCCCTTGTTAGGTCGTGGCTTGATGGCGTCTGGTGCACTAATACCTTTCCTATAAAGTTAGGTTGACGTATACCTACTTCAACAAGAACGTGACTATGCCTGAGTTTTGGTATGAAATTGCTGTGACATACGGACGGACAGCCAGACAGACAGACAGATGACAGACAGACAGACTTGACGAAACTATAAGGGTTCCTTGTTTCTCTAACGGAACCCTAAAAATGGACTCTGTGACAATAGCCTTTGCATTTTTACTCGGAATAATAACGAAGAAAGTCATTTGAATTTCCAATTAATATGTATAATATTTTGTGTGGTTTCTTGTCTTTCATAATAGTATGGAATTTTTTACTGAAATAAATGGTTTTCTTTGGTATAGGTGGATTTCATAGACGCGTTAGTAAGATAATAATATATTGAACTGCCATTGTCCTTTTAATTTTTAAATCGTTTCGTGCAACTCAGTGTAAGTTATTTCAAGCGGCATCGGAAGTGAAGGTGAGGGAGGGGTAACATTACATGCTACCGTACAGAAGGCACGAGAACACACCCCCCGCACCCCTTTACTCCGTAAGTACTCACTTGGATATATGTTATTTAAATCAGTATGAATATATTAAGTACTAACCAAACCAATTTAAACCTATTTACAGACCCCTCCAAAACTACGCTGTATACCTTAAAATTGATTCAACGCCTCAAAGCGCACGAAATATCCTATGCATTGCAAAGTGATTCAATATAGCTGGCCAATGGCTGAAGAAGTTGCGAATGTAATTTTATGCTTGTTACCCAATAAGGCCCCTCGGTCGTTTGACGGTTAGGTTAGGCTGCGGAGTTCCGCTATATGGGCTTTTTATGTGGAAGTGTTTTAAAAGTATTTAGTTGAAACATTATGTATCGTGTATCGAGAATATTTTTTTGTTTTTGTTTTAAGGGTCAAAGCCTCAGGCAGGAGGCGCGTTATCTAAAAACATCATATTGACATATATTAAAATATGGTCCACCAATGGCTGCCACCTCTCCGGGTTTGACCCGGAGTCTCCAGGCTTTCATGGTGCATATCCGGGCTAGGGGTTTGACATCGATATCACCGATTATCCAGGAATATAATCTTTTGACTCAACTGTACCATATAATTCAGATGAACTTTTACAAAGCGTACTTAGATAAAAACAGAAATACTTGTATTCGAAATGCCTAGCCATAACCATGTGATTTTGCCAGGGCGGGCAAGGGAGTTATTTTTATCAAAAATCACCGGGATAAACTTTTCTTAAAGGTGGCAGCCCTGAGTAGCTGCCTACCCCTTTCCTATGTAAGTATGGTCCATCATTACTGGAGCTACTATACCGCACAAATACAGACATAAAAATTACGCCTGTGATCAAAAATAAAGATTACCTATTACATCAGGCTATATGCTATAGATTTATGGTAGGTATCATCCCGATCGTCCACTTTTTATAGTCGTATCGGAACGAGCTAATATCGCGATGGACAGTAAAGTTTTTGTATTGAAGGCATATTGTGACACCGCAGTAACCTGGCGAATAAACTTCTGGCCGGCTTTTGTGTTCGCGTTGAAATTGGATTTCGCGATACCTGAACCTGGATTCTGGTGGCGCAGTGACCGCTCAGTGACGTGACGCGACGACAATGCTGAACTTCCATTATCTGGCTTTTGGAGTAGGAATCTTATATTAAGCAATTAAAGGTATTGTATCTTTTTGTATCTTCTTTAAGGGGGTCAAAGCGCCTGCACGTGTCCCACATGTGCAGAGCCTTTGTGCATTTCCCCTTCTCCCGCTCATTTAGTTCAGCCATCCCGATTCCAGCACAAGCTGGAGCAGGAGGCCTGGATGTTCAAGGAGCTCATGGGTGGTTGTAGGTTCTCCCAGAATAGCCATCTTGGTTTCAATTGTGGATGGACATGCCAGCAACATGTGCTTGACCGTCTCCTCCGCTTCCATGCAATTAAAGGTAAAAATTAAGGTAATTAGTAATTAATAATTTTTTACCATTTTTAGCTTCAAAATATATTCTAAACGCAAGATAATAGACATAGACATAGACATAGGTTTATTCACTGAACAAAACATAGTAGGTACATCAACAAGATAATTTAGAGGCAGGAAATAGACATAAAATTTTAGAGGAAAACACATATTTTCTAAACAAAAGAGAAAAATGATGTACGCATGCCTCGCCAGTGAAATGGCTCCAACTCAGCATAAGGCTACAACAGAGCTGCAGCGCTGATTTTCAGTCAAAACCATTTGATATCCGCGCAGGCACCTCTCAACGATGCGATGTATAGGTAGATATATAGATATACAATAGAAATATGAAATACATAATGATAATAATAATTAAGTGAGTACAGTAAGTGACATATTAAATAATGGATATCTAAAGTTCATCACTATGTGGTCATTGTGTTTACAGAATTGGGCCCCAAAGTAGTGGAACTTCGCTGCGATAGCAATGGGACTTGGCGAGAGTTGCTGTAACTTGTCACCGAACTGAGAAATCGTGATGTTATTCCACTTGATATGACAGAATCGCATCTGAACAGTAACTTGTGATTTTGTATGAAATTGTTATTGTTACTGCTCAATCAATATTAATCGTATATTGGGTGGGTGGGCCGAATGAATAAAGAGTTTTTTACGACCTCTGTGGTGACTCCGCCTACCATGCGAGAGGTCCCGGATTCGATTCCCGGCGGAAAAAAAAATCCCCAGGTCGTGGATGTTTACATGATGTCGCTTTTTCTGATCCCCGCGTCACAGGGTATCCTAGTGTGGGGCCAGAAGCAATATTTGTGGCTGTATGTAAATGTTTATGTTAAAATTATCACTTGTAGTCGGAAGGATTTGCTCTATTAGGGTTCCGTATCTGAAGGGTGCCCTATTGCTAAACCTCCTCCGTCTGTCTGTCCGTCTCGAGAGATGTTGCACGATTTTGATAAAACCATTATTATAAAAGGGCTTGATATCTTACGATTTCGTTAATTTGAGTTTGATGAAGCTCCTTGGTTTTATCAAAGTCCTCCAGTATCTTCCAAGGTCATCGGACTTATATTTTTTATTTAGTTTTATTGTTTTTAATAGTAAGTATAAAATAAAGCTACTGAGGAATACTGTACTTTGTTTCATTGACATGGAGAGGGAACCCAATGTTCCGTGAGAACGAGTACAAAAAGCAACGTTTAAAGTTTAACTTTTCGACGTTTCGCATCAAATGAAAGGGAACTCTTGAACGTGTTGGATGCTCAATAAAACCACACATACACCCACAAGCACACACACACACTTGTAGAGTTGCGTCGTATCCTCTTCAACGGCCATATTCCGGAAACGATTGGCAAGGTTGACATGGTGAAGTTTTCTCTTGACACTTTCCTCATATTTCTTCAGACTGATCTAAGATCACTTAGCCGGGGGCGCGGTAGCTCGCCCGTCAAGTCGAGCAAACATAGGCGCAACAGTACCATCCTTACTGGAATAGAAGCTATTCAGCGCTATATCATTATTATAAATAAATAGTATCCATGCGATAGAGAAATAACGCGTTTCTGACTCCATATAAAATTAAACTTTAGATTGGTTTATTAATTGGCATTACACACACATAAATTGGCTTACAAATGACAGTTGCTATTTTTATCCGGGTGTTCTTTTCTAAAAAGACATTTTCACACAATAAGCCGTCCGTTTTCAATTCCGCGAGCAAGCCCCGCTCTCCCGACATCGATATTTCGCGTCACGCGTGCAATATGTGTCGCTGAAGGCGAGATAACGGAAGCCCTCAGAGCATTCAATAAAGGTAGCAAGGGTGACACTTCGAGACAATATAAACATTTACATAAGGGCTCGTACGTACATACCTGTGTCAAAGCGACGTAATAAAGCGCCCTCAGCCTCGCAAACTTGTTTTTATTTATTTATTTATTTATTTATTATTAGACACGTCAACAGAGTATATATTTTTACACTCAATCGAAATATTTAATGACAAATTCTGATATATATTCCTTTTACAGACATGCACAACATTTACAGTTTGATCACGCAGCAACGTTAGATATTTAAAAAAATAACAAATACAAATTAAAAAAAATATACAATATAATAAATTAGAAATTGAGTTTTCTTATAAATTAGGTAGTTAGTTTTGATTTAAATTTAGGTAGAGTGTCGTGGAAGATATCTAAATCGTTCCGACCAGCGCAAAACATATTATATGAATTATACATTCGTTTTTAAACATGGATGACCGTGTTTTGTTTTTGTTGCTATGGTAGTTGAAAGAGAAATCTCAATAAGTAAATATAAAGTTCCCATACAGTCCGGCAGAGTACTAGTACTAGTTGTATTTCATATCACCATTTTGCCCCCCTGCCCCCTATCAAGCAACAATGAAAAACTGGCAAAAAGTGGGCGGAACTTTGCCTCTGTATGGGAAAAAGAGTGATCTTATTTGTTTTGTAACAACGCAGCAAATATAAAGATGTAAACAGTTTTCTATCCCTGTTTCAGAGTCAATAATCGGTGTATTTCCTTAGACGTAGAAATACATAACATTGTATTTTTAAGGCTCTGATATTTTAAAAGAGGTACGGGGAGTTTCTTGCCCTTCTTTGCTCTATCCCTAAGCCCGCAACTTCCGAACGGGCGGTAGTATACAAAAATATTAATATTATATTGACGTTGACTAAGTAATAAAATCGTCAATATTTTTTTTGAACTGAACTGAAACTGAACTTACCAAATAGGAGCAACCCGCATTGAATAAACACAGCACGTCGTCGTTGACGCGACTGACAAGTGGAGTTATGCGTACAGGAAATAGTTCTCTTGATGGGTGCCTGAAAAATACAGCGTAGCCCTTTCTACGCCGAAACGTGTCCGGGGTTTGCTATGACTAGCTTTAGGGATTATAAATTCGTGCGTGAATCTATTTGTGAAGACATCTGGGGTTCGAACGCTTGTGATATGATGGGGATTGCCGCGTTGATGGGAGGGGTCTTGATGTTGATAGTATAGGGTTGAGAGTACTGAGAGTTTCGGAAGTTAAGCCGCAATGTGATGTTTAGGTAATTTATCGGAGCGAACTTGCTTTACTTAGCTCGGAGTCACTCACTGCTGCTGGCTGTGCTCCGTGTTTTTATATAATTTACCATTGGTGGGGATTAAATAACTCCCCATAAGCCGTATAAATGTAATCATAAAGATTTGACGTGCTTAACCCCTCGTCTATGACAGTGGCCGCTATGGGAAAATTGATTAAAATGTAATTGTTATAAAATTACCCACTGACGAAGGGTTAAGCAACTACGAAAAAAGATTCAGGTAATGATTTATTCCACTCTTGATCTCTCGAATGAAGATTTAAGAGGCCAGCAGCGGCGGAGCAGAGACCCGACTCTTATCAAATAAAAGGAATGAACTGGACGTGTAATCCAAGTTTCCGGTCACGTAGCTTATATCGTTTGGGGGATAATAGTTTTACCTGCCCGGCAAATTATGTTTTCTCTTCCATTAAATTAACGACACTAATATCTTTCGACCTTTTCTGAACGTTTGCGGGGTTATGATATGAGAGGTTTTTGTTAGTGAGCCGTGCTTGGGTATTGCGAAGGACGGCACGGAATTTTAGCTTTACCATAGTTATTGCCGGAATCGACGGGTAGGTACGATAGTGAAGTTTTTTAATAGCTTTTTTGCAATAATACAATAAACGTTTAGTTTACAGAAGATTTTGTCAGCAGCAGGGTGTGATAGAGAGGTGTAATCATTAGCCTTATTATGTATTTTGATATCTAAAACAAGCAACACTCGCGATCGCAACAATAGCTTGTGTTCATTTATCGATTTTCCAATTTGGCAGGTATTGGAGATTAAAAAAATAAATTGCCCCTATCGGCTACAATATTATCTTTTTGTAAAGTTTCTCGTTCATTATAATGCATCATAAATGCAAGTTTGTTTGTGTAAATATCAGCCAGATTGTTTTATCAATATGTAAGTTTCAAAGAGAACTTAATCAAAGTTAGTCAGAATAGTGCTTGACGTAGTTTGGCATTTACTTTATGCAAGTATAAAGTTTAAGTGCATTTTGTTGTTTCAGAGAGATTACTCTACACAAAATGGGGATAGTTGATGAATAAATCATAGCAAACACCGAATTGTCATGACAAACGAAATAAACTTGGTAAGTTAAATTAATTAAACTTAGTAATTTCGTTAAACATCCGAGCAACAGAACAATTAACCGAACAAACAAATGGGAGTTTTAGAAATTTTCACAGACGAAATAAAGGCGACTTTGTCAGCATTTAAACGGCGAGCCGGCACTAAATTAATTTGTGAATGGTCCGCGCTCCTTTCAAGGAGCTGTGAGTGCGAGAGGACCTACTCTCAAACCCAAAGCTCCGAGCTAGGCCATGAGAACTGTCATACGTGTCACCAGAACGGTCCGACGTTTCACTTTTCCGGAATCGGGAGAGGCGGGAATGAATTTGCTCAATGCTTAAATCTAATCCAGCTTGCTCCCACGTCTGCCTCATTATGAAGTCAAAATGAGGTTGGGTTTTCACTCGTTTTCATTTTGGGGCATCTAATGATTGTGATGGCAAGTTATTAAGTTATTTTCTTATTATTAAGTTATTTCATTCTATTTATTTAAGTAAGTAATCCATTCGCTGTATAGCACCTTTGTTTACTCTCTAGTTATTAATATCATGTTGTGTGTCATACTTTTGACGCTGGAGACAGCCTCTTTGATATGTTCAGTTGTTATTTTAATATTTTATCTCCACTGCTGTTATGTGTACCAAATATAATGAATAAATAAATAAAGTCACGTGCAGTTCCTGAGATGAGTATGGGATGGGATTTGGAGGTTATAAATTGAAAAGGGAATAATTGAAGGGAATATTGTTCGGTACCTGTTCACTTTCTGGCGGAGCTCCTGCGTGGTAGTCTCCGTCGTCGGTCCCGGCTTCTGGAGGAAGGGCAGATAGGGCGGCCAATCCTTTTCAGTGTGCGAATATGGTAATCGTTCGCGACCGCGACGGGCTAGCTAGCTGCCTTTTCGTAACGTATGCGCGGCGTATGAGCTGACGATAATATGAGACGAGACACGTGTGCCACGTAGCGTCTGCGTTGGGTTGAGAGCAATCTCGAGCGCGTGTATATAATATATAATACAAAGTAGGTCAAAGATCGCGTCGTCGGCCATTAAAGTCATTGTCAATCCCAGAGATACGTTCGGAACTGTTGGACAGTATTTACTGCTAAACAACTAAGTCCACCCAAGAAAAGAAAGTCATCTTGAATGTCAAGTACATGTGTATGTGTTATAAATTTATAATATATATATAAATGATTAAAGTAATTGTCAATCTCAAAAATACGTTCGGGACTGTTGGAAAGTATTTCCTGCTAAACAACTAAGTCCACCCAAGAAAGGTCATCAACTCATCACCAACGGTCTTCTAGGCCCAACCTCAACGCCCCCGTGCCCGGTAATGGAAACGCCAGAGTCGTAGACGAAGAGGGAATTTCCCACGCGGAGAGTATATCACCGTGTTGATATTAGCGACTGACAACTGAGTAATGTATCACTTTCCGCGCAAGTAAGAATTTGTGTGCCAATTGAGCACTGGAGGTTTTCAAAAACATTAAAAGAAAGTAAAAAGTCAAGCGAATTCATTGCTTTAGGAATACGAACGTTTCACGAACAGAGTAATGACTGTGTAAGATTACATAATATTTGTGTGTAAGTAAATAAATAGTCATATATTTTCTAGTTGTGCACATGTCGGAGCACAAATGCCTCTGGAACTCAGTATAAGAAAATGCTAGTTTTACCTACATTTTTATCTGTCAATACTATTTGTACTTTTATGTGTACATTTTGCTTTGAATGTACACATAATACCTATCCAAACCAACCCATGCCGTGGGTAAATACGACTATGTACGTTACGTAAGCACATCTTTCGAAGCGTAATGGAAGAAGTTAGATTTGAAACTGAGCAGGTGTTCAAAGTGACTTTCAACGTGCATTGTGCAATCCCGTAGCCAACCGCAACTGCAGACGACGACGACTCGGCGAGGTGTCGCGTACCGTGTGGGAGCGAGGCAGGTAGTTACCATAGCTTTAACACCATTTGCAGCAATTTTATGAATTTCGGGGTGTACCGCTAAGACTATAGCATTTATTACATACTTAGATATTTTAGTCAGTACCAATACCTGCCTATCCCATAGTGACATATAATATTAAGATGATCAAACAAACCTGGTTCGAATGGCACGTAGGTGAAACATCATTTGAATTAATGAACTGTAAGCAAAATAAACCAATCATAAAATGTCAAAAGGTGAAATGAAGCATAATGAAGCTTAGTTCAATTCATCTTATGGTGAGTCGTCATAGAGTAGAAATGTAACACGGTTAAGCGTGTTTCGGAATGGCGGCGTAGTGAACCCTTTACAATGAGTGAGCGAGTTAGCGAGAGAGCTTCAGGTACCTTTCTTGTCTACATAGGTTTGGAGCGACCTGTCAGCTCTTTTCTTCTCACCATTGCTTACCATATGCAAGAAAGGGAAGTCACGGTCACAAGTCATAGGTGAAAGCCAAGAAACCTCGGCGCTCTGTCTGTAAGTAAGTACGTACCTAGTACCTATTTAGTTATAGTTATTATATCTGTGGTTATATTGATGATATAAGTACTTACTTACAGACCGCGCCAAGGTCGATGAAAAGATAAGTCTTATTTCAATCTTTTCATCAGCTAATACCAACTCCCGAAGGTTTTCCAAATCCAAATTCTACTGTATTATACTATTAGCATAATATTATAGTATCTGTGATTATACTTAGTCACGTATTCAATATTTGACCGCGACTCGACGGATCAAAGGTCGGGCGGGCCCTGAAATGAAACACGCGCCCATCGTCTTCAGTCAGCAATATGTCAGAGGAGCCGCCGGTTTTATTGAGCTCTGTTCGTGCATGTTGTTATTTATCAGTTGGCTGTTTCGTGGCACTCGGGATGAAATTGATAAAGGATAGAGGCGGCGTGCGAGGTTCACTTTGTTTTCGGTCTTGTGTTTACACGTCCGCCGCTGATGTAGAATAATTTTGTCGATAATCATTTACGATATATACAGCCGTGTCATTCTGTAAACGTCACTTGCACACTTCACGTCTGAATCCGACGTGAGTTTCTTGATTGGTATTCTCAAAACTCGGTTGATTATTCGAATTTACACTGCGCTACACTTTCGCACGCTCGCTTGCGCTTGGCAGCGAGTTGAACTAAATTGAACGTGAGTTTTTGACAGTTATAGTATGAGATGACGAAAGAAGTGGCATTTAGTAATGGGCCTATTAGACTACGCTATCGGCAGGGCCCTGTCTGACTTACTGTCTCTTTCTAGTCGTTCCATCAGAGTGAGACGTCTATACAAATATTGCCCTGCCGACAGCGTAATGTAATAAGCGCTTAAGGGTCACTTCGACGCTCACTTCCTACTCAAACACGATCCAAAGTGTCAAACAATTGCGAAGTGAGGGTGATATCGAAGGGAGATGCGAGTTGTTGTTGGAATTTTGCAGAATCGACGTACAGGACATACATTCTTCTGGCCGCACTAGGATTCCCTATGTCGATGTCGTGGGAACCAAAACAGCGACCTCACGCACATAGTTATCCAAGACCTGTTTTTTTTCTTCTTTCGAATTTGATTCGAACCCGGGACTTGTCGCTTGGCCCATAATCTCAGATTGGTTTGTTTAACGCCCTACCCATAGGCCCCATTTTAACCGAAGGGTTAATTGAGTTCCACCAGGCGTTATTAACATAAAACCAATTAAATTAATCATCTGAAGCACTTCCGCATAAAAAACAATACATTATGTTAAAAAAAGCAATAAATACTGGTTAAAAAAAACCAAAAGCGATGCGTAATAAAATAAGTGTAGGTAATGAGAGTCATCAGCACACACAGAACATGCATCGCAAGTGTAGGGTCATCATTTAATTTCGGTAAAGGCACAACACCGGCTGGTTCAGTTGGATCGGATGGTTGGCGGAGCAATTGTCAATGTTGTTAAGGCGCCTTTAATCCTCAAAATTAGTAACTGGATTTGTGGTGGTTGAAATTTTCACAAATTATAAAATAAATATGATAAAATAAAGAATATAATGGCGAAAACTGCAGCGCGACACTTACGTCCGTGCAAAAAGTGCGATAAGTGCAAAAAAGTGTATTTTTTGCTAATTACACAAAAACCGCTGATGATTTCTTAAATGATAAACACATTTTTTTTAGATATTTTGATTACCAGTTTTTAGACATATGAACCGTACCGGAGGTTTTTGTAGATCTCCTGGATGATTGTTTGCGTAATCCTATTAGGACTACGACGCTTCGATAATTTTTCACCTCGTCACCGCCCGTTACCGACCGAAGTTCGTGTAAGAAAATGCGTGACACTATTTATTTTCCCCATATTCACACAAAACCATGGACACCTTATGCAAAATATTAATATTTAGCCAAACACGGCGCGCCTCGCTTACAAATTGAAAACGTGCTTCTCCTTAGTTGTTTATTAAAAAGCAACCCCCTGTAAATCGGTCTCCAATCGGTTTTACATTTTATATTCATTGAATTAGGACGTGATATTTTTTGCTTGTCGAGGGTTTTTTGGTTCGTAGATGAATAGTTAACTTCCGGAGGGGGGCGCGTTTCCACAGAAGCAGGGCTGCGCGGAGCTGCACGGAGCTCAGCTGTGCGAGGCCGTGTAAAGAGGTAACTGTTTCTATTGAAGCTGCGCAAAGATGAGTGGTCCAGAGCTAAGCACAACCCTAGCCGTTTAAAGGAAGTTATCATGCGAACAGGGGCTTAGTGAACTTACTATTTCTTATTTATACTATGGCTAAGCTGTGTAGCTGGCTGAAGTTAAGCAGAGTGGGGCTGAGATAAGCTGTTTAGCTGGCTGAGCGGGGTTGTGAATACATTTTGGTTTGCGGTAACCCCGCACCGCCCCGCACAGCCCAGCTCAGCCGCGCCAAGACCCGCGCGCCCGTCGTCGCCACTCCACCTAGCTCAGCTACACAGCTCAACTCCGCTTGTACTGCACTCGCTCAGCATGACAAAGCTCCACTCTGCACAGCACTCCATACTTGCTTCTAAACTCAGCTAATACTGTTTCCATTGAAGCGGAGCGGAGATGAGATGTGTAATTTGAGCAATATCATTGGTAAATTTTTGTAAGCCTCAGGTTAGCTCCGCGCAGCCCCGCTTCTGTAGAAACGCACACTTTGTTGTACACACGGAACTCTGTTTTCCGGAATTGGTGAGATTACTGGAGAATCGGCTTAAAACGTGTGGCAAGGGTTCTGTAGAAAAACGAGAATGGCAAGTGGAGCTTGACGAACTATGTTGATTGGGTAGGTACCTATACTATTCTCGCGCAATTTAAGTTTCAAAATGACCACCACCATTGGTCTGGTGCGGAGAGTAACATTCAATAATCTCCGTCGCCGGAATGAAATACTAAAAGATGCTCACGAATATTTTCAAATCGAAAAATCGTTTGAATTCAGACGAAATGAACTGAACAATGTCATTGAACCAACTCAGAGTCACTGAAAATTCGTTTGGAATACTTTTTCGATGCATTCGCGGACAGGTATGATGCATTAAATTCACGTTATTTATAATGCAAGGAACATCACAAAGGTACTTGGTATCACGTTAGCGTTCTTCTTCTCGAGTAGGTACTTACAACCTCCTATGTTAGGGCGGCTACCGTTGTGGCTATTTGTGACCACGATGTTGCCTGAAATATTTAGATGGTGTTAACATTGAACCATTCTGCGAGGTTTTGAAGCCAAGTGGTTATTATGCAGCCAGGTCTACGGCGGCCTGGTATTATTCCTTGCAGGATTAATTGTAGAAGGTAGTATTTTCTTCCACGCAATATGTGGCTCATACTGCACAGTTGTCTGATTTTTATAGTCTTCAGTAGCTCCAAACTCTCTTATATACTAGCGTTATGTAACCCAAACCACCTCACGTAAGTACATAACAAGTACAAATTGATTCTCCTATAGCACGAACGCTAACAATGTCAAGATGAAATGTATCAGTGTTATTCCAATCGCGTCTCAGTAACTCTGTTTCTTCGAGTGGCAGGCTTCTAGCTGAGATATTCATAGTTGGAGTATCACAATCACAACCTTGTTTACTGCAGTTCAATGGATGGGGATGTACGGAATACTAATAGCGAAAAGGATCGAAAGGGGTCACTATCAGTATCACTAGAATAGTAGAGACACACTTGGCAGTTTTCCAATTTGTCTTTCATGAAACAATTAAAAATATTGTATTGACCTATCGCACAGACTTGAATAGTTATATCGATGCTCTATCGACTGAAAATACTTTAGGTCCCTGCATTATCCCATCCTTATTTTGAGCACCATAAGTATTGCTTTGCCTGTCACACGGATGTATTGAATCCCATCCCAATTTAGTAGTATTTTCACAAATGTGTTGGATTGCAACAAAATTATAGTCTCGCTTCGCTTGCCTTCTAATACACTGTTCAGTGAACGTACATAAAAAAATATTATTTAATTATTAATCTTAGTCTTATTTAATTGAATTGTAATTAATATTGGACTTTTTAAGTCTGGAAAATAAATTAATAATATTATTAATTAATAAAGGCTAATTAAACGTAAGTCTTTTGTCAGAAATAGAGTATTGAAACACAGGCTAAGTGGGCACAGTTGTGCCTCTGCCACCTCGTTTGGGAAAAGACGTGACGCTAACAGAAGTCCGCAAGCGGAGAAGCCCCATAGAGCTCTGATCCCGGGTCAAGCAAATAAGGTTGAGGGGAGTGGATTTAATTCAGGCATACTAAACAGTTGCGGTATTCCAGTACCTTTGACAATACCGTTTGATTGCGCATCATCGTTAAGTTCACGATTCAGTTTACCGGTTTTGGCCATTTAGAGTGTGCCGGTCGACATTGTTAGTCATATTTTCACGTTTTACTTAGATAAGTTGTCGACCCTCACAGATAACGTATTTCTATTTTTACCACGTAAGTTTGTACAGATTTATATATAAGCTAAGTATTTCTAATAATAAAAGCAGTTTTAGTATCTGCGCGCATTCAGTCCTTTTACTCTACTCCCGAGGGGGTCGATCATCATATAATTGCCTCTGGCAAAGTGGTGACCCGACGATTGAACATCAAGCAACCTTCGGTAAAGCAGCATGGATTCAGCCGTGAAGCAAGTTCCCTGTGCTGCCACTTCGGAAGACCAAGCAAATTTCTGGAAGGACAAGCTCCGACTATGGTTTGAGCATTTCAAACCACTCAACAGAACTCCAGCCAGCTAGTTTTCAAGAACGAACCCAAGAAGATCGATCAATTGCCGCGCGTAAGCAAGTACAATGAACCCGTAATATAGCTGACCACAGAATCATCAACAATGAAGCTCACTCCAGCAGAAACAACAAACCGCGTCGGCATATATCATCGCAGCAAGCAGTTTTTCAAGTTCACGCGACATGAAGACACAGAAAACCGCCCCTGCAGAATATCGAACAATTTATCGATATGAAGTCATCCAGGAAGAACATCGCATGAAGAAAATTCACTGAACCAAAATATAAACGATTTGTGTACAAGATGTGCCTTATGTTGCCAAATCCCAAGGTTTTTAAGCACACAATTTCACCAATCGACAACTACAATTTCGCTCAGAGTGTAGAGCACATATTGATGTCATCGACTGCCTACAAGCCAAGGTCACAGATTTACGCTGACGCTGATTCAGCTCAATCGTCCTCGTCTAGGTATGGTCGCAATTATAAACAAACAGTGACGAATCAACTTCAACGACGTGCATAATAACAATTTTAACCCTAAGCAGGTTTTAACTAGTGTAGTATATTCCTCATAATATTTTTTGTAGGTGTCGCCTATAGCCTGTGTGTGTGTGTATTATATTGTGATAATTTATGTAGGGTTTGATAGCGTACATTCTCTTTTTAGCATTTGTTCCTATATTCTTTTAACTTATGAAGAATTCGCCTAGCCTGTAGTTTTTACTACCTATATTATTTAAATGTGTATAAGGTTTATTTAAGATTTCGTGAGGGTGTCATTATTTATACTTACATTGATTTCGTTTAAGGTTTATTTTCTCTTTTTAATGTTTTCTGTTGTTATACAATTTATTTCTTCCCTTAAAGGGGGGAGTATCTGTGCCGGTCGACATTGTTAGTCATATTTTCACGTTTTACTTAGATAAGTTGTCGACCCTCACAGATAACGTATTTCTATTTTTACCACGTAAGTTTGTACAGATTTATATATAAGCTAAGTATTTCTAATAATAAAAGCAGTTTTAGTATCTGCGCGCATTCAGTCCTTTTACTCTACTCCCGAGGGAGTCGATCATCATATAATTGCCTCTGGCAAATAGAGGTTTTCGTATAGAACGTTCTAACACAATGCTGAATTTGAAACTCAGTCGAACGGATCTGAATCTCATTGTGTTTCTAGCGTAGCCAGGCCGACTACGTTGATGTGGTTAGGTTTAATTAAATGTATGTTTGATAAGTAGATTCCTGGCATGGCTTAGCTGGACTTCGTAGGATTAGGGAGTCTTTGGTGTCCGGTTGTAATCATATTTATGTAATAACATAATTATCGACTATAGGTAATAAAATTTATAAAATTGAGAAAATTTCATGTTTTCTGAAAGGTCACAGGACCGTGAGTCGCGTACTGAATCGCACGTCAATGGCCATAGCGGGAGCGCAAAATTCCGGTTTGTTTCTAGGGCGGCGCGGCGCGTCTCGGCACCGTCTCGTCGTCGACAAGCCAAATCTGGCTTTTTGCGTCTCGCTATATTCAGGCCATTCCCGTACGCGACTCCGTCCAGGTATGATACCGAATCGACGACAAACCCGAATACCGTCCTGCGGTCCTGGAGTTTAATTAAATCTGCGCGTCTTGTATTTACATGATAATGGCGGGCCCCAATTAAAATTTCTAATGAATTACGTGAAAGCAGGGCTTAAAAACAGTATATTTTGAGTGGTTCAATAGGTTTTAAATATATATCCAATATAAAAGCTCGCTCGCATGAATTCTGCATTTTTAGAGAATAAATTAAAATTAAAAATAATTTTTAAATAAAGCTTTTATGTAATTGCCCAAAAAGAAAGAAAATAAAATTTCAACTCAATACATCAAATTCACGTTATTCAATCAAATGCGTCATTTTATTACATTACATAATATATACGATAAAAAAGCTTGTTTCGAGATTTACTTGTGTAGATTATTAGGTAGGTAGGCACCTATTTGCACAAACTTTTAGATAAATCTCGCAACAAGCTATTTTATATGAAATGTAATTAAATGACACATTTGATTGAATCGAAATTTTATTTTGTTCTTTTTGGGGAATTAAATAAAAGCTTTATTTAAAAATGTTTTTTACTTTTAATTTATTTTTAACTTTTTAGTCTTCATCATGACGACAGGACAAAACATCTAACTTAGAATTAGAGTGATTTTCAAGACGAACCAAATGAACCCAAACACGTTAGGATTGCGCCGTTTGGTAACAGAGTTCCCATGGCTACCTCCCTACCTACCTATCGAGATCTTGTTTTAAGTCTTCATCACGTTGACTCCCAGAACACACAGCAGCTGTAATAAACATCTCAAAAGATGAAAAGGCCAATGATGATGATGACATCATCAAGATTCTCCTAAGAGTACCTTTACTTTATAAAATAACAGTGTGTTGTGAATTACCTATTCTCATTTTCCGCATGAATAATATGAATAAGTTCGAAACCTTAGCGGTATCCATGTAGGTTCCGGTTTTAAAACGAACTGGGTTTTAGGCCCTTGAGTTGCCACCCTCAAACATGTTCGCGCAAAGGGTTTAAAATTAATTGAAGGATTTATTTGTCGTTAAGAATAGGGCAGATCGTGATGGTTGCAAATGGCATCCTCCATTTTAATCCGAAATATGATCCCTGAATTACATCTTTGTTTTGCTTCACATGGTTAGAAACCTGTGCAAATAGGAGCTTCATTTAATATGAAATTTGTGGGGGTAAGCGGGAGTGGACGAAGAATACTCTAGTTATTTTATATTTTTAGTTTCTGTCCCACGCTTTCTCCTTCACAAGGTGGCAGGCAGGACATATAAAATATACTTAACATCGTTGTATTAACCACAGAATAGCTAACTCCTTCTTCTTCTTCTTATATTCATATTCTTTATTGCACAGAAACATAAATAAATACATTTACAAGAAATATCATACGCAAAGGCGAGCTTATCGAGCTTCTTCTTGTCGAGTCTGCGACGGTCATCATCACTCACCATCATACACGGGCAGTCGTTTGCGCAGGTTGTCGGGGCAACAACTGCTTACCACTATCATTTACAAAGGATATAGTAATGAACAGATTTTAATCACAATTTCACTGAATGCCAACTCCTAAATATTGCGAACATTTCGAAATAATGATACACCAGAAGGGTCTCTGGTACGTGGGAGTGTAAACAAAATGGACCTCACATGAGTGCAATGTGTATTTTGCTGAGTGCAGCGAAATTGAATAGCACTGTCCCGCAGGAGAATGCAGAATAAATAATAGTACTTTGATCTTAGAGAAGAGAAAAACAGAAATTGTGTGAACCAAATAAACCGAGTGTTTACGCCAGTCTATGATTCGTTATTATTCAATAGAATGTAATACTCCATGCTCGCTGGAAATCGTGTGCCAGCCTCATCTTACACAGATTTAAAAGAAAAAAACAAGAAAAAAAAAAAACGCGTGTAGCACCGTACACGTGTTAGAAGTAAAACTTCTGTAGCTAGATCATTAAGTGGTACCTATACTATACACCTATACCTACCTATACTAAAAGAGATTTAAATTTCCAATTTTGAGATCCAATCTCTGCTTCAAGTTACTTTTTTAAGTTTCAGACGTCCGATTATTTGAAATTATTTTATACTTGTACTTACTTTTAATACGTCATGTCATTTATTTCCCACCATTCCTTATCTACAATTTGTCGCGCTCGTGGTGATATACTTAACTCATTCAATAGTGTCACTACGTCACTACTATTTGCATCTCGCTCAGATTATATACCATCTGACGTCACGTCTTTAAGCCGTCTCGCTCAAATGTATGCATTGCTTTGCTTGTTTTAGAAATCCATATCGACCCGTGTGACATTGATGAAACTCTTTTCTTACAAACTGTATGGATCGCATCGCACAGCTGTCAAACATAAGTTCCGGTTCCAACAAAGAGGTTGAACGAAGTAGTTTGAGTCATGTCAGGCGGCGGCGGCGGCGCCATCTTGGCCATACCGGAAATCAAGAACTCGTGGAAGAATGCTTAAAATAATTTTTATTTGTTTCATCAGGTTTTTCTCTCACTAATTAACATTCTTTATTGTACGAATGTATTATTATCTTATCTGATTAGTTAAAAACCGTATTGAAAATAGTTGCGGTTTTAAAAGTCTTCAGCCGACCCTGACGTCACCGATTCCAATTTCCGTTACATTTCTTAGCCACTCGTGATAGCACCCGGCTAGTAGCGATTGAAAAGCAAATATATGAATAACCCACAGTTGAGAGGTTAAATAAATTTTACCCCCGAGCCCCAAGAAGTTTTACTTCAAAAACAATTGAATTTTCTCCTCCAAAAAATGTCGGTCGACCGCGTAGAACAAAATATGATGCAAACAGAATGTAAATAATTGTGCCTAGTAAAAGCCAATAAAATGCGAAATTACGGAAGTGCAGAAGGTTAAATCGCTGGTCAAATCAATTATGAAAAGAGATTTGATGCACAAAGACGCCCGTAAACACAAACACAATACAGAACTTCAAACTCAATATAAACGTTACAGAAACACATGTAAATTAGCAACTAATACAGCCCGGGAATTATACTTTGGTCAAAAACTATCAAAATTTGCTGGTGATCATAAAAAAACATGGTCTATTATAAAAGAAGCAGCAGACATCAAGACAACAAAAACGACATCAGCAAATGCTCTTTTATCAACAAACCCTCCTGATGATGTTAATAAGATTAATGAATACTTCATAAATGTAGGGGAAAAATTAGCTAACAAAATACTGGAAAGACTACAGACCGATGGGGAAACGTTAATTAGAACAAATAATCAACTTAAATCATCCGTTGATTCACTCTTTCTTACTTCAGTTGATACCAGGGAAATTTCACAGGTGATCAGTTCACTCAAAAGTACTAAATCTGCAGGATGGGATAATATACCCAATGAATTTCTCAAAAAAACCAAATCTTACATTCTGGAACCACTTACTTACCTTTGTAACTGTAGCCTAAGTCAAGGAGTATTCCCGGAAGCATACAAGAGGGCTGTTATCATACCACTGCACAAAAGTGGCGATCAAGATGTTGTCAGCAATTATAGACCAATTGCTCTACTACCAACATTGTCAAAGGTCTTAGAAAAAGTAATTAAGAAACGTCTTGTAGATTTCTTGGAAACTAAGCGTCTGTTGAGCTCTAAGCAATTTGGTTTCCGCCAATCTAAGTCCACTAACCATGCCATAGATGATCTTGTAGAGTTTATTAGCAGACACCTCGACCATGGTCAACATACTTTAGCAGTATTTTTAGACTTAGCTAAGGCCTTTGACACCGTTTCAATTCCACTACTATTGCATAAACTGGAAAATATTGGTGTCAGAGGTCTGGCGTTGAGTTTGCTGAAATGCTACCTACAAGATAGGAAACAATCTGTCAAACTTGACACACACCTTAGCAAATTTGCTACGGTTAAGTTTGGAGTGCCGCAAGGTAGTGTTCTCGGCCCCATATTGTTTTTAGTTTATATAAATGATTTAGCTGAACTGGAGAAATCTGCCAGTGGTCACATCATATCTTTCGCTGATGATACAGTTGCTATTTTTACCGGAGTAACTTGGCAACAAACATACAGCAAAGCGGAATATGGCATGGCTATTATAGGTGAATGGCTTTCCAAAAACTTGCTGAGCTTAAATTCAACAAAAACCAAATACATCAGCTTTGCCAAAACAGCTCATAGTGACCCGCCAAGAGAATTTACTGTTAAATTACATGAGTGTGGTGGCAGAACTGCAGCCTGTAATTGTCTATGTCTCGAAGAGGTTAAAAGCGTGAAATATTTGGGTGTGATTTTAGACAATAGATTAAACTGGGCACCCCACATAAAAACTACTTCAGGTAGAGTCAGAAAACTGTTGTATATTCTCAAAAAACTAAGAAATATATTGGACATACACACCCTGTATTCTGTGTACTATGCGCTATGTGAAAGTATTTTAAGGTACTGTATCAGTGCGTGGGGGGGCGCCGCAAAAACATACCTTCTCCGCCTCGAAAGAGCTCAGCGTCTAGTTTTAAAAGTGATGTTTAAGAAACCCATTATGTATAGTACGGATGTTCTTTATTGCGAAAGTAAGTTGTTAAATATAAGAAAACTATTCATTCACTCACTAATGTCACGAATTGTCCTAAGTACGTCATATTATAGCCACGATAAACGTAATTTTAGACTTGATGTACCTATAATCAAAACCATGTTTGCTAGGAGATTCTTTTGGTATCTACAACCATACCTTTATAACAAAATAAGTAAATTAACTGTAATAGAAATAAATGAAAGAGGGAAAATAGATAAATTTCAGTTAAAGAATTGGCTAATAACTGCAGAATATGAATTAATTGAAAATCTTCTTTTGGCAATTACCTAGAGGTCATAGTGCGACAAAATTGTATCATTATTTTATTTTAGTTTTATTATAATTGTCTGATGTTTAACTTTATTTAATGCATGTTAGATTAGAATACTGCACAGGCACGATGTAACTTAAGCTGTGTCCCATGATACGGATTTTTCTAGTATGGGACACTACCCACAAGTTGTAAAATGTTAATAGTGCTTACTGAAATAAATAAATTACTTACTTAAATTACTTACTTACTTAAATACAGGTGAGCAAGTTTTTTTATTATATTCTAAGGTTTGGAGACGAAACATATTCTGGGTTCATTCAACCATCCCTCAGTCTGTTCTTCAAAAACAAAATTTTATTTCCCAGCACCTGTGGCGCGAACACCGAGAATGCGGTCTGATACAGAGATCGATCAAGTTAAGTCGGACACACGAATGTTTCCGTACCTTCCGTTTTAAGAAATGTACGGTACGGAACCCTAAAAAGGTGCGAATATATTTTAATTGAATTTGAAAAACAATTTAGGCATTATACTTACAAAGGATCTAGTCTATTGATATTCTAAGAACGGATATAAACGGCCGATTATACCGCAAATTACGGTTGGTTGGTAACGCTACACGTGCCAACTAATACCAACTTACCGTATACTGTACCCTAATAGAATATGGCACGTCCCAAGATTTCCGAGCAGCCGTCAAAGAATATCTTGCGAGAGGAGCCCAGAATGTAAGACGCGGCCCGCAAACAAATTGCAATATTCCCATGAAATTGTAATAAGTTTTCGTATGCATAAATGGTCTTCATTCAGTGGCTTGTTACAATGAGAATTTTTCTTCAACGCTTGCTTTCTTTCAACGTTCTCCGACGACTTTACGCTTCTCCCATTTCTTTGTTTGGAGTTCATTTCACTTGCTAAACTCTTTCCTTATGATTTAAACTGGAGAGTCGCAAATGGGGCTTGATTTACCACATTTAGACCGCCCTTGCTAGGAAAATATATAACGCATTTAAAAATTGTAAACCGTCTCTGTTCAGACTTTTTCTCGAAGCTTGGATTAAGAAATGTAGGTACAGTCAACGTAAGATACTTATACGCACACGCGAGCTACTCAAACAGATATCGCATACATAACATATCATAGCGTCACGCCTTTTTCCATATTGGATGGCAGAGGCACAGTTATGGTCAGTTTTAGCCAGTTATTCAATACTCCATTTTGCGTGACAAGGGTGCAAGCTCATCTCCGAAGAGATATAGATCTACACATCCTAACCAATCAGAAACATCTACACCGCGAAAGTGTAGACATAATTTTGACACTTTGGCTGTTATGTGTAGATGGGTCAGTTTTGGCTGACGGAGATGTGTAGAACTACATTTTGAGTACCTATCTTGCGTGCTCTGCTCACCTACATCTTACGCAGACTGTACTCGTACTGGAAACCAAAAGAATGAGTAGAGTTTTCACAAATGTAATTTCCACATCGTCAAAGGCGAGGGATTCGCAGATAAGTGGAAGTGAACTGTTAACTGATGGACAAAGAGATCCTTTTAGTTTGCAGGTCGCGGCGTCTTCGTCTTCGGGCACAAATAACGAGCGATCGTGACTTTTAGTTACTCACGGTGACTGTGGAGTTCCAAAACAGATGGAAATATTGCTTTTACTGAAAAACTAAAGTATTTATTGTGACAGCTGTGAAATTTTCAGTCTACTGCGTGGACAAGCAAGCCACTGACACGATTACGAGACAAAGACGTAAAGTCAGGATAGAAGTACCTTTTAGTCCCATTTTCTAAATGAGTCGAGAAGAATCCAGCCACCCAAGTAAGAAAATGTATAGTTTAAGTTTTCTCATATACAAAATTACGTCAATAAGATACAAATTAGCTATGGATTAGAGCTGAAGGAACGGCGCGCGGCGGACTCGACAAATAATAATAACATGTTTTCCTGTGCCTGTTGACAATGTTAAACGCTATGGATAGCGAAACGAAACAATAACTTTTTATGTATGCTATTTGACATTTGACGTCACCTTAGCGAAACCAAATGTCAAATCGCATACATAAAAAGTTATCGTTTCGTTTCGCTATGTAGCGTTAGCGTTTAACTTTGTCTAGCGGGGCTGGATTAGCGCAAGCGAAAAGCGGTCCGCGGTCTAGTGGGTTTCAAGCTTGCTTCTCACGCATGAGATGCAAGTTCATATTCCGGTGCTGACCGTGTACCAATGAGATAATGAATTTGTCTTATGTACAGTATGGGACGCTCTGTGTTTCGTATTTCCGGCTACTTTCGCTCCACCAACCCGCGCCGAGACAGCGTTTTGTAGAATGGCTAGGTAAAGGCCTGTGCACCTCGGTGGGGGCATTAATGGGCTAAATTTACTAATTTGCTACTACTACTAATAGTATAGGAATAGTGGAATTAGCTGAAATAACTACAAATACAAAATCGTTTATTGTTAAATAGGTTTACAACTTTTCACAGTATCCCTAGACCCCACACTAGAATTCCCTGTGTCGTGGGGACTGGCCTCTTTCGCCCACTGTCTTAGTTATATGTTATCCTAAATACATTTAATTGAAAACAATTAGTTAATAACTTGGAATTTGAAATTTAAATAAACTAACTAACTTACTCATACTCATACTCATATATTTATTGCGTCATTGTGGTACACTTTTACAAAATTATATCCAACAATGAACCCTGTAAGGGCACTACAATGTCTTAAAAGCTAACTTACATCTAACATTTGTGTTTGATAAATACTAGGTACCTATCTTAGTTAAAATAGAATTTTAATTTAATAACAGTGAGATCATTATATCGACGCTGCTCAAACTCAAACTCAAACTCAAAACGTTTATTGCGACATTGTGGTGGTGTATGGTGATATATATATATATATATAGAATTTGAAGAACCGACAATGAACCCAGTGAGGGCACTGCAATATCTTGCATCTAACTTGCACAATAATCTAACATGCAGATCAACTGTTGACTTTTAAAAACGGCTACCTATCAAGTTGTTTTTTTATTCGGTAAGACCTATACTAGTACAATTAACTATTGATTTGATTGAAAAGCAAACTCAACAATTACAAGATAGACGAGAGGACAGCAAGACAAACAATTAGCAGACTGATAGGGTATGCGAGTCTAGGTGAACTCACCCTAATCTAACAGTGGTTCATTGGAATTACTTATTTAAAGACACAAAGTTTATAGTTATGATATATTAGATTATTTTTACTTTAGTTACATAAAAGGTCACAACAGGGAAGGAAGGAACGTTATTGGGTAAAGGTTATGGTAAGGAAGCAATTTGATACGATATATAACTCTTCAAAGATAGGCATTGGACTATTCCAATCTTTTTAAACAGTGAAGTCTGAAGTATACGAGCCATAGTGTTAGTTTGTGCGACACGCTCCCGCGCCTCCCTTGCCAACTGACTTCGAACAGATTCCATCTAATTTCCCCGATCACTAACTGGACAAAGGGTTCACATTACACTTCAAACAGACGATTAAACTTTCTACACCGTTTTATCGGCAATCCAGCGATCTACTTTCTTTCTTGCAAGAGTCTTGTTTTACGGCGGAATTGCAAATTGAACGATCGTTGCTAATTGAAATAGGATTAGGGACTGAGACCGGCTTTAAAAAGTTTAACCATTCGAGTAAATGCATACTCATTGGTGCTTTTGAGTTCAAAACCGCTTTGTTCGCTAAAGGGCAACATGGTAACAACTCAAAACGGTTACATACTTTTCGAATGGCTAACACTCGCAAGGGCAAAAGTACAAGCAAAAGCAAACCTAACATCACGCCTTTCTCCATACGCATGTACAAGGACATGTACTTTCTCTGCATTGGCCGAGTGACCTTCCTACGTTCATGAAAATACTGACCTTGCCCAGCACTTCACGAGCTCATCTGTACAAGAGGCTGCTAGAAACGGATGGTAACTGGTGCGAGTCACAAACAGTTCATTCCTCTACCGGCAGCAAGAGCGAATCATTTGTCAATCGTTTCCTTGGTCACCAGTTACCAACCGGTTTCAAGTAGTTCTTTGCGCAAATGGGCTGCCTCAGAGCGATTGTGACAGCTAAGAAAACTCTCAAATCTCAGAGCGGTTTATTACTACGGGCCAAACGGTTATAATAATTGTGCTTTTGCGCATAAAAAGTAAAACCGCAAAACATGCTCTCTCCAGAGACATATTGAACGAATGGATAATTTATTCGCGCTCACGCACTCACTGAAAATTCCGATGATCAATCATCGAGATAGCGCGAACAGAAGTGATTTATTACGCGCCGATGTGTCCGGCTGATTTTAACTTTAAAACTGTGTTTATTAACGGCAGCGGATTACGAGTGATTGTGTTTTAAGGACAGATGTGACAGAATTTATTGTGAGTAAATACTTACAGCTAGACTAGGCAGTTAGGGCATTCGTCTCGGTGTCCGAAGTTTGGGTGCAGTGGAAACTATAACTTACACCCCTAGATCTGTAACCATAACAATGGCCTAAAAGCAATCCTACGTCCGAAAAGAACTTCTAGCTGTGCATTTGGCAAATGGACTGAAAATACCGACAAAGAATATCTGTTTTGCGGGAAGTGACAGAGAACGATACTTGGTGAAGCTGCCAAACTTTCGTAGCAGGACGAGCACTTTCAAGCACTTAAATATGACACGGCGTTAAAATAACTGCATCAAAGATTTAAACTGGCATACCTATCTACAAATTCTTCAACTATACCACTTAAAATCCGGGTTTATTATCCACTCGCATTGTACGATTGCAACTTGTAATAATTTATACAACGACACGCTGAAATGTTTTATTCATCTTCGTGCCAACGCGTTCGTTCCAAACGCGATGCACTCCGGAACGTACCGGAATATTTCAGAATAGTGTACTTTGTGAAGAATGAATAATTTGGTCGTTCGATGTAGGCAAAGTGCCGTGCAAACGTTCAAGATGGAGCAATTATTCAACTGATTTGTCTGATCGTTGTTTTCGCAACAGCTACGGGAGGATCCATCGTCAATTATTCATAATTCACAATACTGTCGGTTCCGGCGGAGGACAATGCAGTATTCATTGAATTATTAACTTGGAGTGTTTCCGAATTATTTATCTACAAGTCTGCAAAAAGAAGCATATTTCCGAATTCAAAAATAGTTCATACTTTGTCAACTTATTTTAATAGTGAAATGGGGTTCAAATTGGTTCAAACCATATTTCAATGGGTTACAATTTATTCTATTTAAATTGATCCTTGGACTGGGTGTGCAAGGCCATTGAGCAAAGGCATCATTTGAGCCAAAATTTCTACATTATGTACATAACAATACATTGCACAAACTTATAGATATTATCTTAATTTAAAGTAAACTGCTATTAATCGGAACGCTTATGTTAAAAATCTATCTAAAAATATGATACCTATTTACCTAGACGTTTATCATGTCAACAAATTACAAACGTTGCACAAGCATACAAAATACAGAAACGATATAAACATTCAGTCGACACTGAATTGAACAGCGGAAATTCTCCAATATGTAAGTAAAGTGGTGCAGTAAACACGGAAAAGTTGCAACCGGAACCGAACAGTAAACACCGAATATGCAATAATTCAGTATAAACTGCTCACCGGACGACGACTGCGCTGCGCGTTTTGTCCCAAGTCCCAACACACATTGATGGGTTGCGTTGGCATTCGGTTATGTGTTATGCTACAGTTTAAGCACCCTGTATAATTGATGAGAATATGCGTTGGCTGAGTGCTACTTTGATGTACGGGGGACTTTTAATTAGCTGGCCTTTTAGGGAATTATGGGATCTATTGATATGTACAATAAGTACATAGTGTGGAGCGTATAAGACCATATTATTATAACGCTAAGTAGGGATCATAGTTACTGCATTGTATCATAATGTTCAGGATTATTGAGCCGTGGCGGGCGGCAAACTAATAACCACTATAACTAAGAAAGTGTGTATCAAAATTGACCAAAGATAGGAAGTCATCTTTAGAGCAACAACCCTTTACTGGGTTTGAAAATGGCAGTTTTGTGTACAGAACTCGTATGAACCGGCAGTAGGCTGTTTGCACAGTGCAACAAAAACACGGTAAATTATACACAAGATACTCGTACACATAAGATATACAAGGTGCTTCAGAGTGGAGTGTTGTCTAATTCTCTAAGCGGCGTTCGTACAAGAAATGTCACTTAACACAAGCGTCTTGAGTCTACTTAGGTGCTAGCGAGCAAAGTAAATAGTTGAAAATTGTACAGCGCTAAGCATGGGACCCTTGAGGAAACTGGAACACGAAATGGCGAGTGACTACGCCATTTTAGGTTGTAACCAGGGCCCTTAGATAAGATGCATTCGCTAACTTATCACTAGCTACGACGACGATGCTAAGAAAATGTATGATATTGGACTTTTTCCCCCAAAGTATCCCGTAACGTCCCGCTGCAAACGCAAATAGTTTAGTAGCGTTGTCGTTCGCCGCATTCATTTTCTTAGCGTTGTCGTACCGGTTAGTGAATGTATGTTGTCTAGGGGGGCAGTCGATGCTTTAGGTAAAGGTAGTAACATACCATGTTTATAGAATAGCCCATCTTCATGTTGGCCGCAAGAGAGTGGTTGTGGTCGATATAGTGTTGCTTATTGGTATTTAATGGAATTCATGCAAATCCATATTATATTACCATATCTACCGAAAATTGTGGAAAAGTGACAGGTTTTCCTTACTCTCAATGTAAGTTGACATAAGCTATGTCGAATATATATGCATGCACCACTTTTATACCTCGATTGTACATGTACCTTTACCACGACCAACACAAAACCGATGTGTTGTCAAAGTTGAATCGTATTTTTCCGTGTTTTATCGTTGCACCTAGCTCCGTGAAATGTTGACGAGTGAATCCGATTACAATGCGATCGCAACAACAAACAGGCACGTTTTTTTATGACGCAGCCACGGTAAAACATCGGATTTTACCGTCATTGCATATTAATTACGCCTTATTACAATACCTGTGTACGACGAGGTATTTTGTAGGTGTTTTATTGTTGCTGTAATACGGAAGTGGCATGTATCGTCAAGCCGGAATCAGCCAGACTAATGTGAAGTGGCTAATAAATATAACCAAACCTTTGACTGAACCATAGTAGTAGGTAAATAAATATTCACAATTCACAATTCTTTATTGCACACAATAATTTAAACAGTTACATTAAAAGAAAACACATGTACAAAGGCGAACTTATCTCTTAAAAGAGATCTAAGGAGGATCTAGATTTCTATACAAGGTGAAAGAGGCATAGCTCTAGGCACACTTTTAGCCAATTATTTAATACTTTATTTTTCGTGACAGTGTCTACAATGTGACACTCATTTCCCATCGCTGCAGCTAGATATAGGAAGGTTCTAACTTATTATGTTTTTTAAAGACAAATAACTAACAGTTTTCAGACTCACCAGCAATACGCAACGTAAACTCACAATAAACGAACCGCTCCGCATTTCTCTAAACCACCACGCAAGCCGGAATCGTCGTGCGATCAGTCGCGCGGACGCACAGCCACGACACGACAGTCGTACAATCGCATGCACCCGTAGACGCAAGACTCGCAAGAATGTAATAAATTCCATTCGCTGAGTGTCGCGCGCAGACATAAGTCTATGTCCCGGCCCCGCCTCCATTCGCGCGATTTACCCGCAACAGATTTCTTGAAAGAAGATTTGGCAAAGAAGTTTAAATCGGTCCCGGTAGTCGTTTGTATAAAACTTTCCATTCAACGCTATTTCTCGTTTAGTGCCCGCTATTTTGCTAGATAAAATTTGTAACTGTAGTTGAAGAATAAATAATAGCGCTTTGTTGGCATTTGGTGCAAAACAGGTCGATTTATGACGATTTATGGCTCCGCATCGGGTGAGCTACTGGAAACACCTGAATTATAAGATCTTGACCTGAAATATGAAGGAGGTTGTTAAACTAATATGAGCTTGAGTGACATGATTTACGTGTTCCTAAAACTCTATGAAATATATATTATTGAGCAGCTCGATTTATATTATCCTACCTTTCACTACAACACCTCAAAAATAAAGGACTGAACAGGGTTGAGCTTGAGTGGTCAGCAAATGTTGCCATCATTGAAATATTTGCCTATTGGAATCAACCCAGAAATGGTATTTGATGAAATGTTCGAACCATAGTTTCGGGAATGTATGAATGTCCCCAATTCACTAATACACCAACACGCATCGTTATCGCATCAACTTCAAAATTATGCAAACATCACTTCAATCATCTCTCGGTACCGTCACGATAGCAATTTTGGAGCGGATTCGTAATGAGTTGGTTTTGAATCAATGATCAGTATAGGCACCGATCCGAATTCGGCTTTCACCAAACAGATGAAATTCGTCTATTGCCGATACTCGATTTCTGTTTCGAGTGTTGGTTGCTGTAGTGGCAACAGAAATACACACTTGTAAAAACAGCTCTAACTATATTATGGCTCATGAGAAACAACAGACGGACGGACGGCCAGCGGAGCCTTAGTAATAAGGTCCCGTCTGGCAGTCTGCGGGTACGGAACCCTTAAATTTTACTTTGTAGGGATATTTTGTGGGCTTTTTACTTGTATCTCTGTAAATAACCATAGTTTTAAAATACAGACGTATCTCATTCCTGGTTTTCGACCTTGGTTCATTATAGCAAAATGACGTTCAGCTCGCCTGTATTGTGAACAAGTAAATCTGAGAGCCTTAATTAATATCCATTAACGGATTTCGGGAAATGCTGACATCGAATTGGTCTTTAATTATGTTACGGAATCATTCAGTCGTTATTGCAAAATTAATTCATTAATCGTTGCGATACCACCGTTTATCTCCTGTGGGATTTGGTAAACTCCCTCTGTATAGTGCTGAATACCTACATCTACATCTACGTGACATAACTTATCCTCACGCCTTTTTCCATACGATGTTACAGTCGCATAATCGTGCGCGCGTTTATAAAATATCAATAAAGTACTGTAAAGTTTCTGTAAACAGAATGGACCACGTACTGAATATACAGACAAGCCAGGTAAATAATAAATACAGCATTTCATCAATTTATTCTTATTCAAAGCACTCTCTTCTTCAGGTAGAGTCATTCTGATAGAATAGACATACAATAGTTTTTGTTTTTATTTTGATTTGTTTTAGTTTGCTTTTTGGATCCCATACCTAAGGGTGACCCTATTACTACTTTAGGCCACCGCTGTCCGTCTGTTTGTCCATCCGCCAATCTGTCCGTCTGCAGTGTGCAAGTGTGCATCTCATAAACCATAATAAAGGTGCAAACTGACCAAAACGTTACAAAGTGTAATGTAACATTCGCATCGAGCATGTTGAGCATCGAGCTGGAAGCCAGGAACAGTTTATGCTCGTTGCTCGCTGGTTTTCCCGTAATACTACGTACTGACTGTGCATGAATGCTCGCTGTGTAACAAACATGTAATGCTCGCTGCGTACCGCGTAACGTAACGTTGCCGGTCAGTTTGCACCTTTACAAGTAGATAGTGCAAATTTTCACAGAACTTTTTTTTTTCATTTCTGCTATAACAATATTATTTTCATGTTGATGTCTTCTTGTCTTATTCACTCCGTTTGTTTTAGCAATCGATTGTAATCAAGAGTTGCTCGAATTACCTAATCGCGAGTCGTGGGACGAATCCAGCCCTTTGAATGTTGTTTGTGGAACCGTCGCGAGAGATTTACAAAGAAAACTCGGAGGGCAAATACGGGGTGTCTTGTGTGCCACGGAGGTTTTCAGAATGGAGTCACCAGCCGCTTATCGTGTTTAAAAGTAGGGTTGTTGTGCCTAGTCCTGCATGCTTTTTTGTATCTAAATCGTATTTCTTTTTAGATTATCTGAAACAAATGACAGACTTTTTCTACAGACAGGCGCTTCTAGTCCTAGTTATTCGTATGCACATCGGATTGTGTGAACGAGGAAATTATGTAGATATACGTGATAATATTGACGTTGCTCTTCATTTTATACAGTTGCTTTGTGCTTCGTTTGAGTGGTTGACGAAAAGACGCAGTCGAATTTATTATCAATCTACCCTGAGCGCTTGCGAAGGCTAAAAATATAACTACTCTTCTGGCATTATACGTTCAAAGCTATCATCAGTAGGTATATTAGCAGAAGAGAGGAAGTGAAGCCTTCGGACAGCGCAGTGGAGTCACAGAAGAGATAATAGTACTCCGTACAGAATGGCCACTCCCTTCCCCGCGCTGATTCAGATACCGCACCCCACCCCCGGCGTCAAAAGATTGGTTAAAGGATCAATAGACAGGGCTGAACGCCGGACGAGTGACGATGCGGATACTTTAATATCGCTGCATTCGCTGCGCCACCAGCCCTAGCAAAGTTTACGCACACATTTGCACGTATACAACATCATTTGGTTATGTAGTTGTAATAGGTGATTATTTTACGGGCGTTCTATGGAGTGTCCGAAGTGTGGTGGAGTGGCACATAAGGGGGTCATAATTGCATAACTATTTTCACCAACAGAGTTTCCTCAGAGTGTCACCAGCAGAGTAAACCTTATCTATCACTCATAAACGCGTCAAATACGTTTTATTTCGAAGATGTTTTATTTATCCTAAATGCAGTAATCTACAGTCATAAATAAATCTGTATTCCATTAAAACCAGCCAAATGAACCGGACTGTTCACGCCCCGATATAAAGCGAAACCTGTCTACTCCGATTTCCCAACTCACACCCAATTTGAAAACTATCAACACAGCAAAACCTATTGCATCAGTATATCCGAGCGCACTGTATGCATTTAAATTGAAAATAGGATAAACAAACATAAATGACGTCACGCCTGATCACTGCTCCGTGTGCACTGTGCACTGTTCAGATTCCGACAACATATTTGACAAATATTGAATTTGCATCAGCATACTGGACTCCGATATGTCATTTGATTTTGTCTATTATCCGCTCATCAGTCCTTTATTTAAATTTTAACATTTTCTCTATTTCTATTGTCTGGCAAACCCTCGGGTAAACCAAAATAGTATTTTTTGTTGAAACTCTGATTTAGTACCTTTGAGAGAGGCAATTGCGAAATATTAAGTTTGGTAATTTATTAATAAAAGGGTTGCTCCGTTAAACGACTTTTGGGACACGCTGTATAGACGGATTGGAGTTTTTTTTTTGTAAGGAGGGTATGGTAGCCCACAGATTCAGATTCAGATTCGTTTATTTCCATATGATTTTGGTATTACATACAGTTCATAAATGTGATTAGGTCCTGGGTGGGGTATGGGTGTTAGGTGAGAAGGGGTGGGGATGGGAATTTTTTACTTTCTCTCCAAATGTAGGTTGGTTTCAAAACTTTGAAATGGATTTGCTAAGCCGGGAAAAAAGGAAATGTGTCGGTTGTTTATATTGGCTCGCGAGGTCTAGTGTTCTCACAGAACTTTTCATATGGTTAGTTTACGTTCATCATGGTGCCATTCGCTCATGTGTGTATTTTTCTATAGAGATTTAGTTTGAATGTGATAGAGATATTACGACGGATTTCAAATAAAATCGACCAATTTTGGTCCCATATCCTCTCCTTCCTCTTAAACCGTACTTACGTCTCTTAAAGGGACAGTTAAGAAGGATTGATCAATTGTTACATCAACATACGGACGCACCTTTACTGAGATTCTCGAAGATTATTTATAACATTTAATACTCTCAGTAAATGATCGCAAGTATGAGTGTTTTCAGGGCATATTCAGGGATTCCCTATAACTTTCATAGATATGCAAAATATTACGTAAAGTGCGAGGTTGATTCTAGATGGCCGGGTTCTAATTTGACTTGTTTAGGATTTTTATACTTACTATAACTATAGTATCTGTGCTATAACTTATTTTGCATCGTAATATAAAACAGAAAGAAACTGGATTAAAGAAAGTTGCGATGGAATACTTTTATAGAAGAACAAGATCTTTTTATGTTCATGAAATGCGAATTTGTGATTGAAAATGGATTTCAGAAGAAGCAAACAGGAAATGGAAAATGTTTCATATGACGTAAGTGCTGGGTTACCTAAAAGTATTTTAAAATATCGAAGGCAAAGGTAAACGAAAAAAATAAAATATGTTTGGGAAGTACTTAACTAAAAGTACATCAGAATGAATAAGTAGGGATAATACCCATATTTAATTTTGTAAAGAAGTCTAGCAAATTTTCTTTGGACTTTTTCCAGCATGAGTGTATATTTAGCCTCATGTGGGTCCCAGATGATTGCGTTGTACTCTAATTTACTCCGAACAAATGCATTATACAAAGAGGTTAATGTAGATATGTCCTTAAACCGAGTCACCTGTCGCATTACGAATCCAAGAGATCTGAAGGCTCTCCTACAAGTCTCCCGGATGTGGTCGTTGAAGGTAAGCTCAGAGTCAAGTAAAAGTCCTAAGTCACGTATTTGGGTAACCCTCACAAGAACAAGAACAAGACAAGAACCCTAATATGTTTTAAATTAAGCACTTTATTACTAACTTTCTGTTTTATTTATACAATATGTACAACACCAACCTGTTTATCACCTAAAAATAATACATTTCTAAATAAAATCATGTTTTTTTTTCGCTACAATCTTAGTCCAACCGCTGCGGGCGTTTGCCAGCCCAAGGGCTAAAAAATAAAAATATCCTTGAGGTCACTCGAATGGCAGGGTGCCCAACATGCCGGCATACTCGCTGTATCACTAGGCTAATTCGCTGAGCGAGGTAGGTGCCAGTTCTAGACCCGACTAGAATCACCCGATGCTTCGACGAGTCTCTTTGCAATCTCCGAGCGTTGGGTCCCCCATGGCCCGAGGATCTTCACGCCAAACGGCACAAATATGTAGCCCTCCCCAAGGGCGGCATAAATGCGCCGTTTCAGACCCTCCGCAGAGTCCGCCGCGGCATCGGCCGGCCCTAGAAGTGATCGCTGGTAAATGGGATGGTGCTAGTGTGTCAACACATGTTGCATCCCATACCATCGACTTCCCACATGCTGCCACGGAATTAGTGTCATTCCGTCGATGCCTGGCGGTTCTAAGACAGACGTTCTAGAGTTATGTTGAAATAGGTTATATTTGTCAGTGTCAGTTGGAAAACAGACGACCCACTCCTACAAACTTGTAAAAATAAGTGCACAATCTATATCTGGCTTTCGCACAGAATAACTATCGTACCTACTTATAAGCCGAATCGAATATACAATTGATTTATTTTACAGATTTTTAATTGATTTATATAATTTGATGAGAAGTTAGGTACCTCCTTATTTATAAATTAATCAGTTTATCACCTACCTTATTTTTTCATCCAACTCAAACAAAATTGATACAAAATAAGCTTACGAGTTTATGTACACACTGTACAGTACATTTCTTTACAGCCCCAATAACTGTAAATACTACACAGTACCGAGAATGCCTTCTCTTGCCATCTTTAACTAGTCTTTCACTAGAGTAATTTCCGTATTGCCAACAAGAACTAATACAGGCTGTATAATATCATTTAGTCGGCAAGTATACGACGTTCGCAGATGGTCCTGATTAAAATATATCGGCCTGTGTATTTTGCTTCAGTGCCTCTTGGTCTCGACCGCCCTCTGATTGTGTGACGCTAAAATCTATGGTGGCGCGATACCCGTTGGATAGACAATTGTCTTAAAAGTCTTCAATAATTCATCAGTTAAAAACTTAAAAAAATCCGACTTCATGACCAATCACTTAGTCCTCCCCGCACCTTTTTTACCCGAAAACGAGCCCACGAAATCTATATTCTGACAGTGCAGTCCATACGTATTACTAATATAAACGAATATACTTACGATCCTAAAAGCCAGAATGTATCTCGTGACAATGAACAATAAACACCGAAAAGTCACGGAAAGGCTGGATGTATACTGTTATCCAGGTAAAAACAAATTAATTAACCTTCACAGTTTTTTCGTGTAGGAACCGACCGGGTCCTGATTTTCAGAAAATGGGACCAAACTATTTTCGAACGAAGAAGGAATTTTTTAACAAACATACGACCGAATTGATAACGTAAGAAAAATTCTGGCTGTTGGGATCCTATATTCGTTTACATTAAGTAATACGTATGGACTTCACTGTCAGGAGACAGATTTCGAAGGCTTGTTTTCGGGTGTGTAGACGACATTTGTACACCAAGCAAAGCAGGTAGGTCTAAGTAATAGGTCATGAAGGTGAATTATTTAGTCGTTTAAAAATGATTCCTTCATAGAAAAGTAAATACGATTAGAAAGTTAATTAGATATTGATTTGAATTTTTTTGACTCACGTTGGACAAACTATGTTAAAAATATGCTGAGTATTATAATCAAAGGCTTTGGTTCGTCCCGTCCCGTGAGCAGTAACGTGAGCCGTAACATGGGCAAATTATAATATAGCTGAGGCTTTCGCAGCTTTGTTATGTTAATCGAGAGATGGGCCAGAATCTCTGAGATATTGTACGTGGGTACAAAATTACGGCTAACAGAATTACATCTTTGTTCAATCCGTATAGTTATCTAGTCGCGTACGTGTCAATATTGCTTCTATCTTACTCTTGTGCCTTGGGCGTACAATGATTTTACAAAGACATGTTGGTATGTTTAACTCTTTCTGAAAATCATGAAATGGCAGGTAGGTAGGTAGGTGGTATTTCATGAAAAGATCTATCCAACAATAGACATTTCATGAAATTATCAATTAGATAATATGGCCAATGTCTATAAAACGTGTGTTATGTATCATATCATCCAGCTCCATGATACTGGTAGGTACAATGATACATCACACTAAGCATAAAACCCGTGATAAAAAGGCTTCAAAAGCTTGTTTATGGCATGAAGCATAAATTCTGAAGGCACCTGTAGGCTGCAGTAAAAATGTTATACTTTTCAATTTTCCGATATGATGGGTTATATGGCAGAAATTGGAAACGGTGGATAGTAATTTATCAGTATTTTTAACCGACTTCCCAAAGGAGGAGGTTTACAATTCGTCCGGATGTTTTTTTATTTTTTATTTTTTATGTATGTGCCCCGATAGCGCCAGACGGATGGACCGATTTGGAAAAATATTTTTTTGTTTGGAAGGGTTTACCTTCCCATTGGTCCCATTGACACCAGGTCAGGATCTGATGATGGGATACTGGAGAAATCGAGGGAACTCTTCAAATATTACAGGCAGACCTATAGTGATTTTTGTGTTTTAACTGCTGATGAAGACCACATATATGACAACCAGAACTGCTCAATACTAGGTAAAAATACAATGCGTGGCTGACGGGCAGGCAACGCATAGCCTAAACCGGTGGACCTAGAGCCATGAAACTTTGTACAGAGGTTTCTTAGTAGCGTGGGGTAGCACTGAGATTGAATTTGACAAAATTAATTCCCCAAGGGGGGGGGATAAGGGGTTACTGTTTGTATTAAACTTAATCTAATCAAATAGGGTTGGTGGAAGTGGATTTTTTCTAAATTTTACTTTTTGTTTCAATTATATATAGCAACGCAAGTCCTTATATTATACAGCGATATCCTGCATATAATCAAAATTTAATGATGACTGCTACGTTTATCTATCCGTACTATGGTAATTAAAAACTTAAATTAACAGCATATTTTCACAATTTTTTATAAAGTTCATCGGATTTTGAACCATTCAGCTTGTTACTTCTTCAGGCTGTATTCTGAATGAGTCCAGTCCTCAGCTAACTCCCAGTTTCTCAAAGAGTATTCACATGTTCATTACATCACATGGTCATTAATCGATTCATTTAAAAAAGCGGTCTCGTGTCACAAGAGTTAACAATTTGTCACAGTTAAATTTCCTTTCGGAAACCGGGCGGAAGTCTGTTTCTCACTGGACTATAACCGTAAATAGATATTAGACAGAAGTGCTCTCCAGCATAATTCCTCTTTGCGACTATGAAAACACAGTACAGTCGACATCAGATACAGTAACGCAAGATACAAAGATTCAAACCTACCTCTTTCTTAATTTTTGCCTACACCACAGATTAATAAAGAGTTAGCTACACTTAGGAAATATCTACGTCAATACTTCTGTGTTCAGATGGATGTTCACATCATTTTGAATTTGGCTGTGTAGTTCTTTTTTTGTTAGGATGTGTTGGTCTATTTGAGTATTTTGAGTATTCTTAAGTGTTACTTAAATAGATAGTAACTAATGAAAAACATGTACGCAGCGTATGTCAACAATGTTACCATAGCCTCTGTCTGTGGTATCAATGGTATCATAGATAATACCATCATGTCTTCCTGATTGATTATGATGTTCAGATCTTTTTGAGCCGCTTGCCTGCTCACATATATCTGGTGATGACTGTACACTGTCCACATTCAGACGCATAGCCTAAAAGGGATGTTCTACATGAAATGTTACATTTGCTAACCTAATGTCTAAGCTAGCATGCAGCGGGGCATGAGCATGACAAATAAGCGGTTGCCATTGCCACGTATGAGTAATTTTGTGCTAGGAGTGCGTTATTGTGGTTATGTGCGGCAGTAATATATTTTTAACCAAATTCCAAAAGGAGGAGGTTTACATTTCGTCGGGATATTTCACACTAGGATACCCTGTGCCGTGGGAACCAGAAACAGCGACATCACAAACATGTAAACATCCAAGACGTGGTGTTTTTTTTTGTCCCCAGGCGTTATGGTAGTCAGAAGCGAAACCGCTGCGCCACAGAGTACATCACTCATCACGTCACTTTACAGCGTCACGTTTTTTCCCATACGAGGTAGCACGCAGCTTCTACATTTAGACAGTTATTCAAAACTCCATTTGTGTTACAATCACAAACGGGACAGCCTATTGCTGCAATTCGGTATTATTGTTTAAAATAATACCCAATTGCTATCTCTTTACAAACATAAAATTCAAACAATATATTACTGGAAGAGCCCTGACTCCTGAAATACAGGTGATAAAGCTAGCTCAGGGGTCAAGGATCCCTATATTATGTAACTACATATGTTTGTGTCAAATAAATAAATGTTTAAATGTTTAAAATAAGGTGAGGGATTTCAAATTCATACTTTACAACTAATAACAATCATAGAGTCCTTTTTCTACACTTGGCGTAGGTAGACGCACAGCTGTGCCCACTGTTGGCGAGTAAAATATAACATTTTAAAGTATTTATCATGGCGTAATAAGTAGACCGGCGACTGTCGACTGACTAAATTAAATAAGAGAGTTTGGAGTTGGTGCTTCACTATTAAAGGTAAGTTGTCCACTCATACACGAACAAATCCGCAACTACGACATATCGGTCGGACTGGTGCTCAATATATGATGAGACGAGAACGCAGGTTGCTGCTAAAATAAAGTATACTTAATAGCATGCTGGCTTTGCTAGTTATATTGGACTTATCTTCCTGCAGCTGTATTCCAGTAATCGTATGACTATGTCGATGATATTTTTCAAAATGTCACCGTTTATGATTGAATAAACAGGAACCAACTTATCCGCCGGCCAGGATCGCACGTGTGTAGCAACATTCAGAGTTGGGAGTCGAGAGCTTCTCTACACGGTAACTCTTATAAACTCCCATCTCCAGGAAAACTTCTAGAAAATAGTTTTCATGCTCCTTGAAAACACTAATCAAAAGTGCTCAACTTTTGTTATGTTTGTTCGCCGGGAGAGATAATTTATGAATAAAATCTCCGCTTGATAGTAAGTTGCGGAATGAATAAACATTTCGCGAGGTAGAAAATGTGCGTTAATTTTACAAAAAGGCATGGAAATTCCAGTTAACTTTGACGAGTTTTTAGGTCGGTTGAATGTTGAATTGAAGTTGAACCCGTTGTCTTTCGTGACACGTGCTCCAGTTTCATTTGTTAACTTTAATATTGTTTGACGTAATGAGGTCGAGGTACTTTAGACATGTATATTGTGATACGCTCTCATAGCGTAGCTCTGAAGTAAATATGATTGTGTGGCCAACCATGGCCTAAGTGAATGTAAATTCAGGTATGTTTAATAATAAGAAGATGAAGTAATCTCGCACGACGTGATATTCATATATTCGCGCTATCATGTACCTACGAATAAACAACTCTACACCTTTTTTCCAAAGTAAAAGGCCCGCCAAACTTTTCAAATACTAAAAGTCAATACCATTACCACAAATATCCATAAAACCAACTTCCAAAGTACTTATGTCTGCGTGAAGCCCGAAGCGCAACTTCGCACATATCGCGTGCCCAACAAAGATATTATCAACTCGACTAAATGTCAAAGTACTGTAGTCACGGGGCGTCATACAATTTTACTACCCCGAGTTTATCGAGCGAAACTGAGTTCTCTGCGATAGTAATAGGAGTCTGTGGCATTGTGGTGAAGACTTGTCATACGTGCACCCGAGCTGACTCAAGTTGGAGTAGGAATATCATGAAGTCGTGAAGCGCCATGGAGCGTGCGACTTGTAATGGCAGTCGGTGTAGAGTTTATAGATGCAACGTGGTTTTGAATTGTGTACCTAACAAAGATTTGTCTCTGAGAGACACAGGAAAAGTGATAGGTAGTGAAGTAATGGGTATTTTTTAGTTAGTTAAGAAACAAGAAATAATAAACAGAAACATATCAATGCCATGTATAAAAAAAAATAGACACAAATTCATGTCAATAATATGTCTATACTTATCTTTATGAATTTGGGCTGAGCTACCATGTGGCTAACCTTTTAATATGAATAGGTTATATAGTGAAGTAAATGTAGCCCATTAATGTCCCCACCGAGGGGCACAGGCCTTTACTCGGATAGGTTACATACAAGGTGTAAATTAATTAACGCAAAATGAGAAACTTCTTTGTTAGGAACTTCATTCTGAGCAACTTTCATTATGAATGTGATTTGATCAGAGCAATTTAATTTTTCACCATAAAAATCAGCTGACCCACTCAGGCCAAAATGTACTGGGAAGTGAAATATGAAGTTGTTTGATCAAATCGGTTTCACAATGAAAGTTGCTCAGAATGATGTCCCTAACAAAGTAGTTTCTCATTTTGCCTTAATTCATTTACACCTTGTATATATTTTATAACTAATGTTGCTCAGATCAAATCGGTAACGTAGTGAATGTTGTTCAGAATTATGTCTCAAATTACCTCATAAAAATGCATAACACCATACACTGCAGATAATAGTACAACAACTAGGCGCAGCACAAAAGTAAAGGACAAAACATGACAAAACTTTGTATGGGCTTGTGCGCCAGCAGAGTACAGGCATCGCAACTAGCCATACACATTCCTGGATGATTAAATTCTATTTCATTCATCAGATGCTGTTGATCAGTGACAAGTCTTTGTAAGTACGCTTCAGTCATACGCTTTGTACGGTCAGATTTTTGGCCATGTCCTTTGTTGTGTGACGTGGAAATCCAGGAGACAGAGAGAGAGGGATAGATTGGAGATTGTCAAGCTTCGCCTACCAATTAGCAACAGAGTGTGCTAACGTGTAGGGTAGTCGGGTGCAAAGAGAATTTAATCATCACGCTTTGGTAGACTGCAACCGCTGCGAATGGTACATCTATTACCGCTTCTTAATCTATGACTCACAGAAGTGCAACGTTCGTAAAAGTCCCTTTGCACAACGTAATGGCTTCTCCCAGCAACGTTGCTCTAGCACATATCGGAACTGGGGTTATCTGATACTTTATTTGCACTTCGAAAAACCGCTTGAAACAGTACACCTGGCCAGCAGCGAGTCATCACGAGTAGGAGACGCTTCGAAGGTCCACATCCCCACGCGGGAGTTTTGGTCTCGGTAGTAGCCTAAAGGTAACGGTCTTTAGATAAAACTTTATTAAACTCATATTTGGTCATTATTGCCAATATCTCTATTTTGATAATAATAAAATGTAATTTTATGAAATTACTAGCTGCTGCCCGCAACTTCGTCTGCATGTACCCAGGAATTATCTTACCGAGGAAAAAATACCCTCCTTCTAGTACAGTCAGATGAAAGTATCTTATATGTTAATCTAACTCATAAACTATATGTATGTTAAATTTCATTCAAATCCATCCAGCCGTTTCAGCGTGAAAGACACACAAACGTATAAATAAATAAACACACAAACTTTCACAATTATAATATTAGTGTGATAGGCAACATATTATTGCTAGAATCAAATTAATATTTTAATTTTATTATAAACAACGGTTTGATAGTCATTCATAAAGCTGGTACTAAACCGGAGCTGCCATCCCAGTGCTTATTAACGGTTTTTCCAGAAACCATTATTCGTCGGAACCGAAAGTGATCCTTGATAAGCGGTTTTAGAGTTGAAACTCTTGCGGTTCAGAGATAATTGTAAAATAATGAATAAAGCTGGGATTGCAATTGCTTGCCGAGTCGTGCCAAATTAAAATTGTGATGGCGTCATTACGAAATATCTCCACGAGACTGGAGGATCCCATCTCAAGAGCTACCTATCCTAATTGTTTGAAACTCAAATTTTAAGAGTGTTTAATTATTAAGATGTGTGTGATTGATAGATGTAAATCAAATTGTTGACTCTGACTACCACAGAAATTCAGAAATACATATAGAAAATCACTTAAGAAAACAAACAGTACGGGTATTGATGGTATTAACACAAAAACAATCAAAACAGTTAGTAATAAAATCGCACCAATTCTCAGTCACTTGACTAACCTCTGTTTACAACAAGGTGTCTTTCCTGGTCGCCTCAAGATATCCATTGTGAAACCACTTTTCAAAAAAGACGACAGGGAAGACATCAGCAACTACAGGCCCATAGCGCTGATACCAATATTCTCCGAAAAGCTATTTATACCTATATTGAACTTTCCCATTGATGGCTCTTGTTGATATTAGGAGATAAGCACGTCCATAGATTTTCTGTATTTATTTTCTGTATTTACTACCCCAAAGTGTATTTGGTACTAAATATTTACAAGAAGGATAATCTAAATAAAATTATTTGTAGTTTAACGTCATCGAATGGCAGAGTGCCCATGGCCAAGCCAACATGGTTTAACGTCATCGAGTGGCAGAGTGCCCATGCTCAAGCCAACATGGTTTAACGTCATCGAGTGGCAGAGTGCCCATGCCCAAGCCAACATGGTTTAACGTCATCGAGTGGCAGAGTGCCCATGCCCAAGCCAACATGGTTTAACGTCATCGAGTGGCAGAGTGCCCATGCCCAAGCCAACATGGTTTAACGTCATCGAGTGGCAGAGTGCCCATGCCCAAGCCAACATGGTTTAACGTCATCGAGTGGCAGAGTGCCCATGCCCAAGCCAACATGGTTTAACGTCATCGAGTGGCAGAGTGCCCATGCCCAAGCCAACATGGTTTAACGTCATCGGGTGGCAGAGTGCCCATGCCCAAGCCAACATGGTTTAACGTCATCGAGTGGCAGAGTGCCCATGCCCAAGCCAACATGGTTTAACGTCATCGGGTGGCAGAGTGCCCATGCCCAAGCCAACATGGTTTAACGTCATCGAGTGGCAGAGTGCCCATGCCCAAGCCAACATGGTTTAACGTCATCGAGTGGCAGAGTGTCCATGCCCAAGCCAACATGGTTTAACCATATTATAGCCAAATAAAGCGCTCTAGGCGGTTGTATTTGCCAGCACTTTGGTCACCCGATTGAGTTAATAGAGTTGGTGCACCAAGGGGATAAAGCACTGTTTACATGGTATACAGGGTGTAACAGAAGGGTGTAGTCATATTTTAGGAGGTTGTTAGGGAGACCATTCTGAGCAACTTTTACTATAAACCGATTTGATTAGAGCAACTTTATTTTTCATTGCTCCATACGTTTTGGTCCGGGCGGTCGGCTAATTTGTATAGAGAGTGAAAATTGAAATTGCTTTGATCAAATCGGTTTCATAGTGAAAGTTGCTCAGAATGATGTCCTTAACAACCCCCTAAAATATGACTACACCTTTCTGTTACACCCTGTATAAAGTGTCCTTTTCGAGCAGGTGGTGCGAAAATACATTTAGTCGATTTAGCTGCATTCAAATACACATACATACACATACATAGTAGATCACAGCACACAAGAAGCAATACTAGAGCAGTTTGTACTAGCGTGGCATACAGCTAATCAGCTAAAAGCTGCTAAAGGGTTTACAGTCTTCGTAATTTCGTAATTTCTTTATTGTACTACACAAGAATGGCTTACAGAAAACTTATAATAGACAATGTACAAAGGCGAGCTTATCTCTAACAAGAGATTTCTTCTATAAACCATTGGGAAAGGAAAAGGTCTTCCAACGATCTATTGGCATTGATTGAGTGACTTTTACAGGGAGGCGCTAGTTCTACGCAACTTAACGCAATGAACCTGTCATCAAGCGTTAGTTCCACCTGTCACCGCGTGCCATAAGATCGTTGGAAAGCTATATGCAGCTTACTCTAGTTTGAACTGACAGCGAGTGAGAAAATTTAACCATTACTTATTATGGTAGCTATGCAAAGTATTTGACTTAAATAAGCAAACGTCAGCCCCTGAAGACAATTTCAAGAGAAAACTCGAAGTATCACTCCCGAAGAGACGTGTACTGAAAACCAACATGGAAATAGCTCACTTATTTCCGCCTAGTCAAGCTTTGCCTGCGTGAGAGAACAAAACCTCCAGCAACCAATACAAGAAGACCTTCGGAATTGTTACCGCTTACCGATATTTGTCTATCGTGGAATGTAATGGGGGGGAGTGACGAAGCTCACAAAAAGTGGTTCTGCAATAGGAATTGGAATTCGAAAAATTCAATTTCCTAGCTCGAATTTAGCGGAGGGTAGAATAACAGCTTTTCAGGCGGAACACTGTTTCTAGAGACGGAGAGATAGGAAAAAATATTCTTAGTATAGTTAGTAGGTAGTCTACATTTTGGCATTTTGATTAGCTGTTAACAAATACTTAAAAATAAATAATGGATGATCATTTGATAAATTATGTCAGTTTGTGTCCAAGTTTACTTGAGTTTAAGCTTAACTAGACCTCTGTGGCGCAGCTGTTGCACGTCTGCCTAGCATGCGAGATGTCCCGGGTTCGAATCCCGGCTGGGGACAAATAAAACCCCAGGTCTTGGATGTTTACATGTTTGTGATGTCGCTGTTTTTGGTTCCCAGGACACAGGGTATCCTGGTGTGGTGTGGGGCCAGAAGCAATGTGTGTGCCTGTATGTAAATGTTTATTTTAAAAAAACTCGCCGTCTCCTCTTGCTAGTCGACCTAAATCTCACTATCAGCACTTATTTTGACATACTTTACAATAGGCTTGTGGCCTGTCAAGTCAAAATAGATACTTTTTATGAACTGTCAAAACTGAACTTTTGTTCCTGAGTTCTATGAAATAACAACAGAATGACGTCATTTAAAAGTGCCATCAAATGCTGTCTTTTATTTTGTTGCACAAAATTGACTTTATGAATTATATCTGCTGGAAATATAGAATTCTGAGAATGTTAAGCCATTTTGTACATATAATGCTTCAACTTAAGACTTGTTCCTAGATTTATTGGATTACCTTGGCCGAAAACCTATTAAGGCATTGCGACAGTTAAATTCCCTAAGAATCTTGATAGCGTTAAGTTTAGACTCACCCACCAAATAAGTAGTTTGGCGTGATTCACATAAAAAAATAATAAAGCAAAAGCTTAACTTTAAGCAAATTAACTCCACGACAGACTACGTCAGAGGCAAGTAGTGTTTCAATTAAGCATAAAATATAATAGTCTATTAGAAAGACGGTGCCACGTTACAGCACAACCAACTTATAAGATACACTTTCGGTATGGAAATAAGATTCTTATACAGTTGTGTTAAAGAAGAATAGAGGGTGTAAAATAGTAGGTGTAACTTTGTTAAGTATAACTGTTATGAGAACATTAGACGCCGCGCCATAATGCGGGACCAAGCTGGGCTGCAGTTTCTAGCGTGGCAACGAACGACTATTGAAACAGTAGATAGTGTAAATGGTTTGGATATTTAAAATGCCACTTTACTAATAGCTGCGCCGACGGGATGGCCATTTGTCACGCAAAATGAAGATTTAATAACTGGCAGAAATGTGTGTCTGCCAGCCCGTTCGGGAAAAAGTATGTAGGTTATATGGTTGTTGTAAAACTATGACAGAAGAGGATTTTTACAGCCCGCCCCTAGAAAATTTGTATTCGATATGGTATGTATCAAGTGAATTTGCAAGGCAAACTTCAAAACGCATACATTTTCTTAGCGTCGTCGTCATAGTAAGTAAACGAGTAAGTTAGCGAATGCAACATTTCTAAGACCGCAGGTTATGATAGTCTGGCGTACAAAATAAACTATTTTAAGTGTACTTACAAACTCTTTGTTGGTCTTTAAACATTACAAAGTCTATATAAACTTAGCTCTTTATGCTTGAAGTGATTACTGCACCTCCTATTTAATTATAAAATAATCGTAAACGATAAGGATTCGTTACGACGACGAAGGGGTGTTATGATGTTATGGCCGACCTGAGGAGCTAAGTAGTTGGTGAGTGTGACCTAGTTTACGAATATTTTCTTTAGTCCCCTGAGGCGAAGCCAAACGAGACTACAGCGTTTTCTCATGAGAAAACATATAGCGTTTCACCGGCAAATGCACGACTCTATGTGTTTAGCTTTTGTTACAAGATGTGGTGGTCAGAGCTGCAGAAATAGACTGGTTTCACACTGGCCAAGGAGACAGCAACTGGCAAAAAATTACCTCCAACGTTCGTTGTCTCTTTCAATCGCTAGGTAAGTACTCGTATGCTCGTCCAAAATCCGCGGCCCGCGATTTTCAATATACCCACAGCCCACAGCGAGATAAAGTTCAAAACCGATGAAAAAACATTAGTATGGAAAGTGGAATAGATGAACCAGCGGACCTGTGAGTGGGTAACTGTGCTCGCTGGCAGCTCACACACGTCGCCTAGACTTGAGGCTGGCTACGGAATTACACCTCTGGTTTTGACTGCACATCACTAGTTAGCGGCGAAATTAGACGGCAGCTCACTGTCTCTGCTTGAGAGAACAAAGCCTATAGGCATGTACACAAATATTATTACATGTACTAATGACTACATAGTTCGTTTTGTTCGGTATTTCCTCGCTATTTACAATAAGTATCTCGCATACAATACCTTACTTCGCGTTTGATACGTGCTTCTCACTTCACGTTGTTAGGAGTTCGGAGAGCTTCGGCCACTGACCTGAAGTGAGTTGAAAGTGGAGTGTGAGTGTTCTTCAGTTTCTCGGAACTGGGTAACTTCTGAAGAGGATGATTTATAAAATATGATGCTACAAGTTACAACGCTAGAATACCACACATGTTCCATCCAACATATTCCTTTGCCAAACGGGGTGGCAAAAGCATAGTTTCACCCACGTCTAACCAGTATTAGGTTTTAAAACGCAGCTTAAAAAATAATGGCAAAGACGTGTAAATTGTTATACTTTCAAACTGCACCTAAAGTATACAAGCATTAGTAAATTTACACTAGCTATGAAACATAAATGTAACTATCAAAGTAATTAGCGCTATATCAGCGAACAGGTCGTTAACAGGCAGTGAAAATTGAAAGCGCTTTTTCCAGCGTAACTGATGTAATCCGATGTAATGTTATGCGATATGATATGAACGAACGCTCGTACAACAAAGATTATCTTGCAATCAAGACTTGTTTGTATTACGTGGATTCATTGACTGGGAAATTGAAAAAGAGGTAGAATGCTGAGGCACAGTTGATTTTAAACTGTAGCTCTTTTCTCTGTCTCGTCTCTGACATGTGGACTAAAGAAATCCCTGTCTCTAAGAGACCATGAGACCAATCCTTGGAGGTATCGCAGTATTAGTATAATATTATAGTATCTGTGATCGCAGCGAGCCAATGGACCAATCAGAGTCATTTTTTAAAACGAACTGTCATCAAAGTTTGAAAGGAATCGGGAATTAAAGGGATTGAGAAAGATAGCGTAATGTATACGCGTCTGCCATGACGACGTATGGTAAAAAGCGTGACGATATATATGTTGGTTGGCTTGTTTTATTTGGCAACACATTTATACTTGTATCAGTTGAAGGCTGTTAGATAGTCCCAGTTACTCGTTAATTTCATAATTTCTTTATTGCACGGAAAACAATGTGATACATAGTCTTAAAACAAAGGTAAATAGGCAAAGGCGAGCTTATCTCTAAAAAAAGATTTCTTCCAGCAAACCTAGGCAAGATAGGAAAGATTGTTCTAAAAGAATAGTCCTAGTGCACAATTAGTTAGTAACTTGTTGTGATAATAAACGTTGTTGATGGTAACTCTACTGTCTTGTCTTGGGCACTGAATCTCAATAATCTGTATTCACAGAGAAAGACAGAATTTGAGAAACACAGTAAAATATCCGTTTACCCTACAAAATTTTAGATAAACGTTATATTTATATGCCTGTTTGACCAAAATACCATTTATTCATTCGAAGGCCAATACACGTTTGCCAAATTGCCTAGTCGAGTCAACCCTACCCTTCGGCTGTTTGCCTACAAGTGGGGGTCGCGACTCGAACACTCACTTATCAGTCTCACCTTACGTTCGGATTGTGATACTCAAGTGCGCAAATAAATAATAAAAAAAGGGTTTTCAAATTAGGCGTTTTGCAAAATAACCGAGATGTGTGGGGAAATGGGAAAAGCCGTTTTGCGTGCACTGACGGGAGCATTGTTCTTTGGGCTCGTCTCGGATGCTGCTTATACACAGGTTAGTTGTCACTTACCTAAAGATGAATACTTTGAGAGTTTATTGATTTCCTAGATGAAAGGGTAAAGGCACAGTTTCGCTGCCAATAACCATCCTATACCACCATCTCCATAGGTTGCGGCGACGGTCAAGCCCGTGACTTAAAATGGAATATTGAACCTGGACACAATTGTGCCTCTGCCACCCCGTATGGGAAAAGGCGTAAAGTTATGTTAAGCTGAAACAAATGTAATATTAGTGGTAATATGGGTAATAGTACCTTAGTGTTAGACGTTAGAGAGATAATTAGACGAAAAAAAAAACCGTGTAGTCCCGTTGTTTTTATTTCAGTTTCTACACATTTTCTCAACGTTTTTCAACATTTGTATACCTACTACACAAACGTTACATTTTATTACCAACTTTACATTGCACCTTATCATACCATAAGCAAGAAAGAGAGGTTCTCCTTACTTACTTACTTTATTGCGCAGAAAAAATAATACAGACACTTAATATTGGAACAATCATGTACCTACAAAGGCGAGGTTAATATTGTGCCTCTCCACAACTGGAGGTTGGCTATCAGCATTCCATACTCCTATCTGTTCTTCGCCAAACGCATTAGCTGGTAGAGGTCACACCCATTTTGATCTTACCGAGCAGGAGCACTTATCCAGATATTCCGAGACAAAGAAAGGCAAGGACTGTATGTCACAACAAACAAAAGAAACTTCACGCTGATTAGCGACGTGGGTCAACTAATCTAATGTTAAGATTTAACCACGCGTTATTTTTAAATCTGGGTCAGGTCAGTTTTGCGTTGCGACAGCCAGTATCGAGAAGGTTTTAACATGAGACTAAAACCTGTTCACGTATATCATACCTATAATTACAAGTACAGCATGCTCGTGTGGACAATGGGTGTATTGTGTAATACATATTATACTGTATGCTATCTACTGTGACTGTGTTACTGAGGTAAACAAGTTGAATGGCCATGGCCATCGAAGAAAATATCGGGTTATAACAAAAGACAACTGTGTTACATATCATAGGAGGGTATCAAGGATACCTGACAATGTTTTCCCATAAAAAGCAAATTTTCTCTAAAAATTACAGAAGCAGAAAAATGCACCAATGCAAAATATGTCTGTCTTTGTTACTTATCTTTTGTTATTTTTTAGGGTTCTGATCCTGAAAAGGAAAAAAAGGAACTCTTATATTAAACGCCTTATAGGATCATTTTCTTGTCCGTCCGGCTGTCCGTGTGTCGCAATGGACCCATAGCCTATAGGGTACTTCCCGCAGGCCTACAATCATGAAATTTGGCACAAAGCAAGGTCTTATCACAAGTAAAGGGAAAAATCTGAACACTGCTGTATTTTTTTTACACGAATGACATCATACTTTATTTTATGTAGAAACCAAAATTACACCAGTTTCGCTCTCTAAGTGTGATCAGAACCCTTGGTCCGCGAGTCCTACTCGCACTTGACTGTTTATTTTGTTTATATTGATGATATACCTACGGCAGTTTAGGTACTCAAAATTTGCAATGCACGTGTGTGTCGAATGCCGATTTAGTCTACCAATACAAACGAGTACATTTAACCTTTATATATTTAAGCTTTTAAAATATACATGAACTTCAACGTTCAACTGAAACAAAGGTCAATATCATTAATTTTACGAGTAAAATATAGACAACAGCCATTCTAACAACTTTGAAATCCCTTGAAAACCCTCCAGTTATTCTTTGTACAAATAATAGGGCTTGGGTCAGCCTTGAAAACATTCTAGAATATAAAGTAAAAGGGTGTGAGGTAAACAAATGGAATAGCATTTTCAGTGAGCACTCTACCTGAAATTCTTTGCGATGTTAGTTCTCAGAATTTACGAGTAGTAGTGGAAAATGTAAGTGCTAGCTGTACTAACCTACCTTTCACAATACAGGGTGTTGATTCATAGATTGTTATTAATACGACACTGAAGCTAAAAAAAATATAAAATAATATATTTTTTGTTAAGTTTTTTATATAATATTTATTTTTATTTTAAAAATATTTAAAAAACATTTTAATATGGACCGAAAAGAGTCGTTCGTTTCGGAGAATAAAACGCCCTGACTGTTACCCGTCACTATCACAATCACACTAGGGATCGAGTTACTGAATCAGTACCGTTCCTGTCAGGGGAATAAAAAGGCACATTCGAACATTGCGGCAATGGGCTAGCCCCCTGCCACGCAAAATTGAGTATGGGATCCATCCACCCTGTGTGGAAAAGGCATGACGCGCGCATTAGCACTTGTGCGTGGGGGGGGGGGGTGTATCCACACTTTTAGGTAATTTCAAGAAAATTTTCAGATGGTAATTTATGAGTGAAAATTATGCGAGGTAAAATTAAAACTTTTTTTTGCCATCAGCGAATCGTAAACTATCAACCCTGAGTCGGGCGTATCAACACCCTGTATGTATTCATAATAATTCACATGTACAGTTAGAATCAAAATGTGGGCAGGCAAGCTTTATGAACACAGCCAAGGTGTTAGCATCCGTGTTCCAGGCATGCTCACATCATTTTAATCCTTGCTGTATGGATATTTCGATTATTTAGGTTGATTAGTTTTATTTGAATAGCTTTACGTGTTCAGATCAATACTCGTATATCTGATTCTGTCTGTATGTATCTACCATGGAGTTGACAGAGTTTCAAGGTGCCAAATTCGGACCTATGACAGGTAACTCACGTAAGATACACATGAGAGAAATATTTCCACTCATGTTGCTGATTAATATGATAATACAACGTAACAGGAGAATAAGCGTTATCTTATAATCAGGCATCGGAATTGAGGTGTGAATTTACATAAAGTTTGCAGTGAGACATACATGGAGCTCAATTTCCGATCCCTGCTTATAATCAATAGACCAAACACGATCTCGTATTCAATTAATTCAATTCAACCGGGGAATCTAGGAACTGCACATGCTTTGTTTTCAGCACGTGGATACTCCCAGGCAATTTACGTTGACACAAACAAATGAATACCGCAGAAGCACGCATCGGTTATACATAATTGTACAAGCTTCTACGTTTACCGTGCCTATGCTATGTTGTATTGTACCTATACGCGATATGTTACTTACGTTCTGACGTAAAAAGTAAATGTGCCCATTGATGTCCCCACCGAGGGGCACAGACCTACACCCGAATACGAGTATGATTGAGCCATTTATTTATTTTATTTATATTTATTTATTTATTTATAAGTACCATTTTATATTTGTGCCATTACAGCAAACGAGCCAAGGCGGCACAAACAAAACACAAAATTACTAATTAAATAATTACAAACATCATACAAAACGTATTCACATAATCAAAATTTAAATAATTAAATTAATTCAAATTCATAAATAATTAAATTCAATATTGAGGAGACAGTACAATCAAACATCATTCTCGCTGAACCTGTAACACTCTCGCACAATATCTCTCCATGCATCACCAAACAGATCGTTCAGTGGTGCTGCAGCCAACAGAGCGTTGAGGCTGTCCCGCGCCCGGACCAGCGGGGACTGCCGGCGCGCCACCGTGCGGTGCGTGCCGCCCGCTAGCAGCTGGTGCCTGCGCGCGCGTAGGTAGTTGTCAGGGACGTATAGCGCGCATACGGCACCGACAAGCGCTGCGCAGTCACTGTCACCTCGCAACAATCGACACACAGTCAGAAGCTGTTCGGTGTTACGTCTCACCTCTAGTGAGTTGTATCCGAGCATACCTAATATAAAAGCTGATGGATAAAGGTAAGGGTAGTATCCAAATTTCCTCTTATATAGGTATCTTAGAAAAGCTTTGTGTACCTTCTCGACCATAAGGACGTATGAGCTTTCGTGCGGATTCCAAACAACCGAGCTAGATTCAAGTTTGGTTCTCACTAGGGCCGTGTATAGGAGCTGGACCACACCCAAGTTATGGAATCCCTTACTATTCCGTATCACAAACCCTAATCTTTTGAAGCATTCCTTGGCTAAAGTGCTCATGTGCTCATGGAATGTAAGTTTAGGGTCAAACCACACCTCGGACACTCCATAGAACGCTCGTAAAATAAGCACCTATTACTACTACATGACTAAATGATGTTTGTATACGTGAAAATGTGTGCGTAAATATTGCTAGGGCTGGTAGCGCGGCAAATGCAGCGATTTGCGTCGGGCGAACCGAACGACGACGGCGCGACCCGAACTGTCCCGAACACAAGCGTTTGCATTATTATGAAGTGACTTTGTAGGGGCGCTGCCGTTTAAACATACCTAGTCGGGTTCTCATTGAAATCCTAAAAAATGTTAATGTTCACTTTGATCCTTCATACATTAAGTTACAAAAATAGAGTAGGTAGGTATCGAATAACTGTCTAAAAGTGGGCACAGTGCCTTTGCCACCTCTTATGGGAAAAGGCGTGAAGCTATGTTATGTTGTTGTTACCTACTATTACTTATTCTGAAGTAGGTAAGAGACACTTGGCGTGAACTGTAGGTAGGTACCTACCTATGTAAAAACATCGTTAGGATTGTACAATATTCGAATTTTATGTTAAGTAGGTACCTAGTCTCTGAGAGATTCAAAACAACCAAACCACTACAGGGTTCGAGCGAGACCCGGCCGAAGCTCGCTATATGTGGACCCAGCTAATGGCGGCGCGCCGCCGCCGCGACAAAGTTAGTGCGTGCGTACCTACTTGGGTCAATCAACTTAACCCACACTTTTCTGTCAACGCACGCACTCTCTCTGAAAGTTCTTCGAGGGAGGACTGGCAGCTCAACGGCACTATCAAAGGACACCATACCGCGCCATGTGAGCAAAAAAAAACACAAACGAAGATCTTCGAGAACGTAATCAAGTTCCCCGTAGTGCCTGCTAGCTTAGATACTATTGTTATATTCGTAAAATGTGTAAATTTAACCATTTAGCGTATTTTAATAATAAATGGTCGGGGACAGCAAAGTGTGGGTAAAATAGTTGATTGACCCACCTACTACCTACTTTTCAACTCGAAGTGCTTCGTTCGCGTTGTTGAATCGCACCAACAACGGATAGCACGAAATGAATACCTATAATAAATGTACTTTATTGATAATTATATAATTATGTATTACGGAAGGTTTAGTACTAGGTATCTTAGAAAATAAAATATGAAAGAGAACCTTTCCTTTTTTGAAGTCGGTTAAAAATAAAATATTACGACACTGACTTATTATCAATTATCGTAGTCAGTAGCTAGTAAGTACTACAAACATATAACTCTGTCTCTGTCTCGCACAAAGTCTGTCCTTGTGAGAGAGCGAGACACACACAGCAAACGCTGACCAAGTTACATTCCGGGAGTTAAGGTATTAGAATTTTTATTTCTCAAAAGAACAACAATAGAGTTGCTGTTGCTTACCTTCTTTCATCAGTCGGGAACCGAAAGAATCTCCTGTCTTTGCTGTTTCTAGTTGACGACAGACACACAAATAATGCACAAAACTTCACCATATTATATTACCGGTTATTATTCACCGTATACGCGCGGTCACTCGTCAGGCGTTCAACCGCGTCTATTGATATTTCAACCAGTTCCTAGACGCCAGGGGTGGGGTGCGGTATCTGAATCAGCGCGGGGAAGGGAGTGGCCGTTCTGTACGGAGTACTATTATCTCTTCTGTGGTCAAACGTAACACCGAGATCCTTCATCGAATACACTCGAGTCAAAGACTCCGCGCCGAGTGCATACGTCGCGCTAACCAGCCGTGGAGAGCGCGTAAAGGACATAATACAGCACTTTTCAGAATTGAATAAGAGTTTGTTACTCACACTCCATTTATGAACCGCATCTAAATCTTCCTGTAGTAACTTACAATCATCCTCTGACTTCACGGGAAGTACCAGTTTCAGATCATCCGCGTACAATAGGCATTTGGCGTGTTTTAGCTCAGATTCCAGGTCATTTATCATGATAATAAATAACAACGGACCAAGAATAGAGCCTTGGCTAACACCTGACCGTGTGTGGTACGGCTGGGACTCAAAACAGCCATGTCGCACATATTGTTGGCGGTTCTTCAGGTAGTCAGCGAAGAAAACCAACAGCCGTGGGGCAAAACCAATGGCACACAATTTCTTCATTAGAACGTCATTATCGACTCTATCGAACGCCTTACGGAAGTCCAGATAAGCGACGTCCACCTGACATCCCTTGTCCATACTCTCCGAGACCATCTCGACTAACGTCAATAAGTTGGTGGTTACTGAGCGTCGACTCCTGAATCCGTGTTGTGAGTCGCACATATAAGGTGCAATCTGGGGGCAGATTTTACCGTATATGATTGACTCAAACAATTTTGCCAATGAACTCAGGATTGCGATCGGTCGATATTGGTCTACGGAGGCAGTATCACTTGTCTTGGGCATTGGGCTGACTCGAGAGAGCTTCCAGCTGGCAGGGTACATCCCTTGCTCTAGGGCTAGGTTAAAAATATGACCCAAAGGTATGACCAGTTGATCGCTATAGGCTTTCAGAAAGTAAGGAGGGACGTTGTCCGGTCCAATTGCGCTCCTTGGCCTTAGCTGCTTCAGCCCCAGCACGACATCCCTACGGGAAACATGTGAAATTTGTACGTAGTTAGCTGTGCGCGAGACATCAGAACTGTTTACCAGGTCCGGTGCCAGCGCCGGCACGTCGCTGAGGAAAACATCGGAGAAGTAGTCTGCAAATGCGGCTGCTGCTTCCTCTCCAACGCACTCTTGCCCCTGATGTGTGACCTGCGGTACGAAACCACCCTTCGATTTGAGGCCACTCACATGTTTCCAAAACGCGCGTGGGTTATATCTGATATTAGCCTCGATATTTTTCATGTGGTTGACATATGCCACAGCTACGCGGGACTTGATGCTGGCTCTTAGCTCGCTGAATGCGGAGTAGTCAGTTGGCCTCTCTGACGTTTTCCATCTACGGTGAAGCTTAGCTTTAGTGGCAAGGTCCCTTATAATATCCCCAGTGAACCAGACTGGATAAAGCCTGGTGGGTTGGGCAGGTCTGATCTTCTTAGGGATCGAGTTATTAAAAATCTCGTAGATGGTGTCATAGAAACGACCAACTGCCGTATCTACATCAGGAGCTTCGACAACGCAAGCCCACGATACGCCACACATAAGTTCATATAAGACTGCGTGGTTGCCCTTTGCAAAATTCCAGTCATTGTGTCCGCCAATGTTGCTGGGATCCAGGCGGCCGGATCGCTGGACCGCGCCCTGCGGCAACAGGGGCACAATGACGTCGAGAGGCGGGTGGTAGGCATCAGTGTGTGGCACCAGGCTGCCTGACACGGAGGTGCGCACGGTTACGCCACGGACGCTCTCCGGTAGCAACACCACGTCCAGCACACCACCATAGGCATTCTTCACCTCATTCGTCTCATACATACTACAAACGCTCAAGAAATAACAATAGTAATTTAATATAGAAGTAGAAGCACTATTCATGTTTAAATCGCCCAAGATTATAACAGTGCTTTTAAGGCTAGCTAGGTTTTGCTCTGTTTTTAAAAACCAATTCATATAAATAGTGTCTTTCTCTTTTTGAGTGACAATTTTATTCTTCTTTCTTTTACTGGGATCGATATAGACGACACAAACATAAAACGCAGAGTCGCGCAGATTAAAAGTGGCCCAAAGGTCCTCTCCTTTTTCCGTCTCAAGATGGCGGCAACGACGGAGTGAAATGCCGGGGCGGGCGGCGAGCAGCACGCCCCCGCAAGCAGTGCCGCGGTCTCGGCGCAGCACGCTCCAGCCGCCCTCTGTCACCTCGGCGTCGCTAACTGATGCATCAAGGAAGGTCTCGGTGGCAGCCACGAGGTCTTGCTCCAGCAACAGTAGGCTGCGTCGCCAAAACTCTAGCCTGGTCTTCAGACCCCGGACATTCTGGTAGAGGATATCTAAGGTCTCTACCTGCACTCTACTGGGTCTACGAGAGCTATCGCCGTGACTCTGTACTCGATTTGACTCCTCGAAAGGGTATCCATGGCTTCACCCTAGCGTGGACAGGCCACGTGTTCACCGAAAAACATTTATCATATAAATCAGCCGGGACGCCTATTTTATATGATTTATAGTTGCCCCTAGCTTTAAGTTCTTCTATGAATCCTGTTTCCGGGGAACATATCTGCTGGAGATAGGTTCGTACGTCTTCTAATCCCGACAACATATTCCACAGGTGGAAATATTTTCGGGGCTCGACTGCTTTCAATGCTGTGACATTCGGTCCTGCTACACAACTCAAAGATTTCGGCCGACGGGATTTTTTCTGTACCTCTATCCATCCTTCTTCTTCTATAGATACAGAAGGTCTTGCTGTCTTCAATTCCAGAGATTTTCCCTGGCACGGCTTGTGGGTTATCTTGGCTTGAACAGAAGGTGTTGACGACGTTGCCACCGGTGACTTCTTTCCTTCGACTTCTGGGTACAATTCAGTCGTTGTTCCTACCGATGTCTTAGGTCTTACAGCAGCTTTTGACGCAAATGAGCTACCGTCGACAGTTCCTGTCTTCGTCTCCGTCAGCTCTAATGGGGGAATTATTGCAGCTGGTTGCGCTACCTTGCAAGCTGAAGTTCCTTGTGCTGCAGTATGAGCCCGATCACCAAGAGACTCTAACTTAGTCTCTACCGCTGCCATACTCCACCACGCTGGCTCAGCGGGTTGGTGTCGGGCTAGTGGCCAATCCGACAGTCAGAATTTATCAAGCTGCCCTATAAGGCCTCTGACATAGCTTTACGACTACTACCACTGAGGAAAAAAACGGGTCACCCATTCAGTTCCCGTCTTGGCACGATGTTGCTGTCCCGCACTATCATTTCCGACGCGCGGATAGCGGCCACGGACGCTTCACAAATATTGGATGTATCGAAAAAACATGCGTTAAATATGCGAGTGACAAAAGTTCACAAGTTTCTTTTGTTGCCTAACTGAGTTAGGTGTTGTATGTAGAGTCCATAAGTTGTAGAACTGTGCTATATAGGAGGGTTACTTACTTACTCGATGCGTTCATTTTCGTGCTTTGTTTACTCGATGCGTTCATTTTCGTGCTTTGTTTACTCCCTATATGGAGAAAATCCCTATGAAGAGAAGAGTCTATAGAATACCAACACCGGCAGTCCAAACTGCATTCGCTCAACGTTTCAGCCCATTCTCCTATCCATTCATTTACAACACAGTATGCAGTCATAATGATATAAAATCATGCACGGTCTGGGAAGCTAAGACAATTATCAGAAAGTGGCTACTAACTCTTGACTATGGCAGCACTGAAGCCCTAATGAAAATTCACTATTGATACCATGACTGTCTTGTAACGAATTGAATACTCTTTCTCTCTGTCTCATGTCAAACTTATGATCTACTTATTATTATTATATTTTTTATTTTTTATTTATTTAAATATTTATTCACACAACCACACTCCCACACCCACATTCACACACATACCCTCTCACATATCTATTCACTCACACATAAATATGTATAGGTATTTCAATATACACTTAATATGAATTTATATTTATATGCCCAAGGGTCGTTGGTCTTTGGATAAGTGTGGTTTTTGCTGTTTTTATTTATTATTATTTTTTCCAAACTCCAAAAGGTCTTTGTTTAAGGGTAGTTTTTTTTTGATTAATTCTAAATCTTTGCTCATTATATAATGAAAACCTTGCTACAGATAGCTCCACTGTTTGTCTCAAACTCAATTGTTATGTCTTGTATGTATGGCCTCCACGACACAGGTTTCACCTAGTGTGGAGACCATAAGTAACCAAATGTAAAAAACTTTTTTTTAGTAAATAAAGGATTTTGTATTTTGTATAGATACCCCATATAGTGGGTATCAGGCACATCGATATAACAGACGTATGAACAAAAAAAAAACTCAGACCACACATTCATTAGCTTCACTTCTTTTCCGATAAGGGGTAGCGAATCACAGATATAGTATCAACATCAGAGAATATTGAGAACTACATATGTAGAGTTCTGTGTTGAGTCCTGTATCTGGGTTGAACACTGCCACAAACAAAGCAACGATCATTAGGTACTTTGTTACCGCTTAGAGTCTTACTGTGGTTTGCAGGTGATGGTGATTTACGCAAATATCAGTCAACCAGCACTTATAGGTAATCGATCTCATCGATCAGCTTGAAGATTGCTGTGTATGTGTGTGTCTGTATCATACGTCTGTTCATGGCACCCTACACTCAAACGGGTAGATGATTTTACTGCTTTATTTTAATTCAGTGTTGACTGCGATATGGTAAGAAAGTACAAGCTAAGCACCTGCGCTCTTTCCTTACGCGGTGGCAGGGGCACAAATACGCCGACGATTAATGAATACCTTATTTAGCGTGACTAGGGTAGGGCCTAGCCGCTAGCCCAACGCCGTAGCTTTAATAGGAAGGTTTCCTCACGATTTTTCTGCCACGGTCAGAATACATTTCTGCGAAATAGGAGGTTTGTAGTTGTGTTATGCTATATGGCGGTAATCGAAAGGCTCGTTATCCTCCGTACAGCATTCGCTGCATATTGTTTGTTCTATGTTACCCGATAGTACTCGTCCTAGGGCAACAACGTTGAGATAATGGATACAGAAAGATGGGTTACTAGTGTGTATATAGTTCACAACAGCTTGGGATGACACTTGGGGAAGACATGGTACAACTTTGTTTGTCGCTCCCCATTGCATATCGGATTACCCGTTCACTTAATTCGAAGTTAATCCAATACTGTGATTTTTGAGGACAATAGGGAAGCTACAGCCTACTTCAATCATACGGTACTTTACCATGTCATTCCGATTGACATCACAACCTGTTGCGAACTATAGTTATTTGAAATTCATTAGCATAATTTTTCAGCTACGGCTACTTCAACTATCGTCCGGATTTTTATGTATTTACAATGTTTGTTCACAATAACCGGTTTTGAACTTTTGTGACGTATCTTTTGGGACTGCCAAACGTACTGCATCCTCACAATGATTTCCATCACCATTAGAATGAGTAACGTATCCTCAATATTAGGTGTTCCATCGGAGTAACATGTTTAACTAACGGCCAGAACGTACATAGACGCATGTATAGGTACACGTATAACAATACAAATGCATCCTGTGACGTTCATGCGGTCCGACTCATAGTAGCCCCGAGGCCGGTACTACATTGTTGGTACGCTACACCATACAAAAGGACGGATCGTTCATCCGTATTTTGATCAAAACGTGGCGTTCTACGGACGAAGTTTCCACAGATTATATTTATAAGCAAACATTTATCTTATAAACAAGCACATCCTGGTTCTACGCAGTACAAGAATCAGTAAAGTAACAAACATGGGTATAAACATTAAACACCCAAGAACTGTGTTTTTCCTTCCTTACCGGCCGCACAGTACTTCCAAAGTAATAATGCGAACAATTCTTCAAAGTTCAGCAAACGTCGTTTCCCGACCATTCGGGAGATGATAAGATATCGAGATCGAGATCGATAGGTATACTATAGGAAAATAGTTTTGCTATGTTACACTCTTAAGTGCTTAGATGAAAGTTCGGAATAAGACTTCCGTGAGCATAACTACTTTGGGAGCACGGGGCACCTACCTACTGCAAAGCCGGACCTGTGACTGGGACGAGGCAAAACCTCGATAAGGGCCAACTCCACCTGTCTCAAAAGTCTCAGTCAACGGCAGTCAGATCGGTTGCATCCGAAGGATAGATTCAAAATCCCGCGTTAGAAGTTAATTATGAAATAAGTTAGTTCACGAATGAGCCAGAGAGGATCATCAATATATCTATTATTTATTTTATCACTCTCATGTCATAAAGTTCGAATTACACACTTGAAATCGAATTCATAATGACGTACTTTATAAACGCAATACAGTTATCAAATAATAATAAAAAAATAACACTACTTCCCGAACAAAACTAATGTTATTATTGAAAAAAAAAACAATACCAATACAGATCTACTTTTTTTGGGAAAGGCAAGGGTCTTGAAACCGTACAACCAAGGTGTTTGATAATCTGTATCGTTGGAAAGTTTTTTTTTTAGCTAAAGTAGACAACCAAACAGCCACTCAGTGTTTGATAAGTACATTGATCTGAGGTTTGATACTGTGGCCCATGTTCCGCGCACAGTGTTATGCTGGGTTTTGGCGGCAACAAAACGTCAACATGACGTGACAACTTTTTGTTGGTTGTGTCCTAAGGTTGTGTCTAAGCACTGATTTATGTGGAAATATTGTTGATACTTATGTATGTATGACAGTAGATAAAGTAGTGTATGAAACTGCACATAACTAGGTATTAAAAATCTCGTGGGATACTATTAAAAACTGTTTTAATACCCCTCATTGTGCAACAGTTTCATAAACTACTATAACATTATTACCACTCATAAGAGAGCCTATAAGCCATTCTCTTATATAATATAATAAATCAACAGGAACTTTTTGAGAGCTGTAATAATTTGGGTAGAATGAGCCACTTTCACACTTAAATTCCGATAACAAAAGTTGTTACAGACTGAGCTCTTTTGCTAGTAGAATTACTGCAATAAAAGCGAAGCGTATGGCCCACTTGTGCCGTTAAAATACTAGCCTTAATATCGTCCTTCATAAGGGAAAGGTAACTTTTGCAATTTTCCCTTCTCCAAAGTTCTTGGGGCCCTCAAAGGCGAATTACCTTTTGGTTAAATTTACTTTCAGTTTCTTCTGCTGCAGGCCCATTTTTTAGTTTTATTTCTTTGATGAATTCCCTTCAAAGTAGAAATTGTTTAAAACATTTCCGCGGAGCGAAATTGGTATTCAGAAGTAATTTCACAAATTCTCACTCCCGTAACTAGGTGCTGTTTTCAGCGCCTGACGAACAGAAGGTGTTAATTGTGAAACTCTGACTGTATTTTCATTCAACCTCGAAATCGCCTAAAAACGATGCAGATAAGGAACAGAACACATGGTTCACCAGCGTTTACAAAATGTCTAATTTTCTATAGAAATATAATTAAATCTTATGTATGTGTAATATGTAATATATTAGTATATAGTTTTATTGTACGCGCAGTTCTTCCCCTTACCTCTTATCATCTCCGTCTCCTACCCAACATGGTTTTCTGGAAGAAATCTCTTATAAGAGATAAGCTCGCCTTTGTAAATGATATTTCTATAAAATATCTGCTTGTTATCATGTGAGTACAATTAAAGAAATTACGAAATTACGAAATCTAATCTTCTATGAGAGATGGAGTGATGAGTTGGGTCTATGGGATAAAGAGTGGAAGGAGACCGCTCAGGATCGAATGGAGTGGAAGAGGGGGAGAGAGGCCTTTGCCCAGCAGTGGGATATTGCAGGCTCATAATAATAATAATAATAATAATCTTCTATAGTTATATATGTTGCAAAACTAATTATAAGATACGGAAATCAAATTAGCACAATTTTGAAACAACTTTTTGAAGTAAAACTTCTTGGGGCACGGGGGTAAAATTTATTTAACCTCTCAACTGTGGGTTATTCATATATTTGCTTTTCAATTGCTGCTAGCCGGGTGCTATCACGAGTGGCTAAGAAAAGTAACGGAAATTGGAATCGGTGACGTCAGGGTCGGCTGAAGACTTTTAAAACCGCAACTATTTTCAATACGGTTTTTAACTAATCAGATAAGATAATAATACATTCGTACAATAAAGAATGTTAATTAGTGAGAGAAAAACCTGATGAAACGTTAAGAAATAAAAATTATTTTAAGCATTCTTCCACGAGTTCTTGATTTCCGGTATGGCCAAGATGGCGCCGCCGCCGCCGCCGCCGCCGCTGGCTGGGATAAACAAAACCAGTGACGTGACCAAAAACTACTTCGTTCAACCTCTTTGTTGGAACCGGAACTTATGTTTGACAGCTGTGCGATGCGATCCATACAGGTTGTAAGAAAAGAGTTTCATCAATGTCACACGGGTCGATATGGATTTCTAAAACAAGCAAAGCAATGCATACATTTGAGCGAGACGGCTAAAAGACGTGACGTCAGATGGTATATAATCTGAGCGAGATGCAAATAGTAGTGACCTCAGAACAATAGTAGTGACACTATTGAATGAGTTAAGTATATCACCACGAGCGCGACAAATTGTAGATAAGGAATGGTGGGAAATAAATGACATGACGTATTAAAAGTAAGTACAAGTTTAAATAATTTCAAATAATCGGACGTCTGAAACTTAAAAGTAACTTGAAGCAGAGTTTGGATCTCAAAATTGGAAATTTAAATCTCTTTTAGTATAGGTAGGTATAGGTGTATAGTATAGGTACCACTTAATGATCTAGCTACAGAAGTTTTACTTCTAACACGTGTACGGTGCTACACGCGTATCTTTTTTTTTTTCTCTGAACTAACAGGTAGAGTCAATAATCGAAATAACTGGATGGTAAAAATTTGCTACTCTACCTCAGTCTTTTCATATTTTAATCAAAAAATTAAAAGCTCGTCGTCTTAAGCAATAAAATACTCAAGTTAAAAACTTCTACTGTGTTCCTTCTTTTCTTAGCGGAAACTTTGATATTAAAAACGTGAAATTAAAAATATTTTTATAGTGTGTAGACTGTAGGCAAATGGAAACAGATGTTGTTATGAGAGGTCATTCCCGATCGAGAGTTGCGAACTTAAAGTACTTACAATAACAGTTGTTTTCGCTTCTTTGTTTGTTTGTTATTGTTGCGGAAACCCCAGAGAAACTTTCGTATTTTCATAACAATCTTGTAGCGGGTATTTTTCCAGGATTTGTAATAATGGATGACTTTCTGCGGTAGGACTACTACCCCGTATATAGGCATAATAATAAATATAACCTATAGGAGTGAATTAAATACAGGAAAGTAAAGTGCTTATTAGGATTCCAATTGTGTGTAAAAGTAACTAATTAAAACACTTGTACGTTAACCAATGAACAATTCTCAGTATTCCGACGGGTAATGTCACAAGAACATATTTTCACTTTTATTATTCACGAATTGTGCATTTTTCATTTGCGGAATGGAAATTCAGTTCAAGGAATACTTGCGTAATAATGCATGATTAAAACATTAAAGTTAAACACGCTCTTCCGAAGGGAAATGTCGGTTGTTTTAAATTGTTGCCAGTATTCCGGGAAATGTGTACATTAATCGATTCAGCCGCGCGTGCTGCGGCATAATACAGCTTATACTTCATTCATAATATTCAATAATTCGTGTGTTGTTTTGTTGAATTTTGTATGCTTGCTTAATTACTTGCTTACAGATTGTGTATACCGAGTTTTGTCATGATCATCATCAGACTGCCAGGGAGTCCACTTTTGAGTATGGGTCTCCTCACGTACACCACTAAAGTCTTCCCTACACAACTCGCGTACATTGCTAGCCTCGAAGTCGTCGCACCAATCTGGCAGATGATCTGCCGACTTATCTTTGGCATTATCTTCGCCAGCTCCATCTTCAGTCTTGATGTTTAACACGAATCAATTCCAGATAAAGCCGTTTTATTGAATTATTTTTATTGACAGTGTTCGCTTGTCGTTTGAAGTCTGGCAAAACCTATCAGCTTTAAAATTTGCATATCTACCTCAAACCTAAGTAAGGGACATCACATAACAGCTGAATGCGCGAACTGCTGCTCAAATTGAGTGCCTTTTAATGGCATTAGCGCTCTCATTTTCCGGGAGACACTGTGACATTTGTTTGAGAGTCCATCAAACCTTTGAGTTGTCTTCTGTGCATTCGGGTCTAAGACCCTAAATCAGTTTCGGTGCCTGCGCATACGCAACTCCAGTCGGCCGTGACAAGGTGCGCGAACATTGCCCTCCCGCTCACTCCCGCGATTTCGCAACCGACCCGTCTAGCCTGTCTTAGGTCTATGACCTTACTTGCAATTGCAATGACAGTGATTAGATGGTCGCGTGTTTTGAGCATTTAGTTAGGGACTAGACGACTGCGTTTTTCGTGTAAAATTAAGTGATAATTTTGTCCGGATGGACTGCATGCAGATCCTTCGTTATATTTTGCCTTTAGTTTCAAAGGCTACTTAAGTAGATAGTTATATTCAAGTTCTAGTTGATGTATGCTAAAGTATTTTAGTAGTTATGTAGGTATTTTCTTTTGGACTTTACACAGTGCATAATGTGTGATTGATCCACTTCCCAAACGATAAGCTTGGCATTGTTTGACTACTCCACAATTCAAATGATAGAAAATGTCCGTTTCAATTTGAATATGTCCTTTTAATTTGAAATTGCACCATCTGACGGCAACGCATCGGATGTTTTACGTTTGTGACATGTCGACAGAAGGCAACCCCGGCCGCATCTCAGTGTCTAAACTTACCAGATAAGAGGAGGTTACAGTTTATTATGTATTTTATAGGTTCTTGCTGTTCAGTCACTATAGGTTTCCTTGTATTGTTGATAAACAGTTATAACTATGATAGTAAAAATCGTTACGCAACTTTTCTTTAGCACATTTTGATTCTAAGGTCTACAGGAAGTATGAAAGTGGAAGGTCCACTAGAAAGTAGGAAATGGCAAAGACGCAAAAGCTTACTTGAAAGCAGTTTCTATAAATAGGTATACTACATGGTAAATGAACTAGAATTCAGGTTTATGTGTGTGTTTACCAGAGACATAACCTAGGTTACACGAACACGATATAATTCTAACTTTATCATAAAGAATTTAATTCCAGGTTTATTGAAAAAAATACTTTTGTAGCTTAACCCAATAGACCAATCTTTCATCGCTGCCAATCTCCTAAGATCTTTACAACAAATAACATACCCTTCTCCATTCCAGCGATACCACACCTTACCAAGTTACGTCCAGGACCACTACCACAATGACTACCGACACCACGAGTTAGCCCTCCACCGACCGAAGCCGCTAAGAGAGCACGAGAAGCCCCAGGACCTCCGCAACGTACCCGGGATCCCCGGAGTAGACTACCCGATCTATCACGAGGTGCCCGAGACTCACTTCTCTTGCGCTCACGTGCCGGCCCATCCGGGGATGTATGCTAATGTGGAGACTGGCTGTCAGGTAAGTCCAAAGAGGTTGATTAACGATGAAGAATAAATAATGGTGATGACAGTGGAAGTGACTCAGCGTAAACTAGATAGTAGCATGCCAAGATGTAGCAAGTAAATATTCTAGGCGTAAATATCCTTAGTCTAGGCTTTTGAAGAATATGTTTTTAACTTGTTGACGAATTAGACGTAAGAGATTAGTAGAGTTGTTTTTGTCAAACTACGATACAGATAAGTAGCACTTGCTTTCTGTTTAGCAATAAAACTTCACAAACCTTGCTATTCGAAAAGTCTCCATTTCACGAGATCAGATCTATGAAACTAGCAAAATGGAAAGCTCTTTAGCACTCAAATGTATTTTAGCCAGGCAGACATTGCGATATTCAAAGAGAAATTAAACCTCTCAGTAGCACCCAACTTTAGTTTGTACGAGATATTTCTGTCTATAAATGCAACAAAACAGAACAGCATTAGCTGTGGAGAGGTGGCAGCGGTGGCGGCGATCGCTGCGTCTCGCAAAGCGGTTTCAAACGTTAGCACGATCGGACGCTTATTCTCAACCATAGGTCGATGGAATGAAAAACTGTCTCTTTTAAAAAAAACAAATTACAGTCTTCCGAAGATCTTTTGGAGCGTGAGTAACGTTTACAGGGGGCGCCACTTATACTTAACCTAATGCGACAAACCTGACAAAAAGCGTTATTTCCATCTGACGACGTTGAAAAGCTGTAAATTAGTTAAGATGGCCGTGAGTTTTTTGAGGTTTTACGACTTATATGTCACACACGATGAAATTCATACATGTATTTGTGGCGTCGTCGGCTGCTGATTCTGGTTTTCACGACATATTATTCACGCTGATCTCCATTTAAGCCTGACGCGATTATTTGCCCGTCTGTGGGGCCGCAGCCATCTTCTTTTATTTCCCTGCCCACAGAGAATACTCAATCGGGCTCACGTTCAGTCCACGTCCGTGTAGCCACCCGATTGAATCGAAGATGATTTTGAATAAATAATGCAGGCTGAATATAAAACTCACACGCGCGACGACGGAAATATTTTCCGTTACTTGCAGCCGCCGAAGGTGTGGTAAAAGAAATAGAATATTTTTTTGGATTATTATCACAAATGAAAATTATTCATAAACCAATGAAAGACGGATAAGGTTCAAAGAAAATATTTTAGCATATTCTGAAGCAATTCTTATTTAAACGACAAAGTAAGATTTGTTTTGTACTCTATAACTATTTATCTGTCTAGTGTCTTTGTTACTCAAAGCAATACAGTACAAACATACCCTGAGGCAAGTTCATTATCTAAGTATTATTATTGTTCCGTAATCACGGCAGATATGTACAAATACACAAAGATAAATGCTTATGCTTCTGTTATTGGGGATCTAAAATTCCATTTTAGTAAACGCTCTTATATTAATTTTGTATGTAAAGACTAAAGGATCTTGGTGATTTCCAGGCCTACCACGTCTGCCACGATGGGCGGGAAGGTCACCAGGGCGCTTCGTTCCTCTGCACCAACGGAACCCTCTTCGATCAAGCCAAGTTCGCGTGCGACTGGTGGTACAACGTTGACTGCTCACAGGCCATCGAGCATTATAAGTGAGTAGAATTTCAACATCAGCCTGTCATAGAACCCACTGTTAAGTATAGGCCTCCTCATGTGCACTCCAATTCGGTCCTGTGCAACCCACGTTCATTGTTTTCCTGCTATCCTCTCTATGTCTTCGAACCATCTGGCCGGGGTGGTCTGCCGACTGGTCTCCTCTTGACCAGCACTCGGTTACCAACCTAGTCCATAATGTAGTCTTCTCGCCTTGCCAAGTGAGTGCCACGAGTTTATCATACTTTGAGTTAAACAGATGACCAATGGTGGATGGAATTAGGTCAGGACCGCAAAAAATGGCGTAATGAAGTGGAGGGTATTCATTTTCAGTGGGTCTAGGAGGTTGATAAGTAGATAACTTAACCGCCGTCTTCCATAACCCATATCCTCAATCGGCAGATAGGGTCAAAGAAGCATGGAAAATAATCTCGCAACAAAGCTGGGTGCATCCGTATTGGGCTCTACTCACGATGCAACCTGGCTGCAATCTGTCGCTGCAATACTAGAAGGCCAGAACGAAAGAAGGCCAGGCCGAAAAGAAGGACAGAACGGAAAGATAGACAGAGAGAGAAATACAAGTTGCAGCAACAAATCGCAAGACAGATTGCATCGTGAGTAGAGCCCTTAAGTTAAATGCTCGTGCTATTATGACGTCACCAAAGCACTAGGTAGTTGCAGTTGGCGTATTTCTAGGCAAATTATGCAACCGCCTTCTGGAAAATTCTAATCGACCACTCAGTATCGATTGTGCCTCCATAAAAATTCCTGTCTTACGGAGCGAGTGTATTGAATTCGGCAAGAAAATGTTTATTCAATCGAGCGGCCCGTGAGTACATGCGGGATGTGGGAGTCTGTTTAAACTAGGAGGAAGCAGAAAGAAGAGCTTTTTTATACCTATTTGCATTAGTGTTTGGGTTGTGGAATACATCTTTGGGATGAAAAAGTTTTTTCACTCAGTAACTAGGAAATTATTACAAACCTGAGAATTATCTGGCTAGGCTTTAGTTTTATTGAAAAAGTATGAAAACATGGTTCTATCCTATTAGCGACTGAATGCCGTGCCCATAACCCTTCGTCAGTGGGTAATTTTATAACAATTCAATTTTAATTGTCAAGCCGATAACGACGCCATATGTCTCTTAATTTGGGTTTTATCAAGTTTTGTCCCGTCATCACAGTCTGGGCCTATAATAATTACATACATACATGATATTATTATTATTATAATTATTACGAGCCTACTATGTCCCACTGCTGAACAAAGGCCTCTCTCTCCCTCTTCCACTCTTTCCGATCGTGAGCGGTCTCCCTCCTGTCCTTATCCCATAGACCTAACTCATCATTCTATCTTCCATACATGTACTATAATTAATTGTTTTCAAATTTCAGGCTGAATGCGGATCCCCTGAAGAATCCATACACGCCGAAACCAAAACCAGAAGAACTAGAAGCTCTGCGTCACGGAATTTACTATAGGAAAATTTAATGCAGCACCTTTTTTTTGTACTGTTTGCCTAAAATTATAAATGAGAGAATAATCGGACGACGAAACGTGCGACACAAATCAAAACAGAAATGTCTTCTTTACATTAACATGCGTAGCAAACGCCATTTGTATGATTTTTCTCTATATTGGACCATTCTCGCACATATTGAATAGTTTTCACCTTCCTTGACATGATAGTTCTACTGAAGTTTATGTCATGTACGACATGTCAACTAATCGCTATAGTTTTCGGCAAACTGAACCTCACTTCTAAGAATTAGCATTCAGTAAAATGGACGCTACAATTCTCTCTCTCAGTCACTTTTGCTATCTATTGAGAAATATGTATTGTTTTTAGAATGTTAAAATTCAGTATAAAGTAGCTTGTGTTGTATTTCTATTAATTTCCTAAACACGCTTAATACTCATAGACCCTTGCTAATAAAAAAATCTGTGTGTCTCAGAGTGGTACTTCGATCTCGCTCAGCCACCCGGGCACAGCAAACCCCGTACGACTTTTAATTAGCAAGGGGGATAGAGTATTAAAACTATATATTATTTCCATTTTCCAATATTGAACAGCATCTTTTGTTACAATAAGATGAAGAATATTTTCTGCTGTTGCTGTTGCTGTGAAAGGTTATTTTAGAATAAACCCTTTAAAAAACGTTGTTTTTTTCTTACTGGCCCAGTGCTTGATTTATGCATATAGTTGTATAAGTATAGTGATTAGTGATTACTGCTGCTGTTCAATTCACTATTCAGCTACCTGTCAATGCGACCAGTCATTTTTTTTGTTTTTAGGGTGTCGTACCCGCTAGCCGCATAGCTGTCTGTCCGTTCGTCCGTCTGTCCGTCAATGGGCTCCATCGCACGAATCGTAATAGCTAGTAAGCTAAAATATTCACAGAACGTGTATATCTGTGGCCACTATAACAACAAATACCTACTGAAATACACAAAAAATAAGGGTGCTACCGCAAAGAGGTTTGCAGAAACAAAGCTGAGCTGATGTAAGTCTCCAAGGAGTAGCCTGAACCAGGAACGAAGATGTAAGTGAAGCTCTTACGTCTCTTTGTTGGGCCTAGAAATCTAATTGCCACAAACACAAACATCCCTAATCCTCCATCCTTAATTTGTCGCATACGTTCCACTACCATAAGCTCACCCGGAGCGAACATTTGGTCCTTCGAGCCCTTTTCTATGCAATAATTAATAGTAGAAGCTGTTTGATTAGCAATTACCCTAATGTTTACCTTTAATTACCTAAATAAAGGTACCCCTAGAGCCAGTTAATGGATAACTAACTTTCAGCGTCATTGTCACTGAGCGATCATTGTTGTTATAGAATTGGGCCACAGGTTGAACATTCAGCGTCAAAGCTTGGAACTGCGTGCGAGGCAGTCGCTGCAATCATGCTCTTGTCGCCTGTCGCGAGTTCGCAATCAGCTTTGTCAGGACTTGTTTGCTTTCTCGATTTTTTCCGCAATACCGACTGTCAGAGGCCCTCAGAATCTCGTCATGGGCTCACGAGAGTTCAACGCCCGCTGAATGAGGATGCGATGTTATTTTTTATTTCGTTTGTGGCAAAGACTTAATTGAAAAGTTTGTAAATCGGCTGTTAGGTCACACGTTTCTTTATGGTTTGCATTATACATTAAATTCTCTGCCAACCCATGGGCATAGACTTTATGTAGATTCTTGGATGTTTGGTGTGTTAATTATTTTATATTCAAACAATCCTTAAAAAGCTTAATCGGTATACTCTCATTATCCTATGTTCTCATAGGCCAAACAAACTTACATGGAGGACAAATAGACGTCGAAACGAGAGGGTTAATAATAATAATAATAATTCATATTTGTTTCTAATAAATTGTCTGAAAGGGGCGTCTACGTTGGACAAGCAAGCCTACAAAAAGGACCGGGACAGCAATGTCAAGTCAATTCTTAATAAATATATAAATCAGATACATGATAATAATTATAATATCTTTATTCCGGAATATAAATTCCATATCACAGACAAATTTATACACACAAAATCTACACAAAATATAAACAGTTTACAAAAATAGAAAATAAAGAAATAAGCCATTCACTTGCGTCAATAACCGAGGTCTAACATAACTTAGCATACAATAAAACCTACACATTTCAAACACAGATACGAAGAATAACCTATAGAGATAAGCTAGCCTTTATTCATATGTACATTCTCTATTTTCCACTTGGCCGAAAAAATGTAATGAATTCAAAATTGTTTTGTACATCATAGTACCTACCTATATTGAAACTTTTTAACATATCGTGAATAATTGTAGTTGTTAGCTAGAACAAAATGCAGTTTTTGTTATTTTAACAGGAGCCCACAGGTGCTTCCTGTTTCGGCAGTTTTCCGTGTCGGGCGTAATTGACACAAAAACAGAGCACGACTGATAACAGCGGGTGGATAATAAAACAAAACTTGTTTTTGTTTTGGACGCCCAAACCTGGGGACTGTTGGATGCTCGATGATTGGTCGCTTGTTGCCAGAACTAACGAATTGGAAAGCGAGGCTTATTACTTTTTATAAATATGTACATACTACAACGTGTAAACGAATTAACGCATAAAAATATCCCGACGAATTGTAAGCCTCCTCCTTTCGTGAAGTCATTTAAAAACTTTGTTAAAAATGAGAAACTACTTTGTTAGGGACATCATTCTGAGCAACTTTCATTCATAATTCATAATTTCTTTATTGCACACAGACATAATTTTTTTTTTTACTAAAAATAGTGTACAAAGCCGAGCTTATCTCTAGTAAGAGATCTCTTCTAGCAAACCAAGTAGGGATGAGAAAGGTTTTCAGTAAGAAACCGATTTGATCAGAACAACTTTATTTTTCACTTCCCAGTACATTTTGGCCTGACTGGATCAGCTAATTTGTATGGAGATGGAGAAGTGAAAAATAAAGTTGCTCTGATCAAATCGGTTTCATACTGAAAGTTGCTCAGAATGATATAACACAGTAGTTTCTCATTTTGCGTTAATTCATTTACACCTTGTATACAGGATGTAACAGAAAAGCTGGTCATATTACTATGTAAGGGGTTGTTAGGGACATTTGATTCCCCACCGAGGAGCATGGGCCTTACCCGGATACGAGTAAGATTGAACCATACTTGAATTAATTGAATGAATTTCTTTATTTCCATTAAAGATTCACATTTTATGTTAAGCCCTAGATCCCACACTAGGATTCCCTGAATCGTGGGGTCTAGTCTCTTCCAGACCATTTACAAATAAATATATGGAACTTAATTCTATAAAAAACAACTTAACGTGACCATTTATTTTTTTCGGACGTTTTCGGAATTTCGTAAAAAAGGTAAAGTGCGTGTCGGAAAGGTAAAGTGAGTGCCTGTTTTTCACATGGTTAGTGACTCGTGTAACTAGCCCGTGCTTATAAAGAACGTAAAGGCGGCGTTAGCCACCCCGAAAATTTTACACGGCTAGTAACTCGAGTAACTAGCAACTGCTCGCAAAGAACGCAAGGGCGGCGTCTCAGCCGCCCCGAAAATTTTACAAGATGGCTAGTAACTAGCACCTGCATACAAAGAACGGTGCAAAACGGGACCCTTTTACTAAGGCTCCGCTGTCTGTCTGTCCGTTCGTCCGTTCGTCCATCCGTCCGTCGTCCGTCAGCGGGTCCGAGAGCACGAACTGTAATAGCTAAATGTATATGTAATAAATGTATGTGTATGTGTATATATGTAATAAATGTATTTTATGTGTATTGACCTGTAATTGACATTTATAAATAAATAAACTAAACCAAACTTAACTAAACTAGAAAGTTGAAATTTTCACAGACTGTGTATATCTGTTGCTGCAACCACAACAAATACTGAAATACGAGAGATATTACAAGTTAAAGGGGGTCCCCATACAAGAGACTTGTTTTGATACACCCACGCAGTGATGTGTGATTCAGTATGATGGTTATTGATTGATATTTCGCGTCAACCCACATCGTTGTGGTAGCTCAGCCTGTATGTTGTAGGCCCTCAATCCGTAGGTCTTGAGTTCAAATCACCGCGAGGGCATAAATATTTTTAATTTTCTTTTTGTTTTTGTTTTATTGTTTTGAGTGTTTAGGTTTTGTTGTACGATGGTACGGTACCCTTCGTGTACGATTCCGACCCGCACTTGACCGATTTTTTGGTAAACGCGTTTGTGAACAGAATTTAGGACTGATAAATCTGGCCTTTGAACTGCTGTTACTAAAATCGTTTTGGTCCCATTGCATTGGTACACACCTGGCGCCGTTTCATTAAAAGGCGCTTGTTTCGGGAGCGCAATTATAGCCTGCATACTGAATACAGGGGGCGTTGCAACAATAGCGTGAAGAATTCAGCTGCGTTGTTAAGTGTTTTATTGTGTTACTATTTCGAATGTTACAGTCCATTTTAGAATTTTGGAGTAACGTGTGGATATGCCTACCAAGCTACTCTCGATATTGCCATGAAAAACTCTTTAATTGAAATTTAAAACAGGCAGGCAGGCAGGCAGGCAGGCAGGCAGGCAGGCAGGCAGGCAGGCAGGCAGGCAGGCAGGCAGGCAGGCAGACATGCAGGCAGGCAGGCAGGCAGGCAGGCAGGCATGCAGGCAGGCAGGCAGGCAGGCAGGCAGGCAGGCAGACAGACAGGCAGGCAGGCAGGCAGGCAGGCAGGCAGGCAGGCAGGCAGGCAGGCAGGCAGGCAGGCAGGCAGGCAGGCAGGCAGGCAGGCATGCAGGCAGGCAGGCAGGCAGGCAGGCAGGCAGGCAGGCAGGCAGGCAGGCAGACAGGCAGACAGGCAGACGGACGGACGGACAGCGAAGTCTCAGTAATAGGGTCCCGTTTGGCACCCTTCGGGTACGGAACCCTGAAAACTAAATCAAACATACTGCCAGATAAGTACTATCCTGAAGAGCAAAGCTTGAAGTAATCCATACTGCTATAGTAGGTTTATGACTACGTTTGTAACAAAGAGACTGCTGTAATATGAAAATGATTAAATTTACTTTGCATAAGCAGGCAATTTTGAAATATTCTAATATCACTCCGACCTACGTACGAGTGTCTTCGGCGGCCTCTATTAACATGACAGTTACAAATTCGGGAGAGGATCCCGCTTTTGAGACAACCAGTCTAAAGAGCTCCCTCAGCTTCCGAACTAAGCAATTTATATCGCAGTATCTTTCGTAGACGAGGGAAGCGCGGGTGGACCTCATAAACCTGGTGACATGGTCTTCACAGTGTTTGAACGCCTGTCATAAGCAACACGTGTTTTCTGCGTGTTCGTTTGTCGGTATCTGTTTTCGAGACCCTATTTAATAAATATGGAGATATAAAAATTATGATATATGATTGGAACCGTTCTTGGCATATTTTATGTGTCAGACACCCGAATTGATTTCAATATTGTGAAAATACATTCAGTTTACAATATTTCTGATCGCTACGACCGAATGGTTAAAATTAATAATTAACTTTATCGACCAACAATATCAATACAATTTTCACAGGAGCATGGGATACGCTGAAAGCATTTTAGTATAGAATATGACTTACTATCTATTTACCTGCCTTACTCAGTTTTCAAAACCCCATGTACTTTCAGAAAAAGAAGGAAAAAACCGCCATCTTTCACCCTAATAATCTGAAAGCGTCCCATAGCGTCATGCCTTTTCCCATATGGGGTAAGTAAAGGCATAGTTGCGCCGACCGACCATAAAGCCTACGAACATAAAGTTATAGAGAGCTAGGACAACGCCGCCGCAGCTATGAAGGCTTCCTCACAATGTCCAGCACGCCTAGATAAAGTTAATAATAACGCTACGAAAACGAATAGAAACGAAAACTCAAAATGTATGCGATTTGACATTTGGTGACGCTAGCGTGGCAAAGCGTTTAGTGTGAACGAAATAGCGTTTTGCATCTTGTCTAGGGGGGCTAAAAGCAACATCATTCCGAAAAATTGTTCCGCCGCCGAGAAGGAAATTCTCAGAGAAACGAAACTCTGTGAGGAAATGACTCACAGCGGGACACTATGTGGAGATTTCCTTACTGACGTATCTAAATTGTAAAGTCATTTTGATGATCTTACTATTGTGCACCCTCTGTTGTTTGAGACATGTTTGAGACATACGTTAATGTTTCACTATTACTTTGTTAACTTGGGGTTAATCAATCATAAAGAAACGATTTCTTTAAATATCTCGGTTAAAATTATATCCTTAGAGATTCAGAAACGTGAGTTTTTGCCTGCAAATATTAACAAGCGTGGATAAAAATCTAATAGTGTTTGATTGGTTTGAATAGACTAAAAATAGAAGACATCCTAAAGTTGGTTTTACGACTAGATTCAATTATATAAAACTCCCTTAGAGCATTCCAAGTAAGTATTAAGTAGGTCAGTAGTATTCAATTCTGCGAAGCGCTTTCGTACGTATAAGTAAATTCAGTTTTGCCTGTAAAAAATATTTAATTAAGTGAAAAAGTACTGGAAAAATGGCTTAATTCTGGTTTTGGCTGAAAAAAATCTTATTTCTGCGAAAACTGTGAGGACATCTGAAAAACAGAAACTTGAAATAAATAATTTGGGTAACTATTATAAAATACAAAATGAGTGTTGGAGTTTGTAGTTCAACAATTAAATACACTCAGCGTCAAAAATATCGCACCTTTTTGAAATTCTACTCTGAACAATATTGTTCTTCTTTGTGTGCTGGTGTGATCACTACCTTCCCATTTAGCTGGATCCACACCAAACGATCTATCTATCAAGATCGAGCATCGTGAAGACCATGGATCGCGCATCATACTTGTCCGATCCAGCTACAATTTCTTGCGATCCAGTTCTGATGGCTGATCCAACACGCTCCTGCCGATCCACCCTGATCCTGTGGAGCGCGCTCCAGCCGCGCGCGATCGGAGCGCGTTAGATCGTTTGGTGTGCTGATGATGACATAACAACTAACAATTCCTCATTCATAAGGGGTAGGTACCAAAGAAGACCAATCATGTTCAGAGTAGAATTTCAAAATTTTGATGCTGAGTGTATTAGCTTTGCTTATTTCAGGTAAATTCCTGCGAATGGCCTGCACGCGATGAATTTTGTACAAAAAATATTATTAGATTTAACTTCATCACTCTGTTAAAAATGTCTAACGTAAAGTCACGAAAAAATCGGGCCGATTTTAGCGGAAAAGTGCACTCTTGTCAGTTGAAGTATTTCAATTAAGTGAATTAAAAAATTTCAACGGGTCCCGTAGCCGGGCCTCTGTTAAAAAAGAAAATGGCGTATAAATTCACTTTGTTCACGTACCGGTAGGTGTACTCGCGGTCTCGTCGAGTTTTTTGAGGTCGTCTTTGTCCGTGTTCGCCCCGGGGAATAGTTAAGAGTCGAGGAAAGAGGTTAGCAATTATAATTTAGCTTTAATATCGTACCACGCTCGAGCAAACTTCTTAGATGAATGGATGATACCTAATTGGTTTTAGTTAGGAACATTTACTTCTTGATAGGGGTCGGGTTTCACTGGTTGGGTGACAGATTGCTATAGTCATGAAGCCGAGTGATGATTCCGAGAACCGGCCCCCAATTCTACAAACTAATCGTATGTCGATTGCTATTAATTTTGTAAAATCCCATCTCAGTGCTACCCTACGCTACATAAGGAACCCCTGCACAAAGTTTCATGGCTAGACTAGGTCCACCGGTTTAGGCTATGCGTTGCCCGTCAGCCACGCATAGTAGATTGCATTTGTTCCTAGTATTGAGCAGTTCTGATGGCCATGTGTGGTCTTGTCATATCATGCGGTATCTAAGGGTGGTGATCTGTGTCAGACCTGCATCACAATATTATATGCTTATTATTATTATTATTATGCTTACTGCACGTATACTGTAAATGCACGAGTTATAATGTAAAACACAAAAATCACTATAGGTCTGCCTATAATATTTGAAGAGTTCCCTGGATTTTCCAGGATACCATCATCAGGTCCTGACCTGGTGTCAATGGGACTAATTGGAAGGTAAACTCTTTTCAACAAAAAAATAGTTTTCTAAATCGGTCCATCCATCTAGGCGCAATCGGTGTAAATGCATAAAAAAACCCGAAGAATTGTAAACCTCCTCCTTTTGTGAAGTCGGTTAAAATGAGTTTGCTGCTGGGGCACTAGCCTACAACCGATTTGGCCATGTCCATTTTCTTTTGTCCATAGTTCATTTGTTTTGTTACTACGCGGGAAGGACATTGGGGGCTGTACATAGGTTCCAAGTATTTCCTCCGGACGTGAGCAACTAAACTGCCTCCCGAAGGAGGTTGATTTGTGCTGAGTATCATGTTACTATGAGAATTGCTCTACTATGGCGTTATCCTGGGAAATCAAATATAAAATATTCTTCTGGTATCAAGTTGATATAGAAGAACAATGTGATTACGTTTATGAGTTAATGCAAGAATAGCTAAGCCGATGTTATGTTTGTTGGTGAGTGCTAATAAAATCTTTTGCAAGATCCTTTGGTCACCTTAAAATACACATACTAAATGGCACCATATTTAACGTCTCCATTCTATCGTCGCATAGTAGTCTCTACAAAGCGAATCGAATCACAGGGTAAGTAAGCTAAGACGGAACAAGCAGCGAACACAGCCTCGGGAGTCTGGGATTTGTAAATGCAAATGGCCTTTGAACGAATGCTGTCGTGGTGTGCTTTGCAGAGGCGTGGGAGTAGTACCAGCTCATTCCGCAACCCTAGTCTTGTGGGGAATATCTTGGGCAATCTAGTAATGCAGATGAATGAATCTTTATTCCATCTAAAGCTTTGTTGTAGAAAATACGTTTAGGTATACATGATTCTTCAGAAAATGAGCTTGGAAGATATCAAGTAGTATATTTTCTGAGAATTACTGTACTTGCAAATTAAGAATTTTACAGCGTATTTCATGATCATGATAATTGTTGGATGTTTGCAAAAATAAATGTCAAAATAATACTTAGACCTATCATCCCTATACACTCGCTGTATCAGCAATGATACTCAGCTTGGTCATCATCATCAATGTTTATCAACGTATCTCACAGGATACATGGATCGGGGTGAGTAGTTATAATATCGCTTAGTTCACACTCGGGAGCCATACTATCCTACTCTATGAGGTTAATGGCTCCACTAATAGTTTAACGCACTATTAATGGCCCATAAATGTGGATTGAAATCAATGGGGGACCTTTTGGGATTATTTCTTACGGGACCTAATGTCGTATTGAATGGCTGGATGAGGCGTAATTACGTATCATATCATATTTATGTGCATGCATATCCTTTTATATATAGATATAGTTTTGGCTCTCAACATACAAAGGTCGAAAAATATAAGGTATACAAATCATCATTTGGATATGGGTAGTTTCGTGTATTGCACATGAATATTCAAATTACAAGCAAATATAGATAAGTAAGACATTTACAGTGGACTGGACAGTTTCCACAAAACCTATTTCGCGAGCTTGTCTAGTAAGTATAAATTGTTATAGGCAATGGACCATTACTATTATACTGACGTTAACAAATAACAGTCTTCAAAAAGGCTATTCTAACTTATCTAATGCGAACCTAAAAGGCTATGAAAGCCGAAACCACTCCAGCAAACAAATGCTCTCCTTAAATCCTTAAACAATTTATCCTTTACGGCTTATTACCCAAATTCCCAACAAAATCTTCGCATCCCGAAAACTGGCATGAATTCTTTACGCCTCGGGACATTAACCACAAATTAGGTATAAATGAAACAAAATATGGCGTCGCAGAGCGTCTGTTGCTCTGATTTATATCGAAATAGAACGTACCTCTATGAATATCTGGCAACGAAGACCTTTTACACCTGGCTAAAAAGTGAGTGACTGCCTTAAGAGTGATCAAGGGCGCCCCAGAATTTCACTTAGCTAGAAGTCGTGTAAGGAGTACCTACTTCAAAACATTTCAAAGGAGGCGACAGCCGCCCCGGAAATTTCACGTAGCTAACAAGTCGGGTAACGAGTACTCCAGAAGAACTCATGGGCTTGACGTGAAACAAAAATCTTACATGCCTGGCAATGTGGGCGGCTGCCCGGGGGGGGCACCCCCCCTGTATTCGCCACTGGTCTATGGGAAGGGTACCTATTTTTCTACAGTATTTCGTCGTTCTATGTTCAATTACTTCTTTGTTTCAGCCGCAGCCGCTCCGGTCAGGCCGAAACTACTCTACAGGGTGTTGTAAAACGACCATTACAGAATACAGTATCCCGCCCAAATACAGCCCTTCGAGTATTAAATTAAATATGAAGGCAGGATTCGGAGCCGACTGTAAAATGAATTACCTCGAGTTTCGTTACAACAATGGAAAGATTTATTCATCGCGCCTCTAATTTCTATACCTAGGTAGTTGTTAAATTCACTAATATTTTTATAGATAATAGCATAGGTAGAGCTCCGTGGTCTAGCTAGATCTCCAATGGTCTAGTTGGTTTCACGCTTGTCTCTCACGTAGGGATGCAGGTTCGAATTCCGGTGCGGACCATGCAAGTTATGTACGATAAACAGAACAAAAGTTCTAACAGTGATGGATCGCGAGGAAATCTTTATTACTCCACAGCTGCGGCGATGCTGCGATGGGCTAGCCCCCTGTCACGCAGACTGGAGTATTGAATCACTGGCTAAATGTTGTGCCTCTGCCACCCTATGTGGGAACAGGCGTGACGCTTTGTTATATGTAATGATAAATGTTTTGTTGGGATATCGTACTTCAGTAATATTAAGCCAATTGCACAGTATCCCTAATGGGCATCGTAACACCCATTTTTTTTATTCTATAAATCGAAAATATAGACAAATATAAGAAACTAATTTGAATATTTTTTAATTTTTTGATGTCATTATTTTTTTATTAATTATTTAAAATTTCTGAATTTTGTAAGTATGACGTCACCACTGGCATAATTAGGTAAGTTCCTTTGCATTCAATCATGCTTTTAAAAAGTAAAAATACGTTGACGTTTGACAAATGTCAACAAGAGTTAATATTTAAATAATAAGTCGTTGTTATCCGATGTCGGTAACGAGTTATAACATTTTAATTTCTAAAATTGCCAATAACCAAGAATTGAATTGAGTTTATTGATCCGTTAATGTAAGTATTTAACAAAGAGACTAAAGAATCCTTACTTCCAAGTGATCTTCACAGCAATACTGTGTGTACACCTTGAAATATTCCGCCTTAGCTTGACGACACCATTTTTGACGCAAATCTTCTCGAATGCGTACAAACAGTTTAGTTGGGCTATTTTTCGAATTGTTTTTGCAGTTTGGAACGAAGCACTCTCTAGATCCCATGATTATTTTAGTATTATTCGGATGTTTATTTGTTGCGATGCGAAGGTTATTTTCAGCGGTTATTTCTATGTTTGACACTTTTGACAGTTGTTGTTGTTGACAAATGTATTTTTTTAAAATTATTTGTAGGCAATGGAACTACCGCATTAGAGCCAACGATGACGTATTTGAAAGAAAATGAAATTAACAGTTTTTGCGATAAATATTAATAATCGGTTTTAATTTTATTTATTTAAACCCCTTATAGTAATCAGTATCCCTATTCCTCTAAATGGTTTTCACTTTACGACAATCGATGCCTCCCTGATCAATGCCCATTGGTGGATCCGAGGACCAGTTCAGTTCAGTTCAAAAATTTTATTGACCATAAAATCATACATATTACTTAGTCAACGTCAATATAATATTAATATTTTTGTATACTACCGCCCGTTCGGAAGTTGTGGGCTTAGGGATGGAGCAAAGAAGGGCAAGAAACCCCCCCCGTACCTCTTTTAAAATATCAGAGCCTTAAAAATACAATGTTATGTATTTCTACTTAAGTCTAAGGAAATACACCGAGGAGAGACGTACTGACTCAGTCCATCGCCCCTCTTTGGATTTCTGTGCGCTGAGATGGTAAAGACCATGCAGTTTTGTCATCTAAATATTCTTTTACACTCCGAGACCAGTCCGAGAATCCTGGCTGAGTCCACCATCTTATAATATGAGCAATATTTGTGTGTATTTATGTAGCAGGGTAACGATATAATACGTTTTGAGTTCTTGAAAAAGGCGCTGTAGTTTTCGATAAAATTAGCAATATAGCGGTTTTTGGGGGTAAAAATCGATCGAGCTGGGTCCCATATTTGAAAAATCATCTATTTCCGAGTCTTCATGCTTTTCGCGCAATAAGATTGGCAATTTCACTTTAGCACGATGAAAATAAGGCACAAATTCCAATAACAATCAAAAAGTTACTTACCTCATTACGAGCTAACATCACGTGACTGACACGTTTTGGCACGTGTCGCGGAAAAAAGTTTCGTTCAAATAAGGTCAAATCTAAAAGCAAACAGGCACTTTATTTTCCTCGTGAAATCTAGGCACAGAATTTAATCAAAGATTGAATCTGTGCCTCAAATTCATAAGGAAAACAAAATGCCTGGGTTGCTTTTCGTTTGCATAGGCTGTTTAAAAACAGGGCAGCATTTTGATTGATGATACTTATACGTTTTCATCTACAACAGAGTTCTCGGACAATGCGACATTAAGCACTGTACGGTGAGAGCTTCTAAACTCTATCCTAAAGTGGCTGAAATCAATGAAATACCAAGAAACAGAGGATTTCTTGAAAATCGATTTGTAATCATGTCCCCTCCCTTACTTTTAATTTAACTTTGATTTACTTCCACCACATACTGCATGTTCCATTTATTTTTATACAAACAGCATAATTATGTATACAGTACACCGTCCGCCAAAGTAAATCCTGTACCTGGAATTCGTAAGTCAAAGATCTGGGCCTCACGATACAGGTCTAACCTAGTGTGAGGGCCGCCGGTAATCCATGTTATTCCTTATAAATTACGCATCTAGTTAATAAGTGAACCTGTATACCATTATTGTTAAATATCTTATCGTTTCAACCGACTTCAAAAAAAGGAGGAGGTTCTCAATTCGACCCGTATGTTTTTTTTTTCTTTTTTTTTTCTATGTTTGTTACGCGATAACTCCGCCAATTATGAACCGATTTGAACAAATCTTTTTTCGGCGTATAGGTAATACCTCAAGGGTGGTCCCATTGACACCAGGTCAGGATCTGATGATGGGATCCTGGAGAAATCGAGAGAACTCTTCAAATATTATAGGCAGACCTATAGTGATTTTTGTGTTTTTCATAATAACTCGTGCAACTGCGCACATAGCATAATATTGTGATGCGGAACTGCTGATGAAGACCACATATGGCCACCAGATCTGCTCAATACTAGGTACAAATACAATGCGTGGCTGACGGGCAGGCAACGCATAGCCTAAACCGGTGGACCTAGAGCCATGAAACTTTGTACAGGGGTTCCTTAGTCGCGTGGGGTAGCACTGATATAGGATTTGACAAAATTAATTCCCCAAGGGGGGGGCGGGATAAGGGGTTACAGTTAGTATTAAACTCAATCTAATCAAATAGGGTTTGTGGAAGTCGGTTTTTTCTAAAGTTTACTTTTTGTTTCAATTATCTTATCTTATCTTATACGCAGTCTGATGGATGAATATGAATTATAATACCTATTTTATCGTGTTTGTACCACAAACCGCCGAGAAAATTTCGTTCACCAGATATTTTAGTATTATATTACCACCAATTCAGGATAGTTTTTCCACAGAACCCACCGATACCCAAAATCTTCCAAACTTCTGTCGATTGAATTCGATACGCTTCAAGTACTCACCATTACAGCGTCCTTGTACCATAACACTGTTTGTAAACGGTCACATGGGGGATATAAATTGGACGACGCGTTTTCAGATAAGCGGGATATGCTTTATAAATTGTTTATCGTCCACGCTAAGGTGCTGTGCCCAACTACGGGAATTTGAGAATCTGGTCTGTCAAAAGGCCACGTTTACACAACCTGCTCTTTGGAGTATCAAATCCTTCAATTCCGATTGGGTAGAAAAATCGTGCAAACGGAGCTTTTTATCAAATCAGAGTTTTGCGTGTCGTATGTAAGTGGGGACGGCACCTAAGGCGCATAATACTCTAAAGTGTCATTTTCCCATTGAAGTGGCACAAACAGCTGACATTATTCAATACTTTCATATAGGTATATCTGTGTATATCAGATTTAAGGACTGTTGTTTTCGGCCAAGCAGTCAACTGATATACATTATTATACTGATATAAGTATAGCGAAATGGCTCTCATCAAATTGGTGTGTGTGTGATAAAGAGATATTGGCAGTTTTCGATTTAGTATCACTCAAGATATTTTTTCTTGTTCAGAATCATGCATTCATGGACATGACTGTGTCCATTGTGCGCATCTTGACTTAATGAATGATCCAATATGTATATGTTACGGGCATTTTGATAAATCTGGTCATAATTTCGTAATTCGTAATTTCTTTATTGTACTCACATGACATACTCATACTGCCCGGTCATTATTCATAATACCCGATTAATCAAGTTGCCCGTGGCATAAACAAATCGTACGTCTGATTGGAATTCCTTCAATTTCTGTGTCTTCCTATTCTCTTAATTAGGAACTAGCTGGTGCCGGCAAGTTCATCTGCCTGCATCTAGGAATATCAATTACCGAGAAAACTTTCCCCTTCGTCTGATGTAGTCAGATAAAAGTATCCTTTGTGTCAATCTAGCTCATAGCCTCTTGTATGTAAAATTTTATCCACCAGCGTCGAGCCATTTCAGCTTGAAAGAGACACAAACATACATAAACACACACACACACACACAACCTTTCACATATTTTCAATTCAATTCAATAATAATAATTTGTAATGTTAGTGGGAAAGTGGGATGGCTTTATTGATCGCAACTCTAACTGAAAAGTGATCGAATGGTATCTTGTTCCTATATTAGACGTGTACTACACGTGTAACCGCGTGGAACAAGAGGAATTAGCAAATTGAATATAAACCAACAATCATCGACATCGGGCTTGGTCACGTGCACTATAGGTCACTAACTCTCCGACCTGCTATCGTAAGCTATATCAGGACTAACGCGCTATTGTACCCACAGGTGCACAATAAATCCGAAACATAAGGGTTTGCTTCCATAGCTCACTACACACCAAGTGCTTTATAAGCCCAATAGATCCTCGGTTATCTGCCGTCGGTGGACCCCTGCCCTTATTTATGACTCTCGGTAGACTATTCATTTGGTAACAACTAACGGAATTGTTTGCCTCAGAATGTTTTTAGGGATACGTCAAACGGACATTTCCTCGAAAAATTAAGATGTGTCATACTTTTACGATTTTGAACTCTAACCTTGATTCTTCGAATTTGGATACCAATTTTTAGGAACACCTTAACTACGAAGTTAAACTTTGAGAAGTGATACGTCTTGACTCTAAACGAGTATAAAAGTTGCTGAACAATAAGTAATTGCCAGACAGCTTTGAAGGAGTGTCATATTTAATTAGACAACAAACAATATATTCTGTGGTTGCCTTTACGTCGCCTAACATTCACATTTATCCTAATTACCCTACTAACATTTCAAACCTCTATTTCTCGTAAATCCCCGAAATAGAAGAGCCTGTTGTTTGGTACAACTACATATTATAAGTAGGAACAATTATTTAAATCTCTCAATTCCTAGTTGTGTCGTGTAATCGTGTTAAATTTGCGGATTTTATCGGTTACCTACCCTTAAAAATGTGCATCTAAAAACATGTTATTATTTTTAAATGAATGAATGAATGAATGAATGAATTAATTAATTAATTAATTAATGAAATACGTTTATTTCAGGCTTGAGAGCCCATAGTTACAATTACTATTACAAATATAACATAACCAGAACAAGAATACAGACATTACAGATCAAGTCAGTCCCATAGTAAAAGTTGTTCAGAATGATGTCCTTAACAACCCTCTTTCGGCCTGTACACCCCTTTCTGTTACACCCTGTATAAATATCGATAGGTTGACCGATTAATTAGCTATTTCTTGTTCTCTTGTACCACACCCGTCATTGTCTCTTTTACCTTTGTTTACGTCGACGACGGCTGCAAATAATAAATGGAATTCACATTCGCACAATAGCGTTCGAGACAAGCGCTATCTTCGGCAAGTTTCAGCCGAAACCACACTTGCTGCGCCGTCGGAAGGCGCTGAATTAGTTAGAATTGTTCATCCTGAATTTCGTGAGTTCCACGGAAATAAGTGAGGATAGTTTTTGCGGTAGTGTGTTAATAAATACTTTAATGTAAGTATAATCAGAATCAGAACCATTCAACAACACGCACTGAGTCAGCCTGGTGGAGTATTACTCAATCTTACTCGTTTCCGGGTAAAGGTCCATGCTCCTCGGTCGGTGGTGATATTATTGCGCTACATTTACTATTCTAAACTAAGATTCTTAAGAAGAATTACGAAATAACGATAGTTTTGACTTGCAATAAATCCGCTATTTTTTATTTGTAGATAAGATACCTACCTATCCTACTTAGGTCTATGGATACGAGCTATATCCACTATCCAGGTCCCGCAAGGTCCCTGCTGCAATGTCACCTGGTAGAGGAGTTCTTACTGCATGTTCAAAATTACCGTCTGGGTTACAAAAAATTTAGGAAGATATACGCAAAGCTTCAAAAATACGTAGAAGTTGGTTTTTAGGTTTGGTTGGTAGGTTTTTGAAGCCTTAAGAGGATATCGTCCAAAAACAGTTGGTATTCAAAGCCCTGAACGGGTATAACCCAAAACCTTTTGGACCTGGAAGATGATCTGGAACATGCAGAGGGATGTAGTATTGCGTCGCAAAAGTTACTATGCGGATGTGGCCTGGTAAATACAAGAGATGGAACACATCTGATTCTACACTGAAAATCTATCTTGAATTGTTTTGGAAGTATTTTGGGCCCTAATAAAATTCAAACTACTGGACCAATTTTTAACCGACTTCCCAAAGGAGGAGGTTTACAATTCGTCCGGATGTTTTTTTTTTATATATATGTATGTGCCCCTATAGCGCCTAGACGGATGGACCGATTTAAAAAAATATTTTTTTGTTTTAAAGCGTTTACCTTCCCATTGGTCCCATTGACAGCAAGTCAGGATCTGATGATGGAATCCTGGAGAAATCGAGGGAACTCTTCAAATATAATAGGCAGACCTATAGTGATTTTTATGTTTTTCATAATAACTCGTGCAAATGCACATGGTAAGCATAATATTGTGATGCGGAACTGCTGATGAAGACCACATATGGCCACCAGAACTGCTCAATACTAGGTACAAATACAATGCGGGGCTGACGGGCAGGCAACGCGTAACCTAAACCGGTGGACCTAGAGCCATGAAACTTTGTACAGAGGTTCCTTAGTAGCGTGGGGTAGCACTGAGATGGGATTTGACAAAATTAAGTCCCCAAGGGGGGGGGGGGGGGTGATAATGGGTTACAATTTGTATTAAACTCAATCTAATCAAATAGGGTTTGTGGAAGTCGGTTTTTTCTAAAGTTTACTTTTTGTTTCAATTATAATATATATTTTTTGTTATCGACGCGAAATTTTGTTTTCTTTGATTTACTGATTTGACACATATTTCATCACATTTCATACTGATTTGACACATATTTCATCACAACAGCTTTCGATAAAAAAATTAAAAACGGAAAAAACGTCCAAAATTTTCAAGATTTTTTTTGTGATCCGGAGGGCTTTTGGGGTGAAAAACAAGGATTTGTCATTCATTACCCATTTCATTACTACCAACTCATAATAAAAATCAGAACTACCTCATTTGATGTAAGGTGCCAGTACTAGATTGGTACGAATTCTATGGACTACCATTCTAAATTGGGTGGCTTACACCAGGAATTAAAAAGTCATGTGAAACTAAAAGGGAGATGTTTGTATGTCTAAAGCGCTCAAATTGTTTACTCTTAAAACAGCGCTATAAACTGTATTGCTCTATCCTAGGCAGAGTTATTTCCTTTGCAAAGAGATCCTACAATGAACTGAGAATAATTAATTCACACGACAAAGTAAAGTCAACATGGGACTTAATAAATAGCAATATCAAGGGCAAAAGCAGGAAGGATGTCACAAGTTACGTTGGACTTACTGACGGAACTAACAAAGTAAATGCAGACTGCGAAGCCCCTGATGTATTTAACAACTTTTTAACGAACATCGAAGGAAATACAGATGATATTCCTGAAACTGAGATAGACCTACCACATCTAAGCCCCAATACAATGTTTGTCAGACCGATAAGTCTGGAAGAGTTACATAAAATTATCAAATCTTTAAAAAATAAGAAATCATGTGGATATGACAGTATTCCTTCGGCCGTCTTAAAGTACATATTGCAAGCTATCGCCATTCCATTGCTTTTCTTACTAAATAAATCATTTACGGAGGGAATCTTCCCACAAAAACTAAAAAAGGCCCACGTAAGACCAATTCATAAAAAGGATGCTAAATTAGATGTCAACAACTACCGACCTATATCTTTGCTGCTGACCTTATCGAAGGTATTTGAAAAGGCCATGGCAAATAGACTCCGATCGTTTCTCACACTAAAAAATATATTAGCTAAAGAGCAATTCGGTTTCCAGAATGGAGTATCTACAGCTGACGCTATATTTGACATGACGGATTTTGTTGCGGAGGCTCTAAACGGTAAAAAAAATGTAGTGACGGTTCTTCTCGATCTTTCAAAAGCATTTGATTATGTGAATCATGGTATCCTATTATCCATTATGGATAGATATGGTATCAGGGGGGTTGTGTGTGAATGGTTTGCATCATACCTCAAAGAAAGAGAACAGAGTGTTCTCCTGCCAATCTTGGACCAAACAAGGACTCTTATAAATACAGAATCGCAAACTACTACAATTCATAAGGGCGTCCCACAAGGTAGCATACTAGGGCCCATTCTCTTCCTTCTGTACGTCAATCACCTCCCAAACCTGATAGACGATAAGGTAATAATGTTCGCAGATGACGTCTCTGTATTTTTCAAATTCCAGCGATGTGAAGGGAATAACTTAGTAGAACGTATATCGCAATCGATCAATACTGTTATACACTGGTTTAAAAAACTCAACCTAAATACTAATCTAAACAAAACAAATGTCTTGTATTTTAGAAATTATAACACCCCGGATGATGCCCTAGAAATAAACCTTGATGGTAAAAATTGCTGCACAGTATCAAGTGCAAAATTCTTGGGGATTAATTATGATGAAAATATGAACTGGAAGAAACATGTGGAATGCCTGGAAGGTAAGCTAAGCAGCTTCTGTTATGCCTTGAGATGCCTAGCAGCTATTTCAACTCCTAGAGCTACCATGCAAGCTTACTACGCCTTCTTTCAGTCTAGGGTGCTTTATGGTTTAGCAATATGGGGGAACTGCGTAGAAATTAAAAATATATTCATCCTACAAAAAAGATGTGTGCGGATCATTGACGGACTCAAGTCTAGCAGAGAATCGTGTAGAGACTCCTTCGTCAAGTTGCATATCCCCACTATTACAGCTCTTTACATAGTTGAGCTTTGCAAATTGGTGAGGCGACACCCGTCAAGGTTCCCTGTAAGATCTTTAGGGGTCAGCGGTCGCCTAAATGAAAGGTACAAATACAATCTGCAGGAGCCAACCTGCCGGACTGCCGCGTATTCACGATGCACGAGGATGGTAGCTATAAGAGTGTATAATAAACTTCCTGACGAAATTAAATCACTTCCTAGCTCCAGTCTTATTAGTAAACTCAGACGGGTGCTTATTAAAGTTTGCCCCTATGACCTAAATGAATACTTTAAATATAATTTTAATAAAATTATTCTATATTGTTATAATTGTATAATTTAAATGATTTATTTATTGCTACCTGAATGACCGGCTGCTATTTTAATCCTTCACTATTGTAAATTTATGAACTACCTTGTATATATGACATTGATTTAACAAATTTATTTAGATGATATCGATCTAGCCATGTAGGTACCTTAATATTGCTACGCCCTAAGGGTAAAATGACATTGAGACTGAACTGTAATTATTTAAGAGCTTATAACATGTTGTTTATTGCAATAAATATAAATTGAATTGAAATTGAATCGACTTCGTACCCAGTTGCGTGCATTTCTAAAATTCACTTTTGCCGTAAGTACCTTTTACTTCAAGATTTGGCAAAGTGGAGAGACTTTACCAAAACGGAAATGACGAGGTAAGTATTCGTAGGTACCTATTTGATGGAACCAAAATAGAACGGAAATGTGCCTGAAAGTATGTTATGTAGCTGGAATGTGCTAAAGGAATGACTAAACGTAGAGTGAATGAAAAAAGTAAAAAGGTTCTTGTGATTTTTCTCTTAGTTTTTTTCTAATGCAACATGAGAATATTTATTCCATTGTTTGGTTTATTACAGCGTCATTGTATGAGTGATATTACACGGTGGAGGTTCATATCTACTCGATCGAATATATTGTATAATTGTGTCCTCGAATATATCGAATATATTGTGAAGAATAGATTGTCATGGCCAGAAACCGGTTTCCCATATATAATAATTTTAACAAATAAATATGCATAAAATCTATATTACATTTACTAAAATTTTTCTTGGCTTAATATACTTCACGTAACTTTAGGTGATGAAATATAATAATCAAGGAGAAAGAGCATAATTAATAATTAATAAATAATTATTTTAACTTCCGTTGTCCCTGAAACGGAACGAAAGCGACACGCAAAGGTTCAAACTCGGAGTTCAGAGAAACATGGAGCGCAGCATTCTCGGTACTCGGCCTTTAGACCGGATCCGGAATTCAGAGCTGCGCTCTCGGACAAACATGATAGATGTAGCTCAGAAAGCTGCACAATTAAAGTGGGACTGGGCCGGTCATGTTGCTCGAATGCTGCCAAATCGTTGGGCTAAGAGAACCACAGACTGGCTCCCAGAAAATGCAAAGAGAAAGCGCCTGACCCCGGAAGAGATGGAGTGATGAGTTGTGTCTATGGGATAAGGAGTGGAGGGAGAACGCTCAGGATCGAATAGAGTGTAAGAGGGGGTGAGAGGCCTTTGCCCAGCAGTGGGACATTGCAGGCTCGTAATAATATAAATAATAAAAGCAAATAACTAGGGTACCTTACTCTTCCCAATTTCTCATTCGGATCTCACCTAATAACGCAGAACGGTAAAGGAAAAAATCTTACTTGAGTAAAAATACCGTTATTGAAATTTTGCTTTTGTAAAACACCCAGCTAAGTAGCGAAGCCAGCGACACGGAAAGTTAATTTCAACTTTTATATAATTTTTCTTCCAATCTCAAGAGCAATCTAAATTAGCTTCATGCTAGGTGATGAAAATATAAAGGCTGTATTTACAGTTGACATAGTAATCAAAGCATCACTTTGATAATTATGTGGTAATGTTGTAATAGCTTGTTCTGCTCTATGTCAATAAACTGTCCTGTCCTGCCTAGATGCTGGAAGTTATCTGTTTTGGAGCTAAACTCGCCTTTGCGTATTGGTATTCTGTAACTTTACCTATTATCATTTGCCGTGCAATAAAGTAAATTGATTTCAGTATTTTAAAAGGAGTCTTGCTTTCAAGCTTCTTTCATTTTAGCACTATTCCCCAGCCATCGTGACAGAAATGACGTGAGAAATGCACATTGAATGGCATGCCTTTTAAGGTCCGACTTCCGTACTAACAAGAAAGCTATTAGCAATTATCTTTTCGCCGCATTCAATCAATTTTCTACTTACTAACAAGGCAAATAGCAAACAGTGATATACCACTTTACGGCACTCACTTTGGATGAACCTTACCAGTTTGATCTTAAGGTCTGATTTGCCGATTTTCGTTAGTACTTTATCTAGGTAGGGAGGATCGAACGTACGCGGTTTAGGGGCCGACAGCTTTCTAGTTTAGTTTGTTCTTTTGTGTTCCCTTGTTGTTTGCTAAAGCGATTTGTGTAGAAGAAAAGGTGTTTTTGTAAAAGTGCTCTTCAAAATATGTTTGCCACGGGCATGCGTCTATGAAGTAACACATTTTGCTATGAGGATATATCTTTTGCTAAGTGGATCTGGATTCCATGATTATGGAGTAACATTCAGCAAGGTCCGCTCCTCTATCAGTGTCAAGGCCTAGTTACACAGTGCGAGCTGCTGACGTGACAGTAGACAGCTACTGTTCATGTTCAGTAGATTTGCACCAACTCGCACATCACACAGTAAATCGCATTATGCGATCACATATGCAAGTAGCTGCACTGCAGTAACTGAATCATCAAGCTAAACTTCATTTTGATAAAAGCCATCTAGCCATTTGGACTGTAGTTCGTGCTTGCGAAATATTTATACATTACATATACCCATACAGACATACATGCATACACTCGAAAAACAACCCTCTGTACTAAATATCATCTAACTTTCTTTTTAAAGGTACCACACCTTCTACGAATAGTAGAACGAAAGACGAAAGTGTTATTAAAATTTACTAAGCACCTGAGTTAGGTAGGCGTCCGCTTTCCATATTTGATGGGGGCCGCCGTAATGGAGTTTGCTTGTTTCCATTCTATTTTCTAAATACTTAATCCCTTAGTTCCAGGGTGGTTCCAGGAAGTATTTGCTGCCAACATGGCGATTATGTTGCTAATAATTAACAAGTTTTAGTATTATAGTGTTGGTTAAATCTCGACTTGTTAATTTTCGTTGTTGTGCGCTGACTCAATTCAATGAACAGTATTTTTTACAAAAGCTATAGCGCTGTTTCTGATTAATCGGTATAAGTTCTCTCATAAGGACATAGGCCGAACAAACTTACAATGTAGAACAATAGACGTCGGAGCGAGAGGGATTGATCACATCTTTCTGTTTTACTATTTCATGATACTGCTGGTCATTCTATAAAAAAGTAGCAATAAGACCTGAAATAACTATCTACACAAACTTCCCAGTAACTTGACTTGAAACAATTAAAATTTCAACTCGACAAAGTATTCCATTTTCTGCGTTAAAATACAGTCAGGGTCTCGAATTAAATGTTTTTCAGAATTGCAGAAATGTCACATTTCCCGACAAGAGACTGAATTTTGCAGTGGAAAGCACTGTAACTTTGAATAAACTTGTGGAGGTGTTAATTACGTCAGCTGGAAGTTAATTTTCTTTGCGAGTTACTTTAAATATCACATTTTGGCTACGAAGTAATAAATAAGTAGGTACCTACATATTTACATCAAATACATTTCAGATAGCAAAAAATTTTCAGATTTCCAAGAAAAGTGTACAAAGACCAGACGTTCGCTATTATACCAAAGAGAGTCGACGTCAGTTTTCAAATGCCGTCCTCCTAAATTGGATTCAAGTCATTCATGTGATGTTTTGAGAGGAGTAGAATAAACGTTTCTTCTCGAGCTGTCAGTTGTGCTGCGGCTTTGTGATTGCAATGTCGGCCGGAAAATCTGTTCGCTTACAGAAATTATAGGTATAATAATACTTTTTTAAACAGCTGACAAACTCAAAATAGAGTGTTGAATACTGGCTAAACATCACCGCTGCTTAACTTGTGCCCTGCCACCTGTCTGGGAAATGATTTGACGCCATTTGTGTGAACCTTCGAGGAAATTAGTCTGAGGTGTGAACTTAACTATACTCAAACTACTAGCAAAAAGGTAAACAATGGCCAGTACCATACTGCTTGATTCTTGAATTATTTTACAAGTGTTTACAGCGTTTGTTTGCGATTATAAACTACGTACGATTATACGGGATCTTGGTGAGAAGTATAATTTTTACATTACACTCGTCTCCATTAAGATAAAGTTATATTGGTTTTGCACGCTGCACCATCTAATCTCGACCAAATGAATTCTCATACGAAAGAGAATTGGTCACCCAACCTTTATACTTTATACTTTATTGCACAGAAAACATAATACAGACACTTAATATTAGAAAAAACATGTACAAAGGCGAGCTTATCTCTAATAAGAGATCTCTTCCAGCAAACCTAGGATGGAGAGGATAATTTAATAAAAGGTAGACCTACATAAGTGCACAACGATAAATATTAAAATAATAGACTACTTACTAATAAATACATAAATACAGATAAAAACAAAAAACAAAATATAATATATAAATAGATACTAAGGTATATTAAGGTAGAGAAAGATAGTGTTCCTTCAAGCGTTTTTTAAAAATGTTGAGTGAAGGACTGTCCCTGATAGCACTGGGAAGTTTGTTCCAAAGTCCAATAGCACGGAGACCTTTAACGTTCTTAGGCTGGATTTTACCAACAAAAAGTTATACGAGAATAACTATCTCGGGGATAATTTGTATGACAATGACAGTTCAAAATTAGGTGACCTCTATGAAAAAGTAGAAGATACTCTCGAGTAAAAGTTACTCTTTCGTTGGTAAAATTCGCTCTTAGTATAATTTAAAAGGTAGAGCATGTTTCAAGCTGAAATGACGCGCCCCACTACCGCATACACACTCACAATCATAATTATCATAAATGAAAGACTGGGGCGCGTCATTTCAGTTTGTATACAAACTCTACTGGCCAGGTTTACCTATTATTATCATGGGTACCTAATTTGAGTCTGGCCATCCGATTTTCATTCGGAATTTCGTTTTCAGCTTGAACTTTGTCGGGTCGTCTCCAGTTCACATTCTAGTCAGAACCCTCGATCACGAGGTCAAGATCGTAAAACGTTTTCGAGAACGCAGGAAATTATATTTATTTAATAAGAATCACTGATATTTGGCTTTTCGATAGTTTTATATTGAATCTTGGGCTTGCTATTGTGCTACAGGAACCGATTACCGCATCAGTTTCTCATGAACAGATCCTTGCACTTTACGAATCTTTCCCGCACCCCCATCATCAGTATCCGCGATGACTCGGCATGTATCCGCGCTTTATTCCCGCGTCGCTCATTCGTCAACCAACACCGCCATAATTGATTCCCGACAGTCGGTCGGTACGTATTATATCGACGATTTTCTCCTTCATAGCGCAATTCGGAACGTTCTGGCAGCGCGACTTGACAGTCGCGGGGTGTGGAGAGAGTAGACAGGCGGAAGAGGTTATTAATTGATCACATTAACGGGCACGTCAGTACTTACAGACTTACAATTTAACGCCGACTAAAATATAAACATTTAAAACAGGCATGGCAATTGGCAAACACATCGCTTCTGGCCCGCCACTACGAAGATTATGTGTAGCTGCGACCAGAGGCAGCAAAACATTCAAGGGTTTTTTATTCCTTCCCAGCCGGGATTCGAAACCCCGATCTTTCGCTTGGGAGGCAGAGCCTCGAATGGCAGTACAACAGAGGCCACACTTTTTGAAACATACATACATATTCTCACGCCTTTTTCTCGGGAAAGGGGTAAGCAGGGTCTAAAGACCTTCACCTTTAATCTTAAACGCAGCTTAAATGATAACATATCAATTTAAGTGGGAACCTGACAGGAAATAGAGTGCGGGATAGTGTAACGGCAGTCAAAAAATATGTTACAAGTTAGCCTTTACTGTGGCTTATGTGGGTTTTTTTTGACATGTAACATACTGTTATGAATAAATGATTATGATTATGGACTTTGACGGTGGGGTGGGTACCAAGAAGTCAATTAATGTCTATTGCAATGGGATGAAACTTAATTTCCCCTAATTTTGATGTCAAATCTTTTTCCTTTTCGGCCAGGAGAGGAACAATCCCTGCAGTAAATCTTCGAACTCTATCGAACGGCGGAAAACCTTCATATCTTGGAGTTGTGGCGATATATCTATAGGTAAACCCCCTGTCACGAAAACTGTTATCCCTAATTAGCCGAGTCAGCCGAGACTAATCGAGGGCCACCATCATATGATATGAGGAATATTTGTACGTAAGTAAGTACGTAACGGGGTAACGATATATGTTTTGAGTTCTAGAAAAAGGCACTGTGTTTTTCGATGAGGGCTTTTGGGGGTATTAACCTCACCCAGAAATTTCTTTGCATCAAACGCCATCGTCGTCCAGCATTGTTGTGAAACGTTCTCGAGTTTCCGTCCCAATCCGCAATTTGGTAACTCGTTGGGGGGTGCAACTAGGGTAGAACCCCACGTAATGCGTGTTACATGCAAATCGGTACGTTCATTTGCATCCTTGTATGTATCCGCTGCGATATTCGATCCTTCCCGGAATACTGTGGAGTAGTTCACGTTTCCTGTAACTGTGTTTTGCTCTATACTTTAGTAATTGGCTTCTTGTTCCGTATCGTTGTATGCAATTGGACTTGTTACTTAGGCAACAACTTTTTCCTTATACGTATTTTATGTAGTTACTAATCTAGATATTTTGTCGACTGAAGCCTTACGCAGAGTAAGGCGCTTGGGCGGTGGCCACAGCGGGCGCGAGATATCAAACATATTATTATTTATGATGCACGTGCATGTCAGTTCACATTTCAGTGCACTTGTTTTATTAAATTGTCAATTCTATTTTTAAAACTGTTCACTGATGATGGTGCACTAGTAACAGTTTCTGGAAGTCTGTTCCACTCGCGGACCACTCGGTTTGACAGAAGGTGCTTGCGTGGGTTACTTGTAAACGAGAGCCCTTAGAGTTTCAGTGCATTTCCTCTGAGGTGGTGGTTTTGGTTCATCATAAACATGTCTTTTATTTGATACGTTATAGTAGCCAGTTAGAATCTTATGTTTCTATGACATAATATGAAAATGCAATTTGTTTCCACGTCGTCAATTCGCATTACGCCGCCTTGCCGCGACGTCGATTCTAAATTTAGATTTATAGCGCTATGAAGCGAGAGTTGACGCCGCGCTAAGGCGGCGTTACGTGAATCGACGTCGTGGAAACAAATCGAAAGCGCCGTTTGAGTCCATACTGAAGTGACTAGGCGGGTAATGCTAAAGTGCACCCTGCGCCCGTCGTCTCACCCGCCGCCCGCCGGCGCCGCCGCCGCTGCCGTCGCGCAAGTCACCGCGCGTTCACTCTGGCCGAGGCCTTATTGCTATTTTATTTACTTAGTTGTTACTTAGGTAAAAGAGGTGTGACGTATCAAATTATTCAATTCAATATTCATTTATTTCAGACCGTTTAGTCCATAGTGTTAGTAACAATATCTTAAAGTCTAGTGTTAGTAACAAACATAAAATTAAAATAAAAAGTTAACATATACACACAGAATACACACTATGTTTAATAATTTAGTAGCGTGTCTAATCAACAGCACAAAGACGTATAGACGAAAGTATTTAAATAACAACAGAGCACCTGTTAGATAGAATCGCTCTATAAAACAGCATAGCTCTCTCAACTCCAAGTCTGTATAACCTAACCACTTTAATAATCAAACCACACTTTGAAACGACAAAGTTTTAATAGAAAAGTCAGTGGCAACTTCAAGTTATTGAAGCCTGGTTTGGAGTAACTACTCCATGCCCAAGCTGACTTTAAGCCGAGACATGGCGTTATGAACTTGGCTCACCGATGAATACTAATTTCTAAGCCCAGCGCCACACGTGCTTACCCACCCGCCCGTTTTGTACCGCAGAAGAAGCAGCTCAAGTCATAAGATATATAATATAATCACCCTTTATTATAAGGTGGCCACTAAAGGGGGTCTACCAGCAGCCAGATAGCTTTATTGGAGGGATTACCAATGTCGTGGGAAAATCCTGGATTCGTTTATCACAGACATAACCAGATTATGAGGTGGCACAAAAAGGATGAGGCGAAAAGAACAAACAGGCCGGATCACCTTGATCAAGGTGGATGGAATACAAAAGTACCGTTCACGAGTTTGTGCTTTCGCAATGAAAATCAAGCTTATCCACTGTTGATGACGTCGCCTTTTTCAGTATTTAAATACTGATGTCCTGCTACGGTCAGATTCCTGAGATCCTGTGGGTACGAGTATGTTTGTATGAGGGATCCTCAGAGCTGAATGCTTGTTATTGAAGGTAAGTTTATTTATTTATTAATTTATTGAAAAAAAATGTGGATTTTTGTTCAATAAATTGATAAATGACATAAATAATAAACAAGAATATAAATTAAATAAGGCCAATTAAGGATTTCACTATGTAAATAGTCAAATAAGGACAGGTGAGAGTACATTCAAAGAGACGGGTAGGCAAGTAACTTAGAAAAACAGTAAGAATCTATGTGCTAAAGGTGGGGTACAGTGTACAGTAATATGTGCAGTGTGTGTGTGAGGGTGTATGTGCGTGTGTATGTATATGTGTGTGCGTTTCGGGGGGGTATCCAGTAGTTCTGATAAGTGGCATTCTCATACAGCTGGTGCAAAGAAGGTGTGTAATTTACCTGCAATCTAATGTATGGGTTCTAATCTATGGATGGGTAAGATGACAATTGAAGCAAAAAGTAAACTTTAGAAAAAACCATACATAAAATAAACATCCGGACGAATTGTAAACCTCCTCCTTTGGGAAGTCGGTTAAAAATAATAAGAAGATAATGTCAAAATGGCACAGGCTGGTACCTAGTGCCCAACATGGCACAGGCTGGTACCTAGTGCCCAACATGGCACAGGCTGGTACCTAGTGCCCAACATCTAAGCTCTCTTTTCACTCGCACCCCAAGCTAATAGTCATATTGTATTAGCATGATTGCCTTAGTTATTAGCATTTATTTAGGCCGCCTCGTTAGACGGCGCGGGCGACGAAGGATGAATATTCTATTGATATTTGCACACGAAACGTTGTTGTTGCCAGAGTTTTGATTACAATCGCATGTTTGTAGGGTGGAGAATCCCTTCTCGAAATAGACATTAAGTTATAATTAGATAATGGTCAAGCATGGGAGTGAAATCTGATGGTAATGATCTAATGATTCATCTTCATGATATTACACAAATGAGTAGTTATACAATGTGTAAACGAATTAACGCAAAATGAGAAACTACTTTGTTAGGGACATCATTCTGAGCAACTTTCAGTATGAAACCGATTTGATTGGAGCAACTTCTTTTTTTATTAACCAGTCATTTTGCCTGAGTGGATCAGCTGATTTGTATGGAGAAGAGAAAAATAAAGTAGCTCTGATCAAATCGGTTTCATAATGAAAATTTATCAGAATGATGTCCCTAAATAGTAGTTTCTCATTTTGCGTTAATTCATTTACACCTTGCATATTATGAGAATAGACTTCATTTAGCACATTCAAGGTTGAAACTACACTCTTCCAGTCCATATATTATGGCAATAAAAGTTTATAATAAACTACCGAAATCATTGACAAATGAAACAAAAGATAGCATTTTCTTTAAAAAACTAAAACTAATGTTAATAAATAAAAGCCACTATACTTTATTAGATTATTTAAGTAATAGCCTACAAAAATAAATTAGCTGCCTCCCTGTGTTGCTGTGCCCGTAAGGGTCCATAATGTGAGACAATTTAATATAATTATTAAGACCAAATGTACCATTATGGAATGCAAATAAACTATTGAGTATTGAGTATTGAGATTACTATGAAAACTTTTACTATAAAACCGATTTGATCCGACCAACTGCACTTTTCATAAATACCTTAATTTGACGATCGGTCAGCTAGTCGACCTATAAGTCTGCGGAGGTGTCAAAAATTGAGTTGCTCTAATCAAATCAGTTTCATTGTTCAGAATTAGGTATGTCTCTAGCTACGCCTTCGAAGATGTTATTAGTTTTTATGTTAAACCCTGACGGTGTCAAATGAAAAGTGTAAGCCCATGTATAAAAGATCCGCAAAAATAAATGTACCACCACCACGGAAATACAGAACAGAGTTTAGATGAAAGCATTTTAAACTGCGCCACACAAAAGAACGATACTTCCAATTCGCGATGGAGTTAAAGTCAGAAAATTAATTAAATTTAGGCGCGGAACACGGAACTTCCATTATCCAGGGAGTTTTCGGAATTATTTAGCCTAACCTTGGCATGGCATTATTGAGTCGTTTAGCGAAATTACTCTTTAAATCTTTCAAGAAAAATATCAATAAATGAATGCGCTAAAAGGTATATTGCACGATCAGAAAAAGCAATCTTGAGCCTGTAGGAATACGTTTTTGACAAGGAAAATAGGTGATACAGAGTATTATGTTATTAAAAACGATCTCCTAAGAAAATAATTTAAAGTTTACTCACTGTAAGTAGTCCCCGAAGATGTATTTGTGATTGTGATGTTATCAGATTTTGAAAAAAAAGAGTCTTCATTTATCTCCCCAACCAAATTTACGGAACGTGGTTTTGATTAGTTGAACCAATCAGAAATAACGGATTCATTCAATGTCTGTATTGAAATCTTTGAAGAATCCAGTCTCTTACTTGCAGACAAAGGAAAATGCCTTAGATACTATTGATATTTTTACCGGAAAATACTTGGCAATGAACATAATGGCTGACTGACAATGCACAGTCAAACTAGTGGACCTAGACTAGAGTCTACAATTTTTATACAGGAGTTCCATATATTAGGTACCTACTTACCTATTGTACATAAGCTAGTTATATTCATACAACTTGTGTTGATCATTCGTCGCTAAAATGCTGTGTATCTTAAAGCACCTGTGTGCTGTTATTTATTTATTTATTTCTATAAATGTTTAAAATAAATAAACAAGTTATTATATTATAATATCGTCCAGTGTGTAGTTGTCTGATGTACAGCATAGGCTAGTGTATGACATGGCAAAGACAGGCGGACGTATGCATAATTTAGACGAACGTAAGCGTTTGATCTGACCAAGCCGTACAGTTGGTGACAGTGTTGTAAACTTGACAGGTGTGCAATAAAAAACTGATATTGTTAACAAAGTGACAAATCACATGGATCAAAAATTAATTTAAAATTATTTGTGTTATAGGCCCTAGGTGGTTGCATAAAATGGTGCCAGCCTATGTCCACTTTTCTGGTGCTATTGGTATAACACATATTACTCATTAAAGTAAAAACTGCTGCAGTATTCCTCAGAAAATATATCATCTCCTTGGATGATTGTGGATGATCTTCTTCACTCCTTCATTACAAATTATGCAAACCTCTTTATCACCAACTCCCCACAAACTAACAGACATCGACGCAGTTTCAAATTGACATTGAAATTAGAAAAAAAAACTGTCACAACTCCACAATTTCCGGACGATTTACGTTACACTGCTGCCAGCTGCTGTTGCCTTAGGCAGGTTGTTATTTCTGTGAACCTTAACCCTTTTGCGCCTGACTGTATGATCTTAACCAAATAGAACAAGGTCTGTTTGAACGCCCTGATGAGTCGATTGTCGCCGGGGACTCGACTAATTAACCTGGCGTTGACTCAGCGACCGCCTCTGATTAATTCCAGCCTCTAAGCCTTGCCTTGCCTGTTGGGTAATAATTGTTGGCCGCTTCGGATTGTCATTTCATTATGCACCTCCCTTGATTGATGTCCGAATTTGGAACTGCCAATTCGGGGATGGATTGCCACTTAAAGTCGAGCTTACAACATGAAAATGCCATAGATAAGGGTAAGAATAAAGTAATAGCAATTTTCACAGTTGACTGGCAAGGTGTCCGAAATGTTTGATACAAATTATCTCGATGACTTTAATTAATTATGGTGTAAGAAAGACATTATCTACTATTATAGCTTTTCTTTCTTAAACAGAATATTTATTGAAATTTCAATAATCAAGATTGAATATCAAATCACAAAACCCTTATAAATCTAATACAGCCTAAAACCAGACCAATAACACTGATATCAATAAAACCACCTCCTGCGAGAATATATTTAGTATAATTTACAAGTCTTTTCACAACATTGACGAGGCAAAGTATTGTATCGTAGAGCCTACAATTTAAAGGTGAGGTGGATCGCAAAAATGAGGCTGTATTTTGTTCGTAGAGATAATTGAGCCATCCATCATAGGATGTCGCAGATTCACCTGGCTCCGCGATTGATTACCCAGTAAGTGTATTTGTGTGAAATGTATGGATTCTTGTAATGTAAGTAGGCTAAATATATACGTGATTTGGCAAAGATTTATTATGAAAGCAAGATAGACTGAATGTGGGTTGTGATATAAATGATTGTTTTCTTTAAGTAGAAACTTCATATTTTTAGGGTTCCGTACCCGAAGGGTACCAAACGGGACCCTATTACTGAAACTTCGCTGTCCGTCTGTCTGTCTGTCTGTCTGTCTGTCCGTCTGTCTGTCACCAGACTGTATCTCATGAACCGTGGTAGCTAGACAGGTGAAATTTTCACAGATGATGTATTTTTGTTGCCGCTATAACAACAAATACTAAAAAACAAAAGAAATTTAATATTAAGGGGTGCTCCCATACAACTAGCGTGTTTTTTTATATACGATAATAGTACGGAACCCTTGGTGCGCGAGTCCGACTCGCACTTGGCCGGTTATTTATATCTTAGAGTACTCGGAGATACTTTTATAAGTAAGCCACGATGATGGCAATGTTGTCGCTCTGAATAAAGCGGATCTCTGTATAATAAATAATTATTGTCATCTGACAATTATCATGACAATTTTACAGATTCTAAAATAATTATGAATGTACTTATTTATTATTATGATGCGAGCTAACGTTGACATGTGATGTAAAAGTAAAAAAGTAAAAGACCATTAATGTCCCCACCGAGGGGCACAGGCCATTACCCAGATACAAGTAAGAGTGAGCCAAGTGACGTAGACTAGATATTTTCCTCAGCCAATAAAACGCACTGTTTTGGAAATATAACACTCCCGACATAAACAGAGATAAGGAGGCTTCACAGGAGATCATCAGGTTGTTAAAAGCCATGAGACGCAGCGAGCGGACAGAACCGAGATAAAAAGTAGGCATAAGTTAAAATGAGAAAAGTTCTATTCGGTTATGAAAACGAAAAGATCATGGTTATCTCTCGGGCGGGCGGAAGCATAATTCACGTGTTATTTTAAGGGTTTGCTCACATTTAGGGAGGGATTTGAATAAGATGAGGATTGTTACATCTTTATTGTGTGAAAAGTGGCTTTCCGAAGTAATTTATCATTGGAGTCCATATTTTGTAAGTTATTGCGGGATAGCGATGGACTCGTATTAATTACTAATGGTGTTAATTAATCAAAATAAATCTCAGAAAACAATAATGTTTTGTAATGTTTTATCAAAATTAAAGTATTTTTTGATTGGGTTATTGATATTATGTTAACAAAACTTGATACTGCTTAGAGACAAGCTCGCCTTTGTACACTTTTACTAAGTGTTTTTGTAATTTGTAAAATTGTTTGTGTGCATTAGAGAAATTATGAAATTATTGATCCCGTGTTTGATTGAATAAGAAAAACTTTACAATTAGGTAGTCAAAGAAGATACAAAAATTACGGTATCCATCTAGACTGGCACCATTAGTCTTTTTACGTGCCAGTTTTTAACCGACTTCCCAAAGGAGGAGGTTTACAATTCGTCCGGATGTTAGTTTTTTTTTTTTTTTTTTTTTTTTTTTTTTTTTTTTTTTTTTATGTATGTTCCCCGATAGCGCCTAAACGGGTGGACCAATTTGAAAAATTATTTTTTTGTTTGAAAGGGTTTACCTTCCCATTGGTCCCATTGACACCAGGTCAGGATCTGATGATGGCATCCTGGAGAAATCGAGGGAACTCTTCAAATATTATAGGCAGACCTATAGTGATTTTTGTGTTTTTCATAATAACTCGTGCAAATGCACATGGTAAGCATAATATTGTGCTGCGGAACTGCTGATGAAGACCACATATGGCCACCAGATCTGCTCAATACTAGGTACAAATACAATGCGTGGCTGACGGGCAGGCAACGCATAGCCTAAACCGGTGGACCTAGAGCCATGAAACTTTGTACAGGGGTTCCTTAGTAGCGTGGGGTAGCACTGATATGGGATTTGACAAAATTAATTCCCCAAGGGGGGGGGGGGATAAGGGGTTACAGTTTGTATTAAACTCAATCTAATCAAATAGGGTTTGTGGAAGTCGGTTTTTTCTAAAGTTTACTTTTTGTTTCAATTATAATGTACCTACTTTGCAAACAAAACATCACGAAAATATGGCGCTGAAATAATAATGCTGCAGTCAGAACTACACTTGAAAATGTAATGTATTGTGCTTGTTGTCGCCTACTCCCGACCACTGGCCAGCACTTTTTCAAAACCCGACATATTAAAATTTATTCCCAAAACTTTAACGCGCCATTCAAAAAGGAGACTAAAACAAAACCTAAAAGTTATTCGCAGTCAGCTGTCGACAATTTAATGTTAGAACTGTAATCAGACACGAAAAGGCTCAAAGGGTGGAATTAGTGGCAGTGTCTTTATATCCAAAAGAAAGGGTCCCTTTGTGACCCTAACGAGAGGGTCCAGTGATCGCGATTCAACTAACAAAGAGTGGTTCGAAGAGGGATCGAGTCGAAAAACATTACAGTGGTTACTTGTTAACGGAAGATGCGTAGGCATCAGCCATCAAGGAAAGAAGCGTTTAAACAGGTTCGTCTTATCAGGAACGGTTCGAATTGGTTTAATTTGTGATCTAGATTTGGATTTTGGAACAGTGGATTTTTTGGTTCATTAATCTCAAGTGACTTTTGCCATTACCTATAGTTACACATGAAAACTCAATAGACCATGACTTTGATCAAAAAGTTAAAATGGGATTGTGCTAATGGTGCTTTGAATTTGGTAATTTGGTGATCCTTCCTTCCTTCCTTCGAACAGAAGTGTTAACCTTGAAACGGTATCGGGATCGTTGTTGGGGAAAGACAATAAAGCCGCAACTAGGTACTTACACCACAATGACGTCACTTGACTGTCACTTTTCACATCATCCGTAGCTCAGATTAATCTGTGGCTCAGGTCATGCGTCCGATTTACGAGTGGCTCGGACCTTGTTGGATATTTAGTGTAATGTGGTGACGGGCCCGGTGGAATATAGAAAAGTGAAACATTGAACTAGCCTTCTTCCATACAAAGTAACCGAAGCATAGTTGCGCCCCAGTCAGTTGTTCAATACTCTATTTTTAACCCATTTCAAAAAGGAGGGGTTATCAATAGTATAGTATAGTTCAAGCTTGCCTTCCTGTCATGTCTGTCTGCAAATGACGGTAAGGCAACCTTGAGCTCTTGCCTTGCAATTTGCAAACCAAGCGTAACCCTACAGTTCAGTTTCAGAGATGCAATGAAATGCCAGTCGCAATTACCGCCAGTAACTATTAAAGAATCAACCTACAGGTTCCTGCCACCGAGCATGACACACTATGGATAACATTTTAGTGTGCCATCTTTGTAAGTGTGCTGTTGTCTCTTGTTGATATAAGTAATTATCCTCATTATCCTGCGACAACTCACAGCAAGATGAAACCATAGAGCAAATACTAGTTCTATCTAATACTTGCTCTATGATGAAACGGCAGCATTGCTATCGAAGTATCTATCTATCTACCCACGCGCCACGCAGAGCCAAGGCAGTATTTATTTTAGAACATAGGAAGCTTAGGGATTTAAGTCTATTAAAATGAAGGAGGAGTAATATTTTGTGCCCAGATAACGTCAAAAATTATTACAATACAAAAGCTTGCGAAGACTATAAGGGCATAGCAAATCCTCTCTATCAAGCTATAAAGAAACGTCAGGCCATATTTCTCGAGCAAGATTCTTGTGAAATATAGAAACGCATAGTAAATACACTCCATACCAACCTATCAACCTAGCCTAATTTGAAGGGTGCACTCTGTAGTTCGACAACGTAGTGTTTGTATCCTTTTTGGGCTTTACATTGTATAGGGAAAGTGTCCTATTAACTCCCAACTCCCAACCCTCGCCATTTAAGAAAATCAATGTACATTGGAAGTGATTTCTATAAAAAACCTAAGTAATAATCAAGCATGATCATGATAATTTTATTATGCTAATAAGCAATACTCTCAAGAAATATAATGTTATTTCTGTATACGAAATAGGACTATACCGGAATAAAGTAGTTATACTGTTCGATCTTTACTCATATCTGGTTCCTGAAAGATACAACAGGTTTTATGACTTACCCGGTAGTACTGGAGGGCTCCCTTACTTAAGGAATTGGATTATAAAAGTAATAAAAAGGCGGCACCCAGTAGCGCCATTTCGAAACTGCTGAAGCTAGCTGTGGATTTTGTTGAATTTTAGAGCAGATTTGATGCAAAATGGATTAGGATTTTGGAGAAAATTTGCCTTTTCCGTGTATGATATTGAACAAATGGATATCTTTTATGTTACTTTTCACGCCTTTTGAGTAAAATTTGAGTTTGATTTTATTCTCGACTTGATTCAGATTCAGGTTAAGGTTAAAGAATCATTACTTAATTAGTATAAATAAGACTATTTTTCATCCACCCAAACCATAGCTTGCCGAATATTCCATTACAATTTCCATTTATGAGAGCAGACAAGAGCTCCCAAGCAAAAGTCACCACAGCATTTTCTGCCAGTTGTTTCCAGAAAGAATTATTTCTGTCGTTTTTTCCGCTCCACCCGACATCACGTAGGCAATATGTGTCGTTGGGGATACTATGTCGCACTTATTGCACTCCTGATATGTTACCTGCGATCTCGGCTAATACAAGAAGTATTACAATGGTCGCGCACTCAATATCCTGTAAGAATCCACCGCAATAGATGGTGTACTATTTAACATATGCATAGTAGATACCACATAATATGATGTACGGAATGACGGACGACATATCGGATAGTGAAGATTGAAATACACATAATGATCCAAGGTTTGACCTGGATCTATAAAGTAGAGTGCTCATAAACCATTACGAGCATAAGTAATGGTATTGATATTACATATTTATACCAATAGCATCAACAAGCAGATAATCTTTTAGACTGTGCATGCGGTGGGTCACGCACGATAATCTTCTAAAACGTCACGGTACGCAATTCAGAAAACCACTGACAAAGTTATCTCTCGAACTTTCTTGCAAGCAAATACATTTCCTTTTCATCCCATCTTCAGAAGAATTGCGCTGTCAACAGTAATCCGTTTATTGATTCCAGTATTTTTTCTGCACTTAAATAGCTGCTTGTTGGAGCATTCCACGCCCCATCCCGGCTACACTACAGTCAGTAAACAGAGCTATAAGGACGCAGCTCATTCCTAGTTTTATTGCTTATCCCGTTTGAGACGGAGCCTGGAAAATGGCAGTCCGATTTCGATACTGAAAGTGGATCTTTTCTTTAAAAGTTGGACAGAATTACCTACTTTAGTTTGATTTACTGCATATTACATACGGTAGTTGAAGGACATTGAATGCATCTTTTTGTAAAATACTTACAAAAAGATGCATTACAGCTAAATTAAAACTTAACAAAAGCCAATGACGGATTTAAATTCCTTAATCTAAAGATTTCGACATTCTGACAACTGTAAATGTTCTTCATATCCGTAAAGCATTCTTTTGAATAAATCAAAACGTTATAAAATTCTGCGTTAACTATTCAGGCGTGTGCACCATTCTGTTTCGCTGTATGAAATCCTAAAACTAAATTCAAACACCAACAAACCCGTGATTCCTCAACCACCTCACGGCTACAACTCCACCACCAAAGCATGGTCATGGTAAACGTCTTGAAATCTGAATTCACGTGGATATCGATCGTTCTTATATTGTCGGGTGAATGGTTGCTGATTGTAAAGGTGGGATGGCCGTGGTCTGATTTGCGCCTCGGTTCAAGTCTGACGACAAGTTCGGTGTAATTTGGCATCTCGGATGCATTGGAAAGACGCCGAAGAAGACCGCGGCTTTAGTAGAGTGCGGGTGCTTTTCGATTCCACCGGTTACACAAACGTCCAACGTCCACAAAAGAGCACGAACTTCTTTTGTTTTGTGTTTTCATAGATTGAACTTTACCTCGTGTCTGGGTAGGTTGAAAATCGCGGGCCGTGGACTTTGCCGTGCATCCATGCTTAGAAGCAACTTGACAGCAAGCCTAAAACTTCATAAAATCCACTTTTTAAACACTAGGGATGTTACCAAAACAATCGGAAAGAATCGAAATTGTTTATTCGGTTGAACTAACAGAAAAGTTGTCATCGCCATCACTGCTATTAGCACTTAAATATATTATTATTTAATTTTCAACCATATTTAATGTAACCAAGAAGAAGAATGAAGAATCAAGAATGAAATGTTAGATATCTTTCCGATTCATAAATGTATAAAGGGTGTATCGATTCTTCTGATTAATCGATTTCTTTCAGCAATTTCCCCTCACTAACAGGCTGAGATTGACATCTGTCAAGTTGTCTGTTATATTAAATACACTATAGTAGTGATGCACACTATTTGATCATTTAAGTTACTTGCAATGTAAATGTTTCAGTTTTGTACAACTTTCTTCTTTAATCTTGATGAAAACTTTAAAAAAATCTCTAATAAAAATGTTACTTAATTTACAACAAAACGGATGATACAAGAACCGCATCTGTATTCAATATATTGGAATATGTCTCAAATCTAAGACTTTATTAACTTGCGGCTCGGAATTCAGTCGTAACTGTATCTAGGATATTGGGCCATTTGATGGCATATTTGGCACCATCAGCGATTTCTAACAAGATCGCAGCCTTATATACGCTGATGGAGTCACGTCCTAAGACGTGCAGATGCGGTTTTAAGAATTTTTGCCGAAGGCGCGCCGTTCGCCTGTAGAATTCCGCTTTGCTCCCCTTTTACTGATATTTAAATAGAACCGTTTTGTGTTTGCTAAGAATAGACGTGTCAAACCAATTGAATTATTCCTTGGAGACGATGTATATAATGTGTTTCTAGTTGCTACTTAAATACTTCTGTTTAAACTAACCTTACCTATGGGGCCCACACATCTTTGACCAACACGCAAAGGTTCAGAGTCGGAGTTTGTAAGAGAAATATGGAGCGCAGGATTTTCGGTGTTTGGCTTTTAGACCGGATCCGGAATACAGAGCTGCGCTCCCGGACAAAGATAAAGGTACGAAAAGAGTGGAAGAGGGGGAGGGAGGCTTTTTCCCATCAGTGGGACATAGTAATAATAATAATAATAATATGTCCCCACACATGTACAAAAAGGACCGAAGTCAGATTCAAATGATTCAGGTCATAACATTATTTAGTTAGGTTTATACCTACGAATACAAACGAACCTACTGGTAAAGCTAGGAGGCCGGGTAAACCTAGGTTTACCTGGGTAAACCAAGCATTACCCAAGCCTCTTACATGATTTTTCTATATTATATCTGTTTTTCATCATGTGAATTACGAGAATCTAGATATAGTCTTCTAGTTTCAGACTTTCCCATACTGACCGATTTAAATGAGACACTCTTCTTCTTCTTCTTTTTATTAATGGCGTCCTAACCTCTTTTGAGGTTAATTTTGCCAGTGTCAAGTGGTCAGGTTCTCATTTGAGAACCTGGAAATTATATATAATGTCTTGAGATGATGATGATGATTTGTCGCTCGTTAGCACTACCCAACCCAGGGAGGACGTGAAGGGCTGTGGGTTCCAAGTAATTCCTTCGGACGTGAGCGACTGCCTCCCCAAATGAGACACTCTGTATACCAATAAAGTAATTCTCATTTGTAACTCGAATATTCATCTGGCATTCAAACTATATTTATCCAGGCGTCTTCAACCTTTCAGTAAGGTAACGTTTACATTTCTAAACACCGCATTATTAACAATACATTCATATTACTAACGTTATTGCTGCTAATGAATATCATACTACGTTTCTCCAAGACAAAGCCATCTCACGTAGCACACAATAGAAACAATGTGGAGAACGTCGTAGGCATTCTAGCGGCGCGATCAGATATAAGTATTGAATACTGAACAAAAGGGACTATGAGGTCTACGAGGTCTAGTTGCCTTGCATGTACGAGGGTTTCAGAATGTATATTACAGTGTACAGTGGAGGTTTAATATGTGCATTACGTTGCTTTATAGTCGAAACGACAGATAATGGGCAACTTGTCGATCAATTTCGTATGTCAGGGAAGGAAGAACTGCCGACAATTCATTACTAACGCTTAGGGCCATATTGGTAAACCGTTTTCGATGTCTCAGGTCAGGCCAGTAATACTAAACCTCTCTTAGCTCCGAGAGTTTATTTATTTAATTTTTATTTATTGGTTGTATCTTAAAAAAAACTTAAATAATTTCATAAAAATCGGTTAAGTGCGGGTCGGTATCGCACACGAAGGGTACCGTACCATCGTACAACAAATCAAAAGCACTCAAAACAATAAAAAAATAAACAAAAAGAAAATTTAAAAAGTTTATGCCTTCACGAGATTTGAACCGACGACCTCCGGATTGAGAGTCTACATCATACTGGCTGAGCTACCACAACCATGTGGGTTGACGCGAAATATGCTATCATATTTAAATGTGTAGTATATGTGTCTATGACATGGTTGCTATGACAATAAATAAACAGTTTCAGTCAAGATCTCCATTTTGAAATGCGTAAGTGTATCTAAACACGTCTCTTGTATCGGGGCCCCCTTTAATTTGCAATATCTCTCGTATTTCAGTATTTTTGGTTGGTGCGGCAACAGATATACACATTCTGTGAAAATTTCAGCTTTCTAGCTATTACGGTTCGTGCAGACGGACCCGGTGACAGACAGGACGGACGGACGGACGGACGGACAGACGGACAGCGAAGTCTCAGTAATAGTGTCCCGTTTGGCACCCTTCGGGTACGGTACCCTAAAAAGTACTTGTAAACCAATGAGGTTTGTCTGAGAACAGAAGTTGTCACAATGAAAGATTCGCCTTATCTATAATCACGTCCTTAAAATAGGTAGTTTTCAGAGCTGACAGCGGTTTAGTAAATACAGGCCTTGGTCTCTTGGGAAATGATAGCACCGCGATACTTTATTTGATCAAAGTCTGTGCATTTGGCTACTCTTACTACGGTACTTTCATCTTCTTTGAAGGGTGACATCTCTTGCGACGAGTCTGCCAAACTATCAGTCCTAACCTAATAGATAAGCTGAGGTCCGGAAGCTATTGTCTCATACTCCACAAATGTAGACACGGCCTACAAACCTACAATGTAAAGACAACATTTATGTTTCAGAAACAATTTCCAGTTCAACCAGTAGTTCAATGTTTGTGATAGTCCGTGTGTGAAGCTAATAGAATCCAAATATACCTTCTGAAATATTGGAGTTAGTGTATTCTGTTGTGTATGTCTTGACTTAGTTACAGAGCCAAATGAGGCAGAACCGAACTGTTGGAGATAAACTCGCGTTTGTTTTGTTTAATATCGAAAAAAAAAACACGTGATTTAAAAAATAAGCTCCCAAGTGCGATTTGAACTCGCGTTGAGAGGGTTTCGTACAACAATAATAGGACTAACCAACAAAATACCCTAAAAGTACCTACCCTAAAATTCAGTTTTTCATACAAACTTTTCACTCCAGATTTAGGGGGTAAGGGGGTTAAAGTTGTAGATTTCGGAGTTTTTATGGGATATGGGTGCAAACATGTGCTTGCATACCAAATTTCAGATTTTTAGGACTTCGGGAAGTACCCCAGAGGTTTTGATGACAAACGAATCGGTCATATTGAGCACAACTTTTTCAAAATAAGTTTTAAAAATATTATAAAAATACATTAAGGATTCTCATACCATGCGCTTTCATTTGATTTGTCACGCGGCATATTTTTTTTTGTTTTGTTTTCTCATTTGGCCCCCCAAGAGTGTCATATTTCAAAATATATTTACATTGCACCTCAGTCTTTCGGTTACAGATATTGACATGTGCACCAATTTTCAACTTAATCGGTCCAATGTTCTGAGTAAATTGCCAGTGACATACGGACGGACGGACGGACATACGCACGAGTGATCCTATAAGGGTTTCTCCTTCTGAGATACGAAACCCTCAAAAATAATAAATCTTCACGCCATTTTTATACATAATATTAGCAAGTTTTTGTTTTGAGCTTCATTTCGTCATACCACAAGTAAAACCCCCAGACGTGTCTCAGATAAACTAAACTAACTACAGTGTCTAAATATAAAAACAGTAGGTAGGTATATCTTAGGTTTCAAAGCAGCAACGATCCTTGTTCGAAGTTCTACTTATCCCTTTGAGAACATAAGTCCAAGTCTAATAGAACAAGTTATATGGGCTTCTTTCAGTATCTACTGAGCTGGATTATGAAAGCAATAAAAGAGCTGCTTCTTTTGTATTGAGATAGTAGGGTATCAGGCCGATATTATTTTAATGCTTTTACTCTTGATCAGGCTTCTAACTGTAGATAATATAGATTTCTAATGAACTTGGTTATTAAAAATAATAATATTAAATCGTTATTTCAGGCAAAAAACCCATATCGATAGATAGGTACCTTAAAACTAGACATAGATGTAAATATAACAATATTAACTAGCCCAGCTATGGATTTTGTTCTTCGGCCTCGCTTCTCTATAGCGTTGCTAGACGATTTCCTCCGGCCAGTAATCTTTGGCCAGGAACATTTTCTTGAGGTCCGCCGGCACCCGAAGTTTGAAAAACAGAAAGTCCTTGGGTCTTTCTGACTCCAAAAGCTTTATAGACATAGACATAGAAATTGAAATTCACTGAAGAAAACATGGGTACATCGACAAACAATTTATCTGCCTGCACTGTCGAAAAATCTGTCGTCTGCTTGGGACCGCGCGGCGGATTCCTCTTCAGTTCTATCCCTATATTACATAATATGTAGGTATGGAGTAGAATCAAATATCGTTCTTTGAAAATGGTGTAAGTACAGCCTTGTCGACACACCTTCTATCTAAAGGAAAAAATACTTTCTTTTGAGATATTTTTCAATTTTTATTCCGGGTCTACAAATTGATACGCGACAAAATAAAACGAAATAAACTCATTCCAACCTTTTTGTAACTTAAGATTCTTCGGTCGGCTCTACTATATTATCCGTATAATGCGAAAGTGCACTGTTTATTGTCTAGGCAAGAAGAAACAAAGCCCTTTTGCCTCTGGCCGGGTAATGACTGTTACATTCAAGTCCGAGAGAGTGGGTCGTGTGCCTGAGTGCCTGTTTGGAAAAGGGAAAAAGAAAAATAATACTCGTGGCGTTGAGGATTATCATATTTAGACATTACGGTGAGGCATCCGCGTCGTTAACGTTGTTACAAAAATAAATCAAAAATAAATAACCGGCCAAGTGCGAGTCGGACTCGCGCACGAAGGGTTCCGTGCCATTATCTATAAAAAACAGCAAAAAAATGTATGGGAGCCCCCCTAAATATTAATTTAATTTTAATTTAATTATTTATTTTTTAAGTAAATAATATACTCAATATATTGTGAACATTTTAAGCGTCTACCTGCTACCATTATCAATATCGGGCAAAAATGAGCAAAAAAATCAAGTTTGTTGTATGGGAGCCCCCCTTAATATTACATTTCTTTTGATTTTTAGTATTTGTTGTTATAGCGGCAACAGAAATACATCATCTGTGAAAATTTCAACTGTCTAGCTACCACGGTTCATGAGATACAGCCTGGTGACAGACGGACGGACGGACGGACGGACGGACGGACAGACGGACAGCGAAGTCTCAGTAATAGTGTCCCGTTTGGCACCCTTCGGGTACGGAACCCTAAAAATATAGTAAAAAATATATGCGTGTCATGTTTTGCAATAAAATAACTAGGAAAACCATGGAAATTTACATAAAACTGCGATAGGTGATGACTGTGTCCTCAATTTAAAGCTCATCATCATCATCATCATCCTCAGCCCACATCGACCCACTGCTGGGCATAGGCCTCTTCTCTATAGCGCCAATCTTCCCGGTCCTGTGCCAATCGCACCCAGTGGGGTCCCGACGACTTGACAATATCGTCGGAGCATCGGGCCGGGGTGGTCTGCCCACTGGCCTTGTCGCTCCCCGTGGCCACCACTTCTAAAGCTTAATAAAAAGTATATTTTTATTTCTGTATAAAAAGTATATATTTTTTTTTCAATCTGACAAATTTATTTTGATAAATGCATTAATTTATAATTTGAGTCATAAAAGCGTTATATTATTTCATTCTACATCTGCATCTCTTTATACATTATACAGGAACAAAAATCTAAGGAAAATCAGAATGGTTAAAAATATGTGGAACAAACATTTAGAGATTCTCCGAATAAAATGTAGTTTTACCTAACTTCTTACCCGTTGCACGAAACAATTTTGCGGTCCTGGAGGGTTAATTTTGTCAATCAACTAATTCAATCACGAGAATCTCATAGGATTGTCATTTATTTTTCTATTGTGTAAACGGAGCTTTAAATTTAGAGCAAATTTGGGTGACACGTCCACCACTACTTCAAACGCTATTATCCGAATAATTAAAACAGGTCAAAATAATTCAGAGCATAGAGTTGGCTTGCCTTCGAAGTAGTTAGTGGCACTAATAGATTTATTATCGTATCGTGAGAAGTAAAAGGCTCTGTTTACGGGTGTCGGGGTATTATTTCATAAGAGATCTTTATGAGTTGTGAAAACTGCATTGCGGTTTGTTTGCTTTGCAGCTAATGTTCGCGGGACGCTCATTGAAAAATATGAGTTTCCATTTCTCCACTTCGTTAAGTTCCATCCAATTGCTTTGTGCTGCATCTCGACTTGATAAAATTCATGATTTCTCTATTGTACTTATGGAAAAACAACAAATACATTATAACAGAGAGTAAAAACGAGCTAGCGTACCTATCCGTTAATTAGATATCTTTTTCAGCAAATCAAGTTCGGATGAGAAAGGTGGATTGCTGAGCAGGTGTAGAGCAATAGTAGATACTTGTACTATACGACTGACATAAGCTCGAAAAAGTCTGATTTGGGACCACGGTCCCAAAAATTGTGGTCCCAAACGTCACCGACTGAAAAGGCTCGAAGGCTGATAAACAGAAAATTCTCGCTTTTCTTAGTCGTGAGGAAACCTTCAATCTCTTTAGGTGCGGTGTGGGGCCCGCCTACCTGTCATGCAAAATGGAGTAGGTATTACTGACGTGAGCGTGTGCCTAATTGACAGCTGAGACAACTCTCAGAGCTAAGAGCGGTTTATTGTTACGGAGCCGACCTCCGTACTCAGAGTTATAATGTCATTAATCATTTTTGTATATTATAAACAAGAAAACAATTTAAAGAGTCTTAAGGACCTACAGAAACCATGAAGGTTTATTCGTGGAACCGTGCTTACGCTAACTAAAATATTTGATTTTACCTACTTAAATATTATTACACTTATAAATAAAAAGAACCAACCATCCGAATTAACTCCTTGATGAATCAATAAACAACTCTGCGTACGGCGGCGGCGGCGGTAAGACGTCGAGAGTTTCCAAACACTAAAAGTGTGCCATAAACAAGGTGCAAATGAATTAACGCAAAATGAGAAACTACTTTGTTAGGGACATCATTCTGAGCAACTTTCATTAAGAAACCGATTTGATCAGAGCAAATTTTTTTCACTTCTCCATACTAATCAGCTGATCCACTCAGGCCAAAATGTACTGGAAAGTAAAACATAAAGTTGCTCTGAAATATGAAATATGGTTTCATAATGAAAGTAGCTCAGAATGATGTCCCTAACAAAGTACTTTCCCATTATGCGTTAATTAATTTACACCTTGGATGTAAGTGTTTATCGTTTCAAAGGATCAGAGGATCTTACCCACCACATTTTCATACTATTCAATTTCCACCAATTTAGTGTAATGCATAGGAAAATATGCCGTGTCATCATTTTAATACCAGTAAAATGTTAAATCGCCATTCTGTTGAACTCGCTTTTAACGAGCTTTAAATTTTAGCTCTCTACGTTAATGTAGGTAGAAGCAAAATAAAGTAGTTACTAGAAAATTGAGTGTCACAGGCCGGCCGCACGCTATCACGGGCGCGGCCGCAGGGCGGCACCTGTGTCGCATCAGTGGCAGTGGCAGTGCAGTGACAGTACAGTGACTTAACTGTACTGTACTTTACGAAGTTTTGGTGTGACGACGTACGTCCAAATAAGGGCATTGACTAGTACGCCTTTGGATATATGGCTTACCCTGAGTTTCACGAAACATTTTTTTAATTTAAGCAAATGCTTGGCAACTGAAACAATTAACTATCCTATGAGATTCTCGCGATTAAATTATTTAAGTGACAACTTAAATTAAAAAATTGTTTTGTGAAACTCAACATTAATTATATTTCAATCGACTCCTTCGAACTAAAAAGATGTTATTTATTATTAGCGGTATTTTTTTTCAACCAAGACACAGTGACGGCGGTGGCTTTGAGTTGCCGGTTGTGTATTCTGGTAACTTCAGTATGCGGTTAAAATCATCATTCCAATACTGTACCTTTCTGTACCCACTAAGGCCGTGCGCACACCTAACGCAGTATTTAAATAGGCGGCAAGCTGTGTTCGTAAATTCATTTAGTCGGGACGTGTTGTATATGGTTCTGTTAATCTTGCACGGGCTTTGTGAGAGGAAGTGTTGGGAAAAAATAATGGAAAATAACAGATTGTGCACGGTTGGTTATGTGGCTTAGAAATTTTGGCTGAAGCACAGATTAATAAAGAGTTGCGGAATTAACTTTAATATTTTGCCATTTAGGGATGACAACTCGTTCATTGTTATTTAAATAAGACTACAACTACACTCGCTCGGACACTCTAACGGTTGATGGAAAGTATCGCGAGGAAACCTTCATTACTCTGTGCCGGATCGACATTGTTAGTCATATTCACGTAGTATTTAGATTTATTGATAAGACATGTCGACCGGCACAGATAAGGTATTTTTTATATTATCACGTAGTTTTGTAGTAAGTTGTATATAAGCTAAGTATTTCTAATAATAAACCAGTTTAAGGCGAGGTACGAATAATTACAAACCAAGGTCAACGAAGATTGCGGAAGTGAGAAGCAAATATAACTCGGGAACAGGAATAAGTGGGATGGCAATTGTGCGCTCGCGCCTAATCTGAATCAACGTAAGCGCCAAAACGCAAATACTCCACAGCTGCGGCGATGGGCTAGCCCCCTGTCACGCCAAATGGAGTATTGAATCCCTGGCTGAAAGTGGGCACAGTTGTGCCTCTGCCACCCTGTATAGGAAATGGCGTGATGCTATGTTATGTTTATAAACTAAGATTAATAAAAAGCGACAGTTAAACAGCGATTTATCTGTCGCATGTCGAACTACTTACACAGGGTTATCGATTCGGTTTGTGTCCTATTTTTTTATGTGAACCGCTAAACCGTTATTATTTATGGACCGATTTCAAAAAATATTTCTTTGTTTGAAAGGGAGAACCCCTGGTATGAAGGCTTTGAAATTGTACCATTTTTTGGAAATCAGGAATCGGTCCAGTAGTTAGGTTTCTACATGAAAAAAATTGTGAACATTAATTTGTTTTTTACCTGGATTACATTATAGGTACATCTAGACTTTTCGTGGCTCTGCGGTGTTTACAGTCTCATTGTCACGAGATAAATTCTGGTTTTATATATATTTTTTCGTTTTATTGTGTAATACGTGTGGACTTCACATTGTATTATATGTACAGAGACATGGAGCAGTAAAACAGAAACTTAAAAAAAATAATGTCACAGCAATATTTGAATTTTACACCCTAATTTTTAGTCACGCCACAGATTAATAAAGAGTTAGGTCACGCCGAAAAAAAAAACCCTTGATAAATTGACCCGGTGATTTATTTTTTTGTGCTTAAGTTTTGGTGATGGATGAATGGCCGGAACCCTTCATGTGCGAGTCTGACCCCCACTGACCATATTCATATTCATATTTGTTTATTGCACGTTAATTTTATTATTTAAATAAATCCAGCTCGAGATCTTTTTTGGGCTATTTATCGTTTATTTGGAATGCACGAATTAAATCCACTGACTTTTTTAAATGGTGAAATTCCTTTTATGAATTACCGGTCATCACCAGAAACCTTGAGCAGCTTCCTCTTAATTAATTCGACTTCATATTTGGAATTATATTTCATCAATTTTGCCTGAAATTTGTCGTGTTCAATTTTGCTGCCCTCAGAATAATTAATGACGATATTTGGTGTCTCACGGCGACACTTCTTTCCCTGCATTTTTGCGTTGAATTTATGTTGATTAAAGCGTAGCTTGAACGTGGATGGAATATTCATTAACAGATATCGATTTGAGTTCAGGCGCTTATTGTTTTGACATTTTAATGATGACTATATTTTAGCAGAAAAAATCGGGCGGCAGGGGGTAGGTTTGGGTGTTTTAGCTTTTAGCAAGTAGCGTGTTAGCACAAGTCTACATTATTAAACGATGGTACCTACAACAGCAAATGAAAGCGGCAGACGTGGCATTAGCCCCAAATCGCCCGGAGCCAAATGAGGGCCGGGCCCTTCGGCCCCTGATGGCCCAACGGGCCATGCCGCCCGTAAACTATTCTATGCATTCGAGATTGATTCGATAAGCAACCTCTTCTATAAGTAATTTGACGGTAACCGCTTGGTTGCGCAAACTGCTCCCATTTTTGGTACTTTGCGGTAGTTAAGGTATCCGGATAATTGAGATTCTGTGCTCTTTGTTATGAAATATCGTTACATAAACCACAGATTAATAGAGAGTATAAACATTGGACGCTGAGTAGTTTGGGATTGTTAAATAATAATAGAATCGCAGTCACACGCATACATCCCTTGTGGATCTAAATGCGTGAACGTCAACATACTGCAAACAAAAGCTGCATGCAAAACATTATGTTCAAAGCAAATACTATTTAACACTGAGCATCCTCGACTTAGCTGCAACTAGCCACCTGATAACAAAAGTTTGACGCAACGTAAATTCAATTTCCCCAACTGTAGACTTCGGTTGAACGTAAGGTACTTCCTACGAAGTTTCAACAAATTATTTAACTTATTTCCGTAACTACGATGCAATTAGCACAATGTCTGTAGGGTAGGTTGGTTTAGTGCGAGTGGCTTAGAGTTAAACGTCCAATCCTGTTAAGCAAGTTAGTACGGGAAGCGAAGCTTTGTTATTCTGGCACTTATCTACGAATCTGTCTATGGTTGACTAATAATGGAATAAATAGTCAATGTTCAAATCGAGCGCTATGATATCCCGAGTGAGAGACCGTTTTTAGGGTTCCACTTTGCTGTGACGTCATTTTGTTTATCTTCATTAATTGGTTGTAAATAGTTAGTACTTAACTAGGCTGGACGTGCAACGTGCATGCATGTCATTGTCATACCTGCCGTTAAAAACTAAAAACACCAAAAAACGTGTTTTGGCTGAAAACGCATTCGAACAGGGGCCTAATGCTGCTCTGAGAATTTCACTTATATTTCATTACTATTCCATTGCAAACACCCAAAATGGCGTCATTTGGTATTCTCCTAAATTATTATCCTCCTTATCCTCCTTGATTGGGTGTTTGCAATGGAATAGTAAGGAAATAGTAATGAAATATAAGTGAAATTCTCAGAGCAGCATTAGGGCCCAGAATCACAATTATTGCTGCCGTAACCAGTCAATTTCCGTTTGACAAACATCGTTTTAGAATACTTGCATTATCAGTATTTCGTACATAGTGAAATTAAATAAAAGTAAAGGTATCATACGAATTTGTCGCAGATGAGTGAATGGTAAATACATCACCATTCACTTATTCACCACTGTTTTTCTAAAGTCCGAATCCCGAATAGAATAAAATTCCCCTAGTTTAGCCATTTATTCAAATGGTCTATCTATAAAGTAGGTAACAAAAGGTAAAGTTTATTTAACCCTACCTACTAGTTGAGTCAATGTCATGTATGTTGTTTTTTTACACTGAAAACCCATACTGGAAATAAATCTTCTAAAAAGGGCAACCAAACTAGAATTTGAATCCCGACCTTCCTTACCAGGATTGCGACACAACCCAGCTCTTCTGATTTATCGCTAATTGTTATTTGATACTCCCTCTATCTCTTTGGGGGCAGACAGTGCAAATAGCTAAGGGGCGTGGAGTAATTAATACTGGAAGTGTCCTACGAAGGAAATCTACAGAATAAGTTGGTCATTTGTTATGGGGGAGGAGGTAATGTATCTGTTGCAGCCATCTGGTTCAAATATCAATTGCACGGCTAGCTCTTGTGGTTGTATCAATAAAGCGCGTCACGAGAGTCACGTCACGACTGACTTAAAAGCCGCGCCGTAACATTGAACTACATAGTTCGTTTCACCACCACCACGGCAGCGATTATTTCTTTTTTTACAAGTTGGCGTCAACTGCTGATGCTTTTTGACGTTGCGAGTTATTTTTTTCCTAAAAAATAATCAAAATTAGTTATCAGTGTAACAGTAGCAATCAAATGATGGTTACCTTAGCAAATTGGCATTTAAGGCGAGGTACGAATAATTACAAACCAAGGTCAACGAAGATTGCGGAAGTGAGAAGCAAATATAACTCGGGAACAGGAATAAGTGGGATGGCAATTGTACGCTCGCGCCTAATCTGAATCAACGTAAGCGCCAAAACGGAAAAAAAAAACATAAACAATAAGCTACTCCAGGGAATTACATTTCAATCTTCAAATCGCTAATAACAACAGTTCCCCGCATATCACAATTAATAGAAAGATCATATTTACTACTACTGCGGTAAAAAAGGAAAAAATAATGGAAATATTTATTTTCTATCGAGAAAATTTTATCCAAACACGTTTTCCTTCATGAAAACCCTAGATTATACAGTCAAATTACATATACCAGAAATTGATTACGATTTGCCTAGTATTTCCTGAAATACACATGAAAAAAGCACCCCTAATTTATTCATGAGGCGCCTTAATATCATTTAACCGGCTGAGCGTCTTGTCTAGCTGTACTGAACAAATGTGTTCAGCTACTCGCTTTATCGATCCGATATTTAGACATGTGGTGGATTGTTGTTGTTTAATAATGAACGAGCTAACCGTTTAATTGGTCAGCTATTTGAACCAGTTGGCTGCGACTACAACATATGCAAACTTATTGTCTTCGCAAAAAACGCAATATATATTATTGCAATGATAGATCATTACTCTAGACATCTACTCTAGACCATTACTCTTAAATGTAGAGTCTAAATCAATTACATTTATGGTCTGAGATTACCAAATAATTATACACAAAAAATGCTAACGCTGGCTAAACCATCCGTAGATAAAAACCTCAGAAAAGAACCTCTTGAAACTTGTCCGGGTGCAGCAGTAGCAAACTCTTAGCGGTAAAAGCTTGGAGAAAGGATATTGCCTTAGATCAATGAATTTCATTGATCTAAGGCAAAAGGGAAGGGTAGGTACCCACCCATGGCGTCTCCATTCTCAAACCTCCTTGCTGGGGGGTGTGTAACTAGGCAACGACTGTGAATTTACAGGTTTTAATTATCGTCAACATGGCGGGGCGAGGGTATCGCTGTGAATAGTTGGCGAATATAACATAAAAATGATAAATAGATAACAATAGATAAATAAAGATGGAAATGTGTTAGGAAAATAAATTATCATTTTAATGACAGGCAAAGTTTTTCTCTCTTCAGTAAGTATCTTGCAAAGAAAAAAACTGAGAGACTGTTGGAATCAAGACGTATTTTAATTAGTTTGTGTAACTATGGACAATTAGGTGTAGATAGAGCGTAAACGGCGATGAGCGTAAACCCTCTCTATCTCACACATAATTTAAGATAACCGGCCAAGTGCGAGTCGGACTCGCGCACGAAGGGTTCCGTACCATTATCTATTTAAAACCGCAAAAAAAATCACGTTAGTTGTATGGGAGCCCCCTTAATATAAAATTAATTTTGCTTTTTAGTATTTGTTGTTATAGCGGCAACAAAAATACATCATCTGTGAAAATTTCAACTGTCTAGCTACCACGGTTCATGAGATGCAGCCTGGTGACAGACAAACAGCCAGACAGACGGACAGCGAAGTCTCAGTAATAGGGTCCCGTTTGGCACCCTTCGGGTACGGAACCCTAAAAAATGGAGTATTTCCACCAGGAGGTATTCAGAGCTTTATAATCGTAGTCTTAGGTCCATTTGCACCAAAAACACTAAATACGATTAGCGTCTTAATTCTATTTAGAGCTGCTGAAGCTGCTGCTGAAGCTGTTAAAATGTATGAAATATGTCAAAATTAATTGTGATTAACGCGCTAACCACAAAAAGTATTTTTGGTGCAAGTGACATTTAATTTGTGAAATATACCACTAGGTAGTATAAATATGAAAAATGATGTAGGTAATCTTATAGTTTTATAAAAAATTAACTTATAAACTTCCAGTTGTGCATAAACGTATTAGCAGATTACCACAATAAGGGACAGCCATAAGACCCTGGGGTATAAGACAGCCTTTATAGCGGTTGTAATTAGAAGCCTAATCTATCAAAGTATGTCCTTTGTTTTAATAAAATCATCCAATATCTTTCAAGATCATCGGATTTATTTTTTGAAGAATACTGTAGCTGCTCGAGCGTCCAACGTCCTTAAAAAGACTATACGATTACTATTTTTTTTTATTTTTTTATTTTTAGTCTTTGATCTTAATCACCAAGTCATAAGTTTAAAAATCGAGAGCCGTTGGTGGACACAGGAATTCTATAGAATGTTATTGGGGACATTATTCTGACCGTCCATGACTTTATAGAACAAATACTTTCTCGTACTCAGCTGAAATTGTCTATCCATACTGATCAGAGGAACTTTAACTTGTTCATAATGAAAGTTATTCGTAACTTATGTCTCTGACTCTAACATCCCTTTAATACTTCTTCCCTATACCTTTCCTTCGCGTCCCGTAATAGAACGCACCAGTTGGTCGCCCGCATGTGAATATTTGGATTCATTTAGCGAAAATTTGAGTAAAGACGCAATTTCTTGCAAACTCCGACTAAATTGTCTAACAAACAACCGTACATAGGGAACTGAATTAGAGTAGGAAATGTTCCCGAATTTCGGTATCATTTCCATTCCGTTCCTTCACCGTGTGTACTTTGAGAAATAAACTTTTTAACTCATCCTCCGTGCGGAATACGCAGTGATGCTGCCCGTTGTCTTTTCTGATTCAATATTCTTTACCGTGAGGCCTTCAAATAGGTATACTGCTGTTTACATTGCTGATTATTTAGTATCAAATGAAAAACTAGAGCGAAAGAGCTTGAACTAGATTGATTTGTAGCTCGGTGAACTTATCGGCTATACTTGACAGTTGTACGATGACGACGGCAAATATTTCTTGAAAATTCTGAACAATTCGCTGTAAATATTATTTATTTGGCCTATCTAAGGCCTCGTTATATTAATAATCGTTTTTTACTCTAAATAAACACATTGAGATAAGAAAACTTTAAGTAGGTACGGTTGCCTGCGTCTAAAAGTATACGGGCAGGTCATATTGACGAGTGAATCCCGCTTATACTGCTTGTATACTTTTAGGCGTAAGCGACAAATGTATACTTTCCGGTCCAGAATGAAAATCTTTACAAAGAAAATACGAGTCAGCGAAACGGAATGCCGTTATGAAAATATTAACAAAAGAAATGTTAATACAATTCAAGCACCCACTCAGCGGAACAGAGACGAGGAAAAACAGAGAGTGTGCAAACGGCGAGAAAGCTAACCGACCAAGTACGGAAGGTAGCTAAGTCAAGAGCGGTCATTTGAATAATTAACTCTCTCTTTGTTAGTCGGCTAATGAAGGAATCGGTCGAGACGTGCTAAGAATGGCCTGGGTAAGTCTATCCACTCTATAATTTATACACCCTTAATCACAGTCGTCTGCAGTTGGCGCCGGCTACTCGACAATAGCTTTATTTTAATTTTGAGTAATAATGCGCCTGACAGGGTATGTGAGTGAAGGTTTCTAATTACAAATGCATGTTTTGAATTCAGAACTCTTATCGCCGCTCCAAAATAATTACTCGTTGAAGAATAGAAAACTGTTATACTCTGCCTGCGCAAGAGCTGTAATTTCAGAAGTCATTTTTTTGTAAATATGGTATTGTGGCTAATAAAAGCATATTTCTGGCGCTATACGGCGGCGGTAAGTAACCTAATGTCCTAAAATCTAGAACCTAGAGTGATCTTTTGATACGGTAGCATCTTTAAGAGATTGAAAATCCTTTAGCAAGTCGAAAGTCTAAATAAAGTTTTAAGTTTTTTTAGTTAACTATTACGTAGCTGAAGTTGCTAAAGTTTAACCACAGAAAACGTTTAATCTATAAAAGATACAGGCAACTGCAATATGGCTCACTCCGACAGATAGTCTCAATCCTGACGACATAAAATCACAATATACGGAGTGAGCAGGACTTTATAAAAAAAACTGAACTTACGTCGTGGATCTTTACTGCCTACCTGCCAAATTACAGCTTCATAGGTCAATTATACATTTTTTGTCCACAAACTTTGCCCCTCCCCAACTTTCTCCTGCATCACAAATCCAGGTGGCTCCCTTCTCAAATCCATCCTTTGGACCTACAGATCAATCCTGTCAAAGGAAATCTTTTGTTCACTAAACACCATATAATTTATCGTATCGAACGTACCTATTTGGTTTCCAATAAACTGAATATCCGCCATTTATGTCATTGAAAGGGGTCATGTTAGAGCAATCGAAATCGATTTTATTCATTTTACTTGTCAGTTATTTTTCCTAGATATTAATATTCATAATAGGCTATCATAGCATAGCATATACGATGATCGTATAATTTACGTGTTCCACAGTTATCCGTTTTCCGAATGAGAACTATATAGAATTTGTTTCCTTCCTCATTCACTCCATCTCCACTGGAAATCGCGGAGTAAAAGTACGTTGCAAACTCAGAATTTACAGAACGACTCGATAGATCGTATCGATTGTATTTCGAATATATGTTTTCTTAGGGTTCCGTACCTACCCGAAGGGTGCCAACCGGGACTCTATTACTAAGCATCCACTCTCCGTCCGTCCGTCCGCTCTGTCCATCAACGGGCTCTATCTGACGAACCTAATAGAGTATGGCTAGACTTACATAACTTTTTATCGGTTACCGCTTCAGCAACAACTAATAAACTACACAAAATAAAATAAAATTAAGGGTGTCCCCACACAAGTTTTTTTTTGTAATATCTCTTGTACGATGGTGCGGAACCCTTCGTTGAGACTCCGACTCGCACTAGATCGTTTTTACGGTTCTTTGCTCGAAGGGTGCCAAATAGTATACTATTACTAAGCCTCCGCTGTCCTCTATCCGTCCGTCCGTCTGCCTGTCTGTCCGTCAGAGAGCTCTATCGCACGAGCCGTAATAGGAATTCCTAATTTTAAGAACTTCACAACTACAATTTTTCAGTAAATTGATGCAATTTGGATTCAGATTTAGGTAGAGAGCAGAAATTTTCACATAATGTGTTATTTGACGCCGCTACAGCAAAAAATACCAAACTACACCTAATACAAAAAATAAATAAGGTTGTTTAGCATTAAATACTTATAGTCAGTTCATAAGTCAATTTTAATATATTATCACCTGAGTCTGTTGGATAGCAAAATTACGAGATGAAGCTATTATCGTATTAACTGGCAGGCACTAGTTTCTTGTAGGATGGCGCGGAACCCTTCGTGCGATCGTCCGACTTGCACTTGACCGATTATTTGAATATGCTCAGCTCATCCGCTTTGATTCGGTGTTGTTTGCAAGTCAAAGAGTGCAGGCGAAGGACGCACCCAGCTGCAGCCTGATCGGATATTGGCATAAACCAAATAAAGGCCCGCGTCCAGTATATTTGTCGGCGACATATCGTAGAATTGGCCATATCATGAAATGGCCAACCGTGAAGTATCAAACGATGAAATCTTATAGGGCAAATACTGCAGCTTAGGTGAAGACTAAAAGGGGGCTTCGCTGCGCTCGCCCCCGAATAGCTTCGTGTATTAGTTTGAGTTGTTTATCGCAAAAATATCACGTAGTGAAAAACCGCCATTTCATGATATGGCCAATTCTACGATATGGCGCCGACATCTGCATGTAAATCGCCCTTGGCCAGCAAAACCGGGTATAGGTTGAAACGAATCGTGGCTTAGTTTTTTATTGGATACTGTGCGATCGTACAAAAAAGGTTGTACAATTGTTTGTTTGGAAAAAATATACATACGCGCATTATAGAGTTTACTGATGTGTACTGAATGAAGTTGTTCAGTATTTTATTTTAACTACTTTGGCATTTCCTCATTGTTTACTTACATGATAATAAGCGCTGTTTTTTCACAACAGATGACAGAAATGTATGGAGCTCTCTAAGCTTTAGGGCTATCAAAAGTCAAGAGATTCGCTGAAAAGTCTATAGATATGCTCAAAATTACATTGATGCTTGGTCGTTATTTTAGATAACTAGAACTAATGTGATTCAACATTCACGCATTCGGTGAGTTAGAATATAAATAATAAGCAGAAATTTGGGATATACTTGGGGATGCGATGATAAAAACCAATTTGGTGCCGAATAGCACAGCCAATCAAAACGTAACTTATTATTATTTATTATTATTATTTATTACCTACTTGAAACTCATCTCACTCTTACTATGTTTATGTATCCTGATCGCAGAGGGCGCTTTAATTCTCTATCTGCATAACATCTGAGGCAAATAAATGCTTGCAATAGTGTTATCTGATCCAAGTACATTAGGGTCGAGTTCGCACGAACTTCATTACAGTAAATGTTTAGGGGCGGCTTTAATCGGGACGCAGTGACGTTCGCACGTGTGGTGTGGTGATGTAGCATTTTGAAAAAAGGAGCATCAGATGTTAACAAGAATGTTTTGTATTTTATTTGAAAGTACAGCGTGTAAATTTCATACGAGCATTAATTTCGTCCAGGCATAGTTCGTGATCTTACAACCCATATAAGAAATTCATTTTCACAAAAACTTAATTGAAAAGTTCAATGAAGCAGTAATGTATAGCGTATAATGCGATGATTACATCCAGATTGTTTTGACATATGAAAATATTTTATTTTACATATTTATTTAGCGTTTGGTCGCTGTCGTCAACGTCACAACTCATAAAGGTGGCAGTTTGAGCAGCCATTTGGTAGCCTCTTCGTCAGCGGAGTGGACTTTTTGCAGTCCTCCCTCGATCGACCATATTAGAGGACAATCATCCGTCAGGTGGGCCATGCTCTGAATGGCTCCGCATTTTACATGAAAACATAATGCTCAGATGTAGCGTAACATTTAAACCATCCTTTGCAAGGTTTTCCCACTATTTTTGCTCGGTAAAGGTTTAACCAAGGGGTTACATTGGGTTACATACAGCTAAATTTATGTTTTACAAGTTTTCCTGTAGAAGTTGAATTATCCCGGCTTGCACTCGGCGTGAACAACTGTTAATTACTTTATTAATTAGCTACAACTGTTAATTACACACCACAATCATTTTATAAATAGGCGTCACCATAAGTTTATTCAAAACTATGCCATTTTAGATTATTTTTTACCGCATTCTGCATATTTTTTGCACTGTAAAGTGTCGCATCTACAGATTAAATACCTAAGTAAAACGAGAGTTCAAGAAAGAGTTTAATTAGTCCAACGTGCCAACTATTTCACTCTTAAAACATTGGATTTATTTGTTCTTGTCTTTTCCTCGTAGTGTATTATTAGATAGAATTCAAATGGAATTTCGTTAATCTTAGCTTAACCTATGTTACCTTACCTCATTACGTGACATGTTAATTGACAATGCCGTGCGTGACCTTTTGATTTTCCTGCGAATGTAAAAATGGGCTCGAAAGGTAGCCCTTAAATAATGCATAAAGAAGAAACGGAAGAAAAGTTGCCCCAAAATAGCGTGGTGACGTTCAACAGAGAAAGAGGCTGCCATTGTGAACTTAGATTGAGCGGTGCTACAGCAGACAGCGCCGCAGATCTAAACAAAGGAAATAAGTATTGTTAAACTGTAGATCTGATAATAAAATAATAATAAAAAAATTATATATATACCCCTGCAGTGCTGAGGGGTGACAGGATGAGATGATGATGATTTGTGAAAGACGGAGATGTAAATAAATAGACGTTATAATTCATTTGACAGTTTGTTTATTTACGTAAGGTGTGTAACTTCAACGCGATGGTTTTTTATGGTGCTCGATTATTTTGTATGGATAAAATTATTTAACAATGTTGGACTGGAATGCTAGTAAAAAACCTCCAAGGGATCAATACCATACGACTATACGTATTTAAAATATACGAGTATGTTCGTATGGAATTTACACACTGTACTGTCTTCAGTATGCCCACTTTGTAAGTAACTGCCATTATACCTTAATGCTATTTCATAAAACTATCTATAACATGACTTGCAACCTGGATCATATCAGAATAGAATCTGAGGAACAGTTTATGTTCAGTTACTGAAAAATATGAAGTTCTTTTAATTAAGTACGTCTGCAATTAAAATAAATACTAGAATTGTTCATTGTGTCATTTATAATACCTAAATTAATTCAGTCACGTACCTAAATTAATTTTAATGCTTACGGAATCACAGTAAATAATATCATTCCAAAAAAGTTTCAAAATTTTCATAAACTAATAATTCAAATAGCAAACAAATGAAAAAATACAGTACATTGTGATCAGACTTCATCAGAACAACATTTGGCGAGCACACAGTCTGTGAATTTCAATGTATACGAGACGACGCGCCGCCTAAATCAAAACAAATTGAGATATACGGCTGCGCGTCAGGCACGTACTGACCACAAGTTCACTGACTTACACTTACACAAGTTACACTTGACGGGTAAGGTTTAGTGGTTTCACTAGAGGATATTCAAAGGATTTGTCACTGTAGTTGCTTCATAGTTAGTTTGTCACTTCTGTTGTGCGATAACTCTCCTCGAGAGGAGACTTCGAAAGGGTAGCTGGATTTTGAAAAGGGAATAGAAAAATTAATGGACTATATTTTATTAGCATGTAGAAGAAATATTCAATTTAAAAGCCGGAATCACAATAATAATCATTGCAATACCCGCTCTCAAATCCAATACCTATGAAAATACTAAACTGTTTGGTTGGGATACCACTGAATGAAGGGTTGATGAAGATTTTTATAGTATGTTATTTACAATTTGGGCAATGTATGTGTTATACAGCACATGTCGTGGTGTCGTGGGAACCAGAAATAGCGACATCACTAACATGTAAAAATCCAAGACCTGGGGTTATTTTTTATTTTCTGTATCCTCAGCCGGGAATCGAACCCGGGACCTCTCGCTTAGTATTCTAGGCAGAGCCACAACCACTGTACCACAGAGGTCGGCAATATAATATTTTCTATTAGAAAAGTCAAAAGAACAAAATTTCAGAACGGAGATTTTTCAAACTACAAGAATTTCTGGCTAAAAGTGGGAATAATTGTGCCTACGCCACCTCGTATGGGAAAAAGCGTGACGTTCATGATATGTATTTGTCAAACTATAACTTTTGTAAAGTTGTTATCGGGTAAAGTATAATCTACAAGATACGGCCTATTTATAGAAAAGTGGTTGAAAATGGTTTGCAAATGAAGAAATCTTAATTACGCGTATTGCAAGATAAATAGACTGTAATAAGCAATCAACTGACTAAGTAACTATGAATATCAATAGCGATAAAGACATCGGTATCATTCTATACCAGGGCCCATTTGATTTGGCTATGTTATGATAATTGGTTGGGGTTGCGGAGGTTTGGATAGTTATATCAACTCAGTCACGGGGATAGGTAAGGTGGTTTTGCACATTCTTGCATAGTCCATGCTTGATTATGATATCAGGTTAATATAATTCTGTACCTACTTAATCGAATAATAAGAGAAGATTGCTAATTTTTTGCCAGGCGTTACCTGTGTTTTACTAGTTTTATTTCTCAAAACTAAGACCGTTGACCTGGAAGATATTTCATGGAATATATTTGATTACGGCTACTTGGTTTGATCAAAATCTTCAAATATGTTTCAAGGTCTTCGGACTTCTTTCTTGGGGAATACTGTACAGTATCAACATCTAAATATCCAAGTAGCATATCATTTTCTATTACTTGTAAGGTGTTATCTTAAAAGGCTTTTCTGAATTCTGTGATAGTTTAAACAGGGGAGTATGGAGCGACAGAAGTAGATGACATCATTCTGAACTATTTTCACTATGAAAGTGATTTGATCAACAGCAACTTTTTTTTGACATCTCAATACATTTTTGACCAAGCGGTTATCAGATGATTTGTATAGAAAAATGAAAAATAAAGTTGCCATGATCAAATCGGTTTGATAGTGAAAGTTGATTAGAATGATGTCCCTAACTCCCCAAAATGTTTTGTGGCTCCATACTCCAAACACCCTGTATTGGTAAAGGTTTCTATATTGCTACTGCTAGGGCCTTTTTTTACTGTTTTCACATATCAATGTGTAGAAGGCGCAAACGTTATATTCCGGGGCGACCATTCAGGGAGATTGGATTCGGGGTCGTTCTAGAAATTGTACTCATTGTCGGCATAGTTTTATTGCGTGCTTGACATAATAAAAAAATTTGGGACAGGGGCCTTGAAGCTTGATAAACATGCTTCATATAAAGCCTTACTTATGAGTCGGTTTAATTTATTTATATTTATTTTATTGCACGATAAATGATAGATAATAATGTTACAAGAATATTCATACGCACAGGAGCTTATCTTGAAAAAATATTTCTTGCAGGAAAGTATGTCTCTGAATTTTTATAAGTCAGTATTAGGGATGTTGAGGAAATATTCAAAATACCTTTTTGATATAACCTGAAACTAACCATATCTGAAAACGTTTAAAGCATATGTTTTTCTAAAAAAAAGTTTGTTTGATCTTTTAAAGAAGTAATATCCTATGAAAACAATTCATTTCTCCCACATTAATGCTATATGGACAAAAACAAAACACAAGCAACTATGAGGTATTTTAAAGCAAGAATATCGATAATCAGCAACTTTGTTAGAAACTCGAAAACCTCTGAGGCGTAACAAACTCGCAATCAATTATCGCCTCTAAATTTTCAAAAGCAATAAAAGTTAATTAGGAAACGAACAAGTCAGAAAGAAACTTCAAGAAAACATAACATTCCTCTTAACAGCTGCGGAGAAGGGTTTTCCTTAATTTAATTAAATACACGAGTAGATTCAACGAAATACTTCTTGTTACAAAGTTAGACTTTCTGTTATTTATTTTGCTTTATATAGCCGTTTACAGTGTATTGTTTAAGTTACGGCTAAGTATGTGTAACTTAGAGCCACAAACCTGTATGGTGCGGCTTGTGGCAGATAAATATAAGTATTTGAGTAGAGATAAGCTCGCCTTTGTACATATTTATTTCTATATTAAGCAATTTTTACTATTAATATGAGTAAAATAAAGAAATTACGAAATTACGAAGTATACTTGCCAGTTATCCCGCACCGGATTCAGTGTTACTTAAAGATATTGAATATGAATGAGACACTTTATACTTTAAAGGCTTAGATGATCGTCTATTTTTAATATCACAGTCTAGACTAGACCTTCCTCCAACGCTTACAACTTTTCCAATTTAAGTTAAGTGATGCTAAGTCGGGCAAATTCAGGTTGTTCTTCTTTTGACTTCTATTGTTGGGGGATAAGGTGGCAAATGGGCATAGCGATAAGTACGTGTTTGCACTATTCCTGTAGATAAGTTGCAAAGTTTGTTCGTCATGTCCACTAATGTATGAATTCTTATCTAAGCACACCTCGGACACTCCATAGAACGCTCGTAAAATAATCACCTATTACTACTACATAGCCTAATGTCATTTGTACACGTGCAAATGTGTGCGTAAACTCGTTCGTTTGTGAATGTGTGCGTTCAGCTTCTATACAAAGTGTCTCCCGAAGAGGCTCCCCGACTCCGGGGTGAGGTGCGGTATCTGAATCCGCGCGGGGAAGGGTGTGGCCGTTCTGTACGTAGTACTATTATCTCTTCTGTGATCTAAGGTTGCATTTCGTCTACATTTTGTATTTTGTTTCCAAACTTACTTAAATTGGTTAACTTAGATGATCGTAGAATAAAATAAACACATTATTCATTTATATTCATCGAATGGTCTCATTGATTGCGCCTAAAATAGTAAAAAAAATATTGATTGAAACAACGTGTAAATGTAGGTATAAGAATATGTCGGCGGCCGATCGTAGAATCGGGCACATCATGATGTGCCGTCATGTGCCCCGCCATTTCATGATACGCCCAAGCAATTACTGGAGCATGATTCTCGCGCATTCGATATACGATATCTACACCTATATCGATTGATTTTGTAGGGGAATCTGTCAATATATGTCTCGATATCCGTATATCGAAGGCGCGAGAATCGTGCTCCAGCGGGTCAATTCTCGGGCCTTCGATATACGGATATCGAACCAATATTGACAGATTCCCATACGAAATCACTCGATATGGGTGTAGATATCGTATATCGATGCGCTAGAATCACGCTCCGGGGACATCATGAAGTGGCGGGTTTTAACGAAAACATGTCTTTTTAAAATCATTTTTATTCAGCACTACGTGATATTTTTGGTGTTATACATGTCAAACGAACACGAAGACTATTCGGGGGCTTCGCTGCGCTCGCCCCCTTTAGTCTTCACCTAAGCTACCGCAGTGTTTGCCTTAAGAGATTTTATCGTTTCATGATATTTCACGTTTGGGCACATCATGATGTGCCCAATTCTACGATCGGCCGCCGACATATACATTTTTCATTGGGAGCGGGGCTGTCGCCGGGCAGTTGTGATGTTGTCAAATGTATAATGCCACCAACATAGCCATTCAGTTGATAGAGTCGCTAGTGTTGTAGTATTCTCCATAATGGCAGACGTAGTATAATGTATTTGATTGCGGGTGACAAGACCGTAGTGGTGGCTTTGTATGTTCAAATGGCTGCTTCACTGACCGTCCCGGCCGCCGCCGCCGCCCGCTTGGTGTGACGTGCTTCATAAAGTTTCTTGACGCTTCACTACCGACCGGTGATAAGCTGAAGCCGTTATTTAGCAGTCAGTGTCTAGAAAATCTATCAGGCCTCAGACATCATCGTACTAAGCACTTCCCGGTCGCAATTCCGTCTTCCTAGTACGTCCATATCATCTACCGTCGCGTTTTGCCGCCGATGTAAAATACGCGCCTCTGGGGAAATTTATTTGCGGCGAGACTGTCGCGAGTTGCTACGTATAATGCGCCTCCACGTCGCGTAAGAGTTCCGAGAGGACGTTATATTTTTTGACGAGCCCTTACACTTTAGCAGTAACCGTTTGTTGGCAATAGCATGGCGGAATATCATGTTATATGTACCCCGAGAATTTATATTAGTGTATTTAATGTACAGACACAGACAGCGTCACGCCGTTTCCCATACAGGGTGGTAGAGTGCGTCCACTGTTATATTGCGCGGCGGAAACTAATTTGACAGGTAGGCATTTTGTCGTTGGGTGGTTTGCCATTAAAAATACTGGCAGTACCATAGAACGACTCGCACACTACCGTCACGCCACCCTTGAAATCTGTCACTTTCACACGCTTGACGTAACTCAGAGCTATAATAAGAGTGGTTATTATTAAAGGCCTTAGATCTGTACGTGATTTTTCGTCGGCGTATGTCTTATTCCTATATTTTTCAGCGAGAAGTAATTCCCAAAATGCCTTAGCAATATTGATTCTAGACGCTAACGTCACGTAAACTGTCCAAAATTTAATAAATTATAAAAGAGAGCTGGTTCAGACAATGTATAGCCGGTAAGTAAGTAAGCCGAAATGGAGTTACTATACTAGCCTTACCCTTTGTTGATGTTGTTAAAAGGAGGCCACACAAACGGGTGTGCACCGCAGTCAGGAAAGGGCAGGCAGGGGGTAGGAAGCAGGTTTAGACAGGAACAGGCAGAAGGAAGAAGGGTAGGTAGGACTGGATCGGTTTTCAGTCAAAAGACTTGAGGCTGCAACAAAGTGTGCACTCGTCTAGTAGCCATCCAAGCACATCCGACACCAGGGCCTCCAGTCCCGTACCGCTACAGCCTCCCAGTGGTGTAGCGATTGCTTCAAAAATACAGAAAATGACACAATCGGTAGTCTGGTAAACAAAAATGGCCGCCTTCGACGCTATCGGCTTCTCAATAACATTGGCGTGGCAAATTAGAAGTCCCGTGTGCTAATGGCTCCACGATGGCTGTGGCATGGCAGTTGCTGTCAAAATTGATATCCTGCAGCAATACGTATGCCGAAAACCAAAGACAAACCTATCGATCGATCAATTATAGAGGAAAGTGGCAAAGTAATCTGTGGTGGAGGTGGTGTTTGTGTCTGTGTGTCATTGTTAGAGCCATTATGTTGTTGTTCTGTTGATATTCTATTGAATGTAACAGTGGACTAACACGGCTGGCAACTAATAGCCATTGTATAGCCGTATTATATCGATGGCGTGGCGATGGCTTGAAACTTTAGAGACTTGACACCCTGACCGAAGACCAGACTTCACTCACGGGCGCGGATGAGGCTTGGATAGCGTTTAGCAAGAGATACTATGATACAATATTGTACATACCTGCCTAAAGTGGCAGCCTCAATTTATATTACGTAGATGCGTTATTAATACAGTAGCACAGTGTATTTTTATATGATTCTCAATCATATTTAGATAGTTAAAATAAACATCAGTCAATGTAGAAAATAATTCACAGCGGCCCGCGAAAAAAAAAACCAAAGAATATCGATTCTCCAGTCGAAAAATTAATAGGCGGTCAGCGCACGGCGAAAGTATATGCGACCTCTTTAGTGAGGGTGTCATTAAAGAGGCCGCATTACAAAGTTATATTTCGTATATGCATGCTAGCATTTAGTTTTCTTCAAAACTTCTCAAATCAATTTTTTATTATAATATTATATGAAATATTTTTTTTGGTACCAATTCATTAATATTTTGATTTATTAGTGCAAATTGTAAACGAACTAACTATAAATTAATAGAGGATAATTATTTAGTGTTAATTCAAGCAACTTTGTAACCTGGAAGAGCACTGATGTCTATAGTACAAGTTATTCCTAACTTAGTTTAGCCATCAGGGAATATAGAAAATTGCTTCTTTTAAATCTGCTTCGCTATTATGTATTTAATTAACAATGTCATGTTGCAATGTAATATTTTTAACCTCTAATAAGCTATTTTGATTTTGATTTGATTTGTTGTATCTACTTTACTCTTAAATAACCGGCCAAGTGCGAGTAGGACTCGCGCACCAAGGGTTCCGATCACACTTGAAGAGCGTAACACGTGTAATTAGGTTTCCACATAAAAAACTAAAGTGTGATGTCATCCATTTAAACGAAATTGAATATTTTTTAGAAAGACAGAAATTTGCAGTTTTCAGATTTTTCCCTTTATTTGTGCTATAAGACCTTGCTTCGTGCCAAATTTCATGATTCTAGGTCAACGTAAAGTACCCTCTAGGTTTTGATTCCCTTGCGAATATCAGCAATTTCAGCAAAATTGAGACATATGCGGTATCTTTTGATTGCGTTGACCTTTAAGTTTGATTTTTTCACAACTTTAAGAGTTCACAGACTTAAGTAATCGATATTAATTTCAACTTAATACCTCCATGCGTTTCTGAGAAAAAGTCTTAACAGACGGTGAGACAGACAGACAGACAGACAGAAATTTACAGTTTTCGGATTTCTTCCTTAACTTGTGCTATAAGACCTTCCTACATTCCAAATTTCATGACCCTAGGCCACCCGGAAGTACCCTATAGGTTTTGATTCCCTTGCGAGTTCCACGCGAGTTCATACAAATCCAGCAAAATTATGACATAACTAGATGAAAACCCGGCTTCGCTCGGGCTCGGGTAAAATGTGAATGTGGGTACAAAATGAAGGTAGATATTTCTGTAGTTATCGGTTCTCAAGGAAAAGCAAGGCATAGATTCGTTTAGCATCGTTCATTGTGTTTAATAAATATTGTAAATTAAAACTACAAATGTTTTTACTTAAATAACTTTAATTTAAAATCAACCTTAAAATAAACGAACTTTAATTAACAAAACAAATAGTTTTTAAGGTTTACTCTCTCTCGGTAAACCTCTCTGTTATAAAGCACCCAGTCTTTTTATTTACTTTGGAAGGTAAGTATGGTTAATTACACAATAAAGAACAACATTTTGACGTGACAACGTCTTATAAATTGGTTTGCCGGGTGACACTTCAAGAAACTGCGTTACGCTCCGCTCACGTTATGCGCTCACAATGAGAGCGAGTGAGAGGCACGCGTCCCTTCCACTCGGGCATGGTTAGCCCGCCTAAGAGCGAGAGAGACAGACATAAACCACTCAAAGTCGTTGTCACGTAAACTTTCGCCCGTATACCGACTTTACAGGCAACCAATTTTTTACTACAACAACAACATTAGAACAACATTATCATACAATTTCACGATATGTTTCATGGGGAAAGTTGTTCATAATGATGGGTACTACCATTCCCCAAAATATGGTCAGCTAATTAAATGTCACCCTGTATGTATACATTTTTCGTTAAATATTTATCACCTTATTATGGTATGGTATTAATCAGTCTTTTTATTTACTTTGGAAGGTAAGTATGGTTAATTACACAATAAAGAACCAATTGTTGGGATACCATGCTTAAAACGACCATTATAGCTACATCCACATTTCCTTCGGCATGTTTTTGTTGGGAAACTATGCCTAAAACTACCATTAAGGTACATCTACACTATGTACTAATCGTATACAGAAAAGGAACATGAATGCAACCGCAAATAAACGCAGTTTACCGGTTTCTAACCCTAGAAGACATGTGTGAAGAGACCATTGTCTATGGTTCTAAGTTACGTGGCCAATATGGCGCCTGCGATTTGTCTGTTCAGTAACATTAGAATTTAACAAAATACTCGACAATCCGAATTTTGCGGATATATGTTGTCGACTCGAAATCTATATTTTTTTATGTTTTATTATTCAGGTAAGGTTTTGATTGAGTCTACCGTATCCCTCGACGGAATTATTAATATAGATTAATCAGTCTTTTTATTTACTTTGGAAGGTAAGTATGGTTAATTACACAATAAAGAACCAATTGTTGGGATACCATGCTTAAAACGACCATTATAGCTACATCCACATTTCCTTCGGCATGTTTTTGTTGGGAAACTATGCCTAAAACTACCATTAAGCTACATCTACACTATGTACTAATCGTATACAGAAAAGGAACATGAATGCAACCGCAAATAAACGCAGTTTACCGGTTTCTAACCCTAGAAGACATGTGTGAAGAGACCATTGTCTATGGTTCTAAGTTACGTGGCCAATATGGCGCCTGCGATTTGTCTGTTCAGTAACATTAGAATTTAACAAAATACTCGACAATCCGAATTTTGCGGATATATGTTGTCGACTCGAAATCTATATTTTTTTATGTTTTATTATTCAGGTAAGGTTTTGATTGAGTCTACCGTATCCCTCGACGGAATTATTAATATAGATATCGCGGTATGTTTTCTCCTCCTCCAGACCTCCACGCGTTCCTGAGAAAAGGGGTCGTGACAGACGGACGGACAGACGGACGGACAGACAGACAGACAGACAGACAGACGGACAACAAAGTGATCCTATAAAGGTTCCTTTTTTCCTTTTAAGGATCGGAACCCTAAAAAATAATATCTCTTTCTCTTACATGTAATATTAATATTCTAAAGCGCAATCATGTATAACATTACTTCGTAGATTGGTTATACATACTCGTAGTTGCTATTTTACGTAGATTTTGAAGCGTAGAAGCCCCTAAACGTTCGAAGAGAAGAGATCTCTTATTAGATATAAGCTTGCTTTCGTACATGTTTTTTTTTCATTATGTCTGTATTCTATTTTTGTGCAATAAAAGTACCTATAGAAGTAAAGTAAAGTAAAGTAAAGAAAATCTAAAGGAAAATGAATTCCAAATACCGGTAACAGCAAATCAGCTGAAAAAATCGCTCTCGATTTGAATGCGATCTCTCTAAAGTTTGGACACATCTGCTTCATCGGCACAGGTGTACCGTCCGCCCCAATTCACAGAGACGCGTGCGTGCGTCCCGCAGGACTACCGCAAGATAGTAATTGTGCCCCTAGACTTTTGTACCAAGATTGTTTTTTACGGATTTTTTTAAAATGGTTTACTATTAGAACGAACGAGAGTAACTAGTAAATTTTCATCTATCCTTCTTTATATTTTTAAGACATTGATTTGTGTTTTATAATAGACAAATATTTTCAAATCTCAATGTAACTGGTTCGCCGACACATCTTACATAACAATAGTTCGCCATTGTTCGGTCGTTCGAGCGGTGTGCTTCTGCGAGTGAAGGGGTTGTCTAACGGACTGAACATATCCATCACGCCCATTTACAAAATATCCGAAACATATCCGAATAAAACTATTCACAATGCGAAGTCCTGCTCAGCGCACAGACACGGTGCATAGTGCAATGCATTCGATCTCGTTGAAATGGATTGGATGGCTGTTGAAAAAATAATAGCAAGCTAGTCCACACACAGACTCGCGTGAGAAATAGCATACACACAGCTTTCCCATGCAAAATTTACTAGGAAGAATAGAGTACACAGTAGGTACACCGGGTACGGACCGTGTTATTCGGTTCTGCTACGATTGTGGTGGAAAATTGCCCTTTTGCGTAAGTGGACGAAGATGATTTGCATTGTCGTTTTGTGAATGAAAGTAGCTCGGAAATTGTTTGACCACGTCGCTAACTATACATATGTAAAGTACTATAGTAAGATTACTGCCGATGTTTCATAATCTGACGTTATTAGTGGAGATTCACCTTCCACCTTTTGTTTTAGTAGTGACTGTCGTTGTGACTGAGTTATTTAATGAAAATTGAGAGTTGTTTATCAATTGGGGCCTTAGTCCTGCCAGCAAAGAAAGTCCAAGCCAGACAATCGGCCAATTTTTGTTGCCAAGAATACGACGAAACATTGTTCGGGTGTAAATTTACATGTGGCTGACCGTATCTGGATGTTTTATGTTTATAGAAATAAGAAATCGTAAATAAAGTGTGTTTTTATTTTATTATCCAACCGCTTAGACTAGCAACAAGGATTCTTTGGAATGTAAAAGTAGAAAAATATTATACAATGGTTACACCAACTTTGGAATGTGGGTATTACAATACAATATTTGGATTACTCTTTGATATATGGTTTAGATTAATATATCTTTCAATGATACAATTCTTTTTCATGAGGTCATTTAAATAAGCTTATTAAATAGGGGTAGAGGAGCCTTAGATACATATTCGAACTTAATTAAATATGTACATCACTATTTACAGCAAACATATGTATATATTTTGTCATTTCTCATTAGGTTTAACTACAGTAAAAATAATGTAAAAATAACTTCGATAAAACTAAGGCTATTATCACAACTTCTGGCGTCGACTTTAATGAAATACCTGGAACAATTGAGAAATATTAATTACCAAATGGCACTTTTCTCAATTTTAAAGAAAACACTTTATAAAGTTATATGATAGGTAGATAATCTATACAAGTAAGCAGTGTACCTACTGAAATTGGAAGTTCAATATGAACTTACCTATATCTGGAGATGTCTGCGTGTCTGGTGAATTTGGTTCAGAAATTGGCGGTGGATCTGCAAAATAAACAAAGCTGAATAAGTCGAGAGAGCTTTTTAAAGCTTATGATCATGCTTAGTCTACTGAGCTTTTATCGGGCTTTTCCATTTCATAGCAATCCTCACGCCTGTGCCGCATTCAATGTGATCCCACCGACTTCATGATACCATATCAGGCTGGGCCTTTCATCCAAGACCGTTTCACAATTTGGGCAAGTGCCTAGCCTTTTGATTCAAGTAAAGTCGGCCTTTTTTATTAGGGTTCCGTACCCGAAGGGTGCCAAACGGGACCCTATTACTGAGACTTCGCTGTCCGTCTGTCCGTCCGTCCGTCCGTCTGTCACCAGGCTGTATCTCATGAACCGTGGTAGCTAGACAGTTGAAATTTTCACAGATGATGTATTTCTGTTGCCGCTATAACAACAAATACTAAAAATCAAAAGAAATTTAATATTAAGGGGGCTCCCATACAACAAACGTGATTTTTTTGCTCATTTTTGCTCGATATTGATAATGGTAGCAGGTAGACGCTTAAAATGTTCACAATATATTGAGTATATTATTTACTTAAAAAATAAATAATTAAATTAAAATTAAATTAATATTTAGGGGGGGCTGCCATACATTTATTTTTTTTGCGGTTTTTTATAGATAATGGCACGGAACCCTTCGTGCGCGAGTCCGACTCGCACTTGGCCGGTTATTTGAATCAGTTTTTGCAAGATGGCGTCAACTAAGCAGCTGATTTCATGCAGAGTTGACTTAGCCGAATTACGAATTTAGTGTGAAACCAGGGCGCCAAGTCTGCTAAACACATTATGAATCATTGATCATTCAAAGACAACGGGTCTTTGCCGATTTGGGTCGGCCAATGATTCATTAGTAGTCTACTGTCCAACTGTCCGTCCACATAGTAATTCATTGATCGAATATGCATTGTCATAGAACCACATAGGTATTCTGCTGCACATCGATAGCTATGCGGTAGTTGCGCTGTTGTCAAATCGGTATTCCGCTCCTTATTTTGACGTTGTTATGTACTGACGTATTATGCTATGAAAGTACTATGTTAATACAGATGCAGCACAGATGTTGTACAGCGTAAATGTAGGACTCAATTACCGGAATACCCATTTTATGCTGTAACTAGCTAGCATTAACATAGCAATGTGATTATGTGGACTTTTACCAGACACCCTGGAGGTTTGGACTTTTGTTTACCTCTATAAAATATATCCCTCTTTCTGCTGATGTAGTTGGCAAGTGGGACCTGCATCTCGCAGAGTATCTCCACGGTAGTCGGAAGGGCATCCACCTTGATCTGAGAACTGGCCACGGCAGTGTACCGGCCGTTCAGCAGTTTGATGGTGGTCTTCGCATTTAGCGGCCTGAGGGTAGGTAAGATGATTTGGTTACTATAATTATATTTTACCTAATTCACAAAAAGTCCAGGAATTTTATTTTTGGTTTGGTTGGGTGTAGTAAAAGTATGCGGCCATGAAAGTGGTTTAGGCCCGAAAGATAGAAATCGAGTTATCCCTAATCTTTGGTTAACTTTGAAATGCCATGTAAAAAATATACTGAATATAAAATTTTAAGTGAAAAAATATAAAATTTCTTTCCGCCTTTCCATAATGGTCTCTTTACATTGTTCAAGGACAGTGGACAGTGGCGATATTATATGAAAGCCAAGTTGACTCGCCACTGTCCGATTGGCTTACACCACTGTACTGTCCACTTTCCACGGTCCACTGTCCGCTGTCCTTGACCAATGTAAACAGTCCATTATTGTTAGTTTGTATGGACCATTTAAGTGAACCAAAAATATTTCCGTGGTCTAGTAGTTTTACACTTACTTCTCCACTTCTGCAGGAGACGCAGGTTTTAATCCACTTTTAATCCAGGTGCTGACCATACCAAGCATTAATGAGACAAATTTGACGGTGATGAAAAACATTTCGAGGAAACATTCATCTCACGCAAAATGAAGTAATTGGATAGAAGGCACAACTGTGTGCCCTATATTTTCATAATTCATAATTTCTTTATTGCACACAAAAAAAGTTAACAAAGCACGGTAGGTAATATAAAGTGTACAATGGCGAGCTTACTCTAAAAAGAGATCTCTATATTTGTTTAAAAAATATAAGATCCATTTGCACCAAAAACTTAATCACGATTAGCGTCTTAATTCTATTTAGCAGCCGTCAGAATGTATGGAGATATGTGAAACTTAATTGCGATTAGCGCTCTAATCACAATTAGTGTTTTTGGTGCAAATTGACCTGAAACACAGTTTTCTGGTGTGCTTCTTGCCTGATCTAAAGTTTCTGATATTTTGGCAGAACTATGATATGATTAGATATTGTATTTGCTTGCTAAGAAAAAGCTGAGTTTAAAAAAGTAAAAAAAAAGTAAATTTTTGGTAATAAAATACACTTATTTGGTTTTGCCAGAATACCCTGGATATGGTCGACCGTTAGTATATGAACAGTACCTGTTTCCAGCCATTATAAGTATGTCAGGTCTCGGGAAAACACCTTCAGCTGAGCAAATGATGTTGAGCCATCCATCCTCCAAACGATCTTGTATCATGTCGAATCTTCTTTCAGGAACTAAAACAGGGCAAACTTACATTGAGACAATATTTTTCACCACTGGCGGCGATTTGGTAAGTGTCAAAACCACTAAACCTACACTAACTGTCAGACTAAAATCCGACAGCTCTTGGGCGGTGGCCCTAGATTCCATTTTCAAATATACAATTTTAATTAGTTTGCTTAGTTCAGTAAGTTCATGTCGCTTCCCGAATCGTAGGCACTTTCTGGTTATCTTGATCGCGTATTACTTGTTACACTCAGGTATTAGTATAATATGTATACTATATATGTGTGACTCAGGTAAATTTTTGGGCTTTCAGGACCTGTGATTAATCCAACAATTATTACTTTAATAAAAAAGTATTTATAACCAGTAAAAGTAAGGTAACATCGGACTATTATTTTATCATCATCAGATAACCACCACGAAACAACGTCGTGTAGTCACGATCACAATCAGTTAATAACTAAAGGCTAATGAAGTAGGACAAAGGGCTGTTTGTCTGAAGTAAATATGTTTATACATGTCGGCGGCCGAACGTAGAATCGGGCACATCATGATGTGCCTCGCCATTTCATGATATGCCCAAGCCATTACTGGGCACATCATGATATGGCGGGTTTTAACGAAACCATGTCATTTGAAAAGCATTTTTATTCAGCACTACGTGATGTTTTTTGTGTTATACTTATCAAACGAACACGAAGACTTATCGGGGGCTTCGCTGCGCTCGCCCCCTTTAGTCTTTACCTCAGCTACCGCAGTGTTTGCCTTAAGAGATTTCATCGTTTCATGATATTTTACGTTTTGGAATATGTCACTTAAATTATAATATTATATATTATTACTTATTGCATATTTTATGATTTTTCAGACCAAAATCAGTAGCTACATACAGCCAACAAATCCTTATATTTGTATATTTGTTCGGCTGCCTACTCGTACAGTCGATTGAGGAAAATCCAACCCTGTCGGTTTTTAGAAAAACAGTAATCTACAAAGCAAACACAGGCGCCAGCACTAGTGTTTATCTTTTTCCAATAAACATTGCGTGACTTCGGAACATTTAATTTTGGAACCTTTAACGAAAACGTAATCGAAATTGGATGCAAAGACATCTAAATTAGGAATAAAGCTATTCCTGAATATTACTGTAACAGAAAATCTGTGTACTTGTCAAAGGTTTGACGTAAGTTCATTTGTAGATGTCAAGGAAATGGTCCTTCTTTGTTACAAGAGGTGAGGTAGAGTGCGTCTAGCATAACTATGCACCTGAAAGGTGGCGTGCGAGTCGTTCATTGGTATTGCCAGTAAGAACATTGATGACAAAATGGCTACCCATTTCGACTTCTCTCTCAATTCGCAGTCTACCTAAGCAGTAAAAGTGGGACGACAGCGGGGCAGGTGTTAAATGGAAGATACTCTATGAGAATCTAATAGCACGTCCACATTACTTGTCAAGTAGTAGCCTTGTAAGCGGGTGGTTCGACACCCGTGGTTCGACAGTCGAACCATCCTGACTTTTTTTCCGGCTGGTTCGACATATCGAACCACCAGGTTTTCGTTTTCCGGGTGGTTATAACATGTGTTTTCCCAGATGGGGTGGCACAGGCACAATTTCACATGATATAAAATAGGTTTCACTATTTTGACAGGTGTCACTATTTTTGACAGGTGTCATGATTTTGACAGGTGTGACTATTTTTGAAATCTGTCATGATTTTGACAAGTGTAACTATTTTTAACAGGAGTCACAATTTTTGACAGGTGTTCCTATTTTTGATAGGTGTCACTATTTTTGACAGGTGTCACTATTTTTGACAGGTGTCACTATTTTTGACAGTTGTCACTATTTTTGACAAGCGTGTCGAACCATCCGTTCACCATGGTCGAGTAGCGTGGCGAGTGACGAGGGAATGAGGCAAGGAAGTGGTGCGGACACGTTCATTGTCCTGCTCCTGCTCCTTGATATCGTCCTCGCGCTGCCGCCTTGTCGGCTTTTTGGCGCGAATCAAATGAAAAGGACCCTCGTTAGATTAGGTGTGAACGCGCTTCTCGTCTGTCCGTCCGTCCGTCCGTCCGTCCGTCCGTCTGTCTGTCTGTCACCAAGCTGTATTGTGAACCGTGGTAGCTAGACAGTTGAAATTTTCACAGATGATGTATTTTTGTTGCCGCTATAACAACAAATACTAAAAAACGAAGTAAATTTAATATTAAGGGGGGCTCCCATACAACTAACGTGATTTTTTTGCGGTTTTTTATAGATAATGTTACGGAAACCTTCGTGCGCGGGTTCGACTCCCACTTGGCCGGTTATTTAGGGTTCCGTACCCAAAAGGTGCTAACCAGGACCCTATTACTATACCTCCGCTGTCCGTCCGTCCGTCCGTCCGTCTGTCTGTCCATCAGCGGGCTCTATCGCACGAACCGTAATAGCTAGAATGATGAAATTGTTATATTCTCCAGCTTGTGGAGGAGTTGGGTTGGCTGAAATAAGAGAGTGGGAGAAGGGGACATGCACAAAGGCCCCGCACATGTGGGCCACGTGCAGGCACTTCAACCCCCTTAAATAAGAATAGAAGAAGATTAAATTTTCAGAGAATGTAATATACTCGTATCTGTCGCCGCTCCACCTACAAATACTGAACTATTCTGTAATACTGAACTATTCTGTATCTAGTCGTCTAATTATTCTGTAACAATATAATAAATACTCACCGAATATAGTCATCGGCTTTGTCCTCTGGTCTTCAGCCAGGAAGGTTGATACCACGCAAGTATAGTTTCCAGTCAGCTCAGTCCCGGGAGACGTGATACGGAGGGCTCTGTGCTGGGTGTAAGGGTTCTGGGAGACTCTATGAGTGAGGTCCAGCTGTGGAGAAGGTTTGCAGTTTAAACAAAAATTTTATATTTTACTAGATATATTTGTAAACAACAAATATATCTTTATTATTATTCTTTGATACAATCCCAAAGTTAAAAATGATCTGACTCAGTGACTCTACTATTTAGTTTCTACAGATAGATGATAAGTGTTGCTTTTTGTTACTAATTATCTAGCAATAAATGCAATTTGGTAAATAATTATTGTAAACCTTATTATAAACTATTAAATAAATAAATATCAAACATACTAGAGTCCTATTGGCTCTAAGTCAACAAGAGTCATGCAGGGCCATAAGACACGCACGCCACATTCGCGATCGCGTCGCGTATAAATGTCAAATTTCGCGACATAATGACGTTTCTCCATACTTGTGAGCATAGATTTTGACATTAAATTGTGACAAAATGCGCGACATGGAAAACAGAAACAGTAACATCGCAAAAATCTAATGTTATTTGCTCGCTACATTACATAAGCTTTCATTCGTTCATTCGTACACATTCTGTACCTTAGCACTGGCTCAGTGCTGGTGAATGGAGAATGATGAGCTAGTGGCCATACTGAAGGAAAGTTATTAAATTGTAATAAAGGCCTGACTGACAAAGATATTATGTATGTCTACCACAGCCGTCATTTAGCTATAAGTGTATCTAATATAACAGGCAACTTGAAAGATGTCAATCTTAGACTGTTAGTGAGGGGATATTGCTCATAAAAATCGATTAATCAAAAGAGTCGATACACCCTTTTAACATTTGTGAATCGGAAAGATGTCTAAAATTATATTCTTGATTCTTCAGTTACCTTAAAATATATGGTTGAAAATAAAATAATATTATCTTTAAGTGCTAATAGCAGTGATGGCGATGAAAACTCTTCTGTTAGTTCAACTAAATAAACAATTTCGATTTTTTCCGATTGTTTTGGTAACATCCCTAGTGTTTAAAAAGTGGATTTTACGATGTTTTAGGTTAGCTGTCAAGTTGTTTCTAAGCATGGATAGAGTATAACATCTACACACATATATTACAATGATCATTACCTTGTTTCTCAAAATGCCTAAGGCCTGCGGTCTTTGCGGAGGTATCCACTGGTACACCGGCTGTGAGTTGTCTTCATAGAACCATTTTATGACGAGACCTGTGACGTTGTCGGTGACATAGTCGCAATCCAGCGTCACCGCGTCTTTGGTTCCGTACTGAATTACTTCTGGGACGTGCATATTGATTATTCGGACAGAATGGACACCTGAAAAGAGAGAAAGAAAATAATAATAAAAGTGATTAACAAGACAACACTAATTGCCGTGACTGCTTTTCCTGTTTGTGATGTTATTTATGAGGATACATAATATGTAAAAGATGGTATTGTAGGTAGGCTTCACTAAAACGAATGAATGAAAAATCTCCGAACATATAAAGGTGTGACACATACAAAGATTAAATGCTTTGTCTGTATACTTACTAAGAGAATAAATAATAATAATAGTTATCTAATTTATCCTACATATAAAAATGGTTTCACAGACATACCAAATACAAATCTAGTTTCGTATATTTATTATTCGGACTCCACTTATTTTTGTAGTGAGCCCAAACATGTATTATTATAACCATCTAAAACTCTAAAATAAACGATCCATTTGTCTCAAGGGCATTTCAGGTGGGCTCAGCGGCGCAGCGATCCGAAAGGGCTTGGCTCTAATGTGACCCTTTAGGTTGTACCGTTATTATTGATTTTAGATAAACGCTTATTTATTTAGGCTACTAATGGTTAGTTAAAATTTAAGTTAAATTCAATGTTCCTTTTTACCCAGTCAGTTTAAAATAAACGGTCAAGTTCGAGTAGGACTCGCGCACCAAGGGTTCCGAACATACTTAGAGAGCATAACACGTGTAATAAGTAGGTTTCCACATAAAAATCTCAAGTATGATGTCATCCATGAACAAATTTCTAGAAAGACATAAATTTGCATTTTCAGATTTTTCCCTTTACTTGTGCAAGAAGACTTTGCTTTGTGCCTATTAAATTTCATGATTGTAGGTTTTAGGTCCATTGCGATTACTATGAAAAATCCAACAATTTTACGGCATTAGATTGTGTTGACCTAGAATATATAGAAGGTTGAGTTATTCACAGTTAATGAGACCACAGACCTTAACATTTGATATAAAGAACACTGTTACTTTTCCATACTAAGATATCTCGACGACTTTGTAACGTCTATTCACAAGAAAAATCATATATATGATAGATTTTTTATTTATAAGGTCGATACGATCTTGCCCTTGTACTTGTCCACGCGTTCTTGATATAAAAGATCTTGATACACAGACGGATCAACGGACGGACAACAAAGTGATCCTATAAAGGATTTTTTTCCTTTTAAGGATCGGAACTCTAAAACAGCCTGTCTATGTCTTCAGCGAAATGACGCTAATTGAAGGTAACACAATATTTACATCGTACAGGGTCGATTTGAGGTCACACGAATGACGCGTCAATTAATCTCATTCGTGTGATATACAAGTTCGTGAAATCGACCCTCGTAGCAGATTTGTAACGCTTTTTAGGGTTCCGTACCCGAAGGGTGCCAAACGGGACCCTATTACTGAGACTTCGCTGTCCGTCCGTCCGTCCGTCCGTCCGTCTGTCACCGGGTCCGCCTGCACGAACCGTAATAGCTAGAAAGCTGAAATTTTCACAGAATGTGTATATCTGTTGCCGCACCAACCACAAATACTGAAATACGAGAGATATTACAAATTGAAAGTGGTCTCGGTACAAGATACGTCTTCACAACACGCTTGAAAAGTTTATACCAAGGCCATTTTGTTTTGGTAGGTAAGCCTTCTTTTAATGAAACTAAATTTAAATGATATGGCAATGTCGTCCCCGGACTTCTACAAAGACTTTAAATATTAATTGATGAATTACGACGTCTCTATTTATTATGTAGAACTTTTAGAAAATAATTATAAAATTAATAGTTTTTAATTACTTTTGTTGTCATACAAATCTCAGAGCACAGAAATTATTTTTGCCTTTTGGCCACTTCAAGTTTGGCTGCCAGTGATGTTTTAATTAAATACTCTTTGGTGCGTTGAAATGATGTTTTGCAGTCTGCATGACATTGACATAATGAGTGAGTGAACCTCATTGTACGGAAATTGTAGATGGGTGTCTCACGTTTTCCAGTAGGTTGTAGACAGTGCTGCTTACGGCGGCGTTTAGTAGGTACTAAAGGCCCTAAAAGCGCGGCAAGCTTTGAATCAATTCAAATGTTATTTTTCAACTAGCTACAAAGTTATTCTGACATAAGATGATAATTTGAACAAAACTTTTTGGGTATTTCATGAAAAATACAGTTACAGATCACACATATACAGGGTGGAACAAACGAATGGGCCCTGGAGGGAAAGTACCTTAAAATCTCAAGATATCCGTCCGTCCGTCTGTCTGTCACCAGGCCGTATCTCATGAACCGTGGTAGCTAGACAGTTGATATTTTCACAGATGACGTATTTCTGTTCCCGCTATAACAACAAATACTAAAAACAAAATAAATTTAATATAAAGGGGGCTCCCATACAATTAACGTGTTTTTTTGCGGTTTTTTTAACCGACTTCCCAAAGGAGGAGGTTTACAATTCGTCCGGATGTTTGTTTTTTTTTTTATTTTTTTTTTATGTATGTGCCTCGATAGCGCCTAAACGGATGGACCGATTTGGAAAATTAGACCGATTAGACCTATAGTGATTTTTGTGTTTTTCATAATAACTCGTGCAAATGCACATGGTAAGCATAATATTGTGATGCGGAACTGCTGAAGAAGACCACATATGGCCACCAGATCTGCTCAATACTAGGTACAAATGCGTGGCTGACGGGCAGGCAACGCATAGCCTAAACCGATGGACCTAGAGCCATGAAACTTTGTACAGGGGTTCCTTAGTAGCGTGGGGTAGCACTGATATGGGATTTGACAAAATTAATTCCCCTGGGGGGGGGGATAAGGGGTTACAGTTTGTATTAAACTCAATCTAATCAAATAGGGTTTGTGGAAGTCGGTTTTTTCTAAAGTTTACTTTTTGTTCCAATTATATAGATAATGGTACGGAACCCTTCGTGCGCGAGTCTGACTCGCACTTGGCCGGTTTTATTTTTATTTATTTTTTATTTAATTATAAACCATAATATAATACATGTTCATTTGTAAGAACCACAAAAACCACGTAGGTTTGTGCGTGGTTCGGAGTTACGCAGATATAAACACAATATTTGTCTTACAAAAAAGGGCCATTCGGGCTATCTATCAACTAGATGCTAGGCAATCACTAAGGGACAAATTCAAAAATATCAATATACTTACTGTTACCTGTCAATACATTTATGAAAATATCATGTATACCAGAAAAAACATAGGTTTATTTAAGACTTTAGGTCATAATCATAGTATTAGCACTAGAAATAGAAATAAGATTGCTATGCCCGCGTTCAGACTCAGTAAGGTTGCTCACTCTTTTATGGGAGTATGTGTTAGTTTTTATAATAAAATACCTAATGAAGCAACGGACCTACCAGAAAGGAGGTTCAAAAACTATGTCAAAAACGGCCTATTGAAGAAGTCATATTACAGTGTAAAAGAATATTTAGATGACAAAACTGCATGGTCTTTACCATCTCAGCGCACAGAAATCCAAAGAGGGGCGATGGACTGAGTCAGTACGTCTCTCCTCGGTGTATTTCCTTAGACTTAAGTAGAAATACATAACATTGTATTTTTAAGGCTCTGATATTTTAAAAGAGGTACGGGGGAGGTTTCTTGCCCTTCTTTGCTCCATCCCTAAGCCCACAACTTCCGAACGGGCGGTAGTATACAAAAATATTAATATTATATTGACGTTGACTAAGTAATATGTATGATTTTATGGTCAATAAAAATTTTGAACTGAACTTGAACTAATACAAGTAGGTATTTACACTATTAGCAAGTAACTAGCAAGTTGGTAATATTACAATACAAGAACTAAGTATTTTTATTTCACACAAAGTTTTATAATTAGGGGTTAAGGATGGAAAGGGAGAAATGTTTCTTAAGTTTCCATTTTATGTTAGTATGATTTATTGAATGTTTGAGATCTGTGGGTAAGCTGTTTATCAGTCTCGGAATCAAATAGGCAGTAGTCCGCTCGCCGTAATAGTTATTAGCGCGGGTAGTGGTGAGATTGCCTTGAGCTTTGCGACGTGTGCCTACGGGGTGATCTATTGTGTGTTGTATAGTGTTGTTTAAGAATTCCTCTTTCAGAAGGTTAAACTTAACTTGGGTGTGAATAGGAAGTGTGCCACAATAAGTAAATAACTTTGTCTCATTGATTTCGGAGTACGCGCATTTTATATTATGTGGAACAATTAATTTAAGTAATTTAGTTTGTAATGACAATATTTGATCGAGGTAAGTTTTAAAAGTTCGTCCGTAGCTAGATAGACCATACGATACTATGGAGTCAATTAAAGGTAAGACCGCACTAGGCGGAACTGCACCGCAGCGGAACTGAGCGACACGACGCGACAAAATATTCTTTCAAGGCAAACATATGGAGCAAACCGCACTACGCGGCAACGGAACTGCACTGCAGCGGAACTGCGCGGCAAAGTTGGGCAACTAGGCAAAACTGACGCTACCTCACGCCCCCGCCCCTCTCTCCTCTTTCTATCTCTTTCGTTCTTTGTTCAAATGGCGGGTGAAACTGTCGCGTCGCTGCAGTTCAAGTGCGGTTTACCAAAAAATGACGCGCCGTGTCGCGCAGTTCCGCTGCAGTGCAGTTCCGCCTAGTGCGTTCGCACCTTAAGGCTTGCAACGCTATTTGCAGCGTGCCGTAACAACATTCAGATTCGAAACGCTTGCAACGCTATTTACAGCGTGCGTAACATCGTCTTTCACGTCACACGAATGCCGTGACATTTATTTCATTCGTGTGACACAAAAATCGTGAAATGGACCTTAGAAAGGAGAGTAGATAAAAAACTTTAGCCTATCTATAACCCTACAATCTTAAAGATAAAATACACCGTTTAATTTTGCCAAATTTTCTATTTTTGGGATGACAGGGCACGGAGGTTGAGAATTTGCATACTTTTTTTGCAAATCTCTGGACGCCCCGGACACGCCCCGTTATAATATAAATCATCTTAGATTAGCTTGCCTAGTTCTGTTCTTTACTGTGGCTTCTGGCACCCCATATGGCAATAAACGTGACGCTAGTTCTGTTCTGTAGTATGCAACAGCTGCAACCGGGACGCCTTCTTTGCCAACTGTTAGCGGATAAAGACTGTGCTTATCGCAACAATACACCGTGACGACTCTACGGTATACTACAATGCAATGAGGTTGAATGGTGAGCTATGCGACTAAGGAGGTTCATACAAGGCATTAGGCAAAACCAGCGATCTTTTGGCGCGCGATCACAGGTGGGACTAACTTGATGTGACGTGATGACCAATGATTATAAAGGAATGAAAGGTGTGTGTTGATGAAAGGTTCGTTGCATGAAGTGTCGCCCCAGTAAACGTCACTCATCACATCAGCCGCAATATCGTTGGAAGACGGCATCTCTTATTTTATTACATCCGTATACTTCGTCAAGAAATGCTAGACATCAAATGATGGCAACATTTGAAGACTACTGCGTTATTTCTTTACATATTTGGTTTGTAGTTTATCAATCAAAACACGCAGTGGTGCCCTAATATGTACCTTAAGTTACTATTATTTTTTGTCTTAGCATTTCTTTACAAAGTATAATGTTCTTTCTTATATCAATGGTGATTGAATCACTGGCTGAAAGTGGGCACAGTTGTTCCTCTTCCACCCTGCATGGGAAAAGGCGTGACGCTATATTTATCTTATTTATTTTTAATTTATTGAATAATATAATTCAAAATTCTCTATCTCCACAGCTACGGCAATGGACTTGCCCCCTGTCACGCTTTGAGTATTAACAATTTGGCTAAAATTGTGCCTTTTCCAAACAATTAAGAAAAGCCGTGACACTAAGTTATGTTATGTTATCAACAGAAAAAAAATAAACGCAGTCAGTAGCCATTTATGCATAATTAACAAGTGCATTCGCGGAACAAGGGGGTGGCCAGCCAAGCGGGTCAATCCTGCGCATGTACCATCAACCAAAATGCACTCACAACTCTCAATTACGTACTCTAAATTCACAAAGTCTACATTCGAATCTCCAGCTACTTTCAACAGCTTTGCGGGGCGATATCGGCTAAACTTATAATCAAGTTAATTGTGACTAAGGTTGGTAATACGGTTGAATTTGATGAGAGTTTCTTGTTATGGTACTTCCCCGGGACAATGTCCTGTGCGTTACCTGTATCTCCTGTTCCCTGTATGGTTTACCGGATATTTCATTGGAACGAAAATAAGGGGTTGACTGACACGCACAGCACGTACTTTGTCTGGGATGGACCTTATGGGAACGATATACTATATTGGTAAATTGGTATGAATGTTTATAGCTTGATAATATATATTTATGGTGATTCGTTGAATGAATGAATAGGATGTGGGGCAATCATGTTTTGTTATATATTTTTAAGGTACCTATTTTATCGATTGGTTGGTAGGTATGTTTGTATAAGTTTGTTTGTTTATTATTATTATTCTTATTTATGATGCACAAGCAGCTTAAAGCTGATGAATGCATAATTAATTATAACATGGTTAATTAATTTAATATAATATTTAATACCAAAACATTTATATGCTAACATATCAATTCACATTTCACTGCACTTGTTTTATAAAATTGTCAAGTCTATTTTTAAAACTGTTCACTGATGGTGCACTAATAACAGTTTCTGGAAGTGTTTGTATTATTTATATTTGTTTTTATTATTAGTTTACTTGTATTATTATGCTATTATTACCTTCGTTAATCGTAGAAAACAAGACACGGTCATTGTTGTAGCTTAGCATAAGTAATTATTATCTCGCAGATTGGAACACCTTCTTGAGATCTAAAGTGCCCAATGCACATAGTATTGAAACTATTCACATCTTATATCCTAATACTGATATTTAACCAACAAACTAAATTGATATCTATGTAGTCTTTGAATTGAATAGGTACATTTTACGAGTACTAACAATATTAAAGAATCCGGTGGTGACCATGATGAATCAACGAGATAATTAGTTTATCTTACGAATAAACTACCTAAATTCACGGTCGTTCTAACGGTGATATGGAAACAGCTTTGGCGATGCGCTGGCTCCATGTGAAGCAAAGTGAACAATTTATTATCTGGCTAAAAGTAAGCACAATTGTGCACCCTGTATGGAAAGACATGACTCTATAATATAAATATTATCTCTGATTGATCTTCTTTTCAACACCGCAATGAACATTTAACGTGTGTAATTGTTAATGTGTGTAAAATCTGTCACTTTATCGGGTTATTTTTTTGTTTCATTGACATGGTTAATTCGTCATTAGTGAAAAATGCGTCAGTAATTTCAACTCACATAAACAACGTAAATTCCGTTAGGGAAACTTAAGGGACGTCCCAGTAGCCTTTGCACCCCACACACGTGCCAAGGACCCCAAAATTTGCCTGCAGGAATTCCATATAAAAAAACCCAAGACAGTTTTTGCCGGCATAAGGCAAGAGTCTAATTACCATCGGTATCGTATTCATCGACTGTGACGAACCGGTCGGCGCGTGCGGCGTTCCACTTAGTAAGTAAGGCGGTGATAATAAAAGAAGATATACGATATGTGGCACCTGTGTGGTGTGTGGCAACCGTGTTCTCTTACAAACTTACGTGTGTAAGTGTAAGTGAGATTCAAGATTCAAGATGCAAGATTCAAAGGTCTTTATTACCTTCCTACTGTAGATATTTAACAATATGGATTCTCAAGGATATCGTAATTACCTAGGTAGGTAAGGTACCTACCTAATTATACTTGAAATTTATCTTAGCTTTAAATGATTAACAAAACGAGGCTTAGGGCGGCTTTCTTCAAAATGTAAGAATTGCTAGTTAGCGCAGAATAATTGTAGTTTAATTGGAATTAGAGAAAAAAAGACATATTGATTTCACTGGTAATTACGATTATCCTCCGCTAATTCTAGTATAATCGGCCAAGTTTGCGATTAAACTCCATTTAGTGGCTGTCAAAATTCCATATAATAGTTGCCATGGTTACCAACTGACTTGACGTTTGCTGAAAACTCATGACAAAGACAAACAAACAACAACAATGAATTAAAGAGAGAAAGAAAATAACAAACATGCTTTCTCGCTCTGTTTTGTATCTTTTGTCTCTGTCTCACTCACTCAAATCACAGAGTAAACTGAAATTCACTCGAACCATTCATTCTTCTGGCAAATTAGAATTAAAAAAGTAGTGGTGCAAGAGAAAGGCTTATCATCACGATTAAGCTTAATATGATAAGGGAGTTAATTCAAATTAGCAAAATACGATATAATCAGAATTAAGCGGATTTTCTAGCAAGCGACCCTTAGTCTAACAATGTACGATATAAGGTCTTTGACCAACACTCAATTTTCAGTTCCATGGCTGCAAAACGAAAACATCCAATCCGTACCATAATCAAATTCACTATGATTGTAGATATCAATATACCAGTCATTGAACTACTTTAAATCAGTCCAATTAGTGCCGAGAAACTGAAAAATCTGCAATAGTTGAATATAAACAGCATGCTTTTATCAAAAGAGCATCAAAGAGCAATTTTTTTTGCCCGTCAAAGGCACACGTCTTCATGCTCGGCTGCTCTAAGGCACAAAAGGTGCTTTATGTTTACACCAGCGGTTTCCAAAGTTGTAAGGATCTTGACCTGCTTTTAGAAGTACATTTCATTTATACTTTATTGCCCAAAAAAAACATAAAAAAAACACAAACAGCAAAACTAGGGATGACAGGAAAAAAACAGATAAAGAGAGGGAAGTCAGTGCACAAATGACTAAAACTAATGACAAGTATGAATAAATATAGATTTCTACTTATAAAACAGTATAATACTAAATAATAAATAAATACACAATATGCAAATATTATATACACAATTATACAAAATTAACAAATATATATATAATACATAGTCTGGTCATAAGTTTTGTCACATATGGAAAGTTAAATAAATGACACAATGAGTTACGCACTACAACCATTTATATATCAAATGAAAGGGTACAAAATACAGATTTAAACCACACTAAAATTATTCAAAATGTCCTCCTCTGGCTTCGATACAAGCCTTCAATCTGCTAGGCCAGTCATCAATCCGAAGTACGCACGACATTCATGTCAATATCGGCGACTGCTTTAATGAGAGATGCTTTAAGTGAATCCAAATTGCGATGGGGTTTAGCGCAGACCTTCTCCTCTAAGTGCTGCCATATTTTATAATCCAAAGGATTCAAGTCTGGACTGGAGGAGGGCCAATCCTCGTGCCTGCTAAAGACGATTCCATGGGTCGTGAGCCAGTTTTGGGTACTTTTCGCCTTATGGGCCGGTGCAGAATCCTGCTGGAAAACCCAGTGCCTATTTTTGAACATTGTTTGTGAAAGAGGTTCCACAATGTTTGTTAGGACTGTGTTTTGATATACGAGGGCACTGGTTTTCACTCCTTTTTCACAAAAAAACACCTCTGTTGGACCCAAATAGGAGACCCCAAGCCAAACCATGAATGCCGAAGGGCGATGGCCACGCTGAACACGTGGCACACGTTTGCTTGCTTCTACAATAGACTGTGCATATACTTTATCATTTTGTTTGTTGTAACTCTCCTAAACATAAAAAAAAATTTCGTCCGAAAAAACTATTTCGAGGTATTTTTTACCTGCGTACCGCCTTAACAAAACCCGGCATCTTTCGAGTCTGATTTTCTTCAGCCGTGCGTTAAGAAGATGTGCTGTTCTTTTTCTGTAAGCACGCAGTCCTAGGTCTTCATTCAATACTCTTTTAACAGTGGTTCTGCTTAGTCCCATCTGCAGAGCCAACATTTTTTGCTTGCGGACAGGATTTCGTTGGATTCGCGCCTTCACTGCTTTGATGACCGCTGGAGTCCGAACAGTACGAGGTTGACCGCTTCTTTGTTTATCATCTAAACTTGAATGTTCCCTGAATCGTTTGATAGTACGATAAATGAATCTCAGTGGAATTTTAAAATTTTTCAGCAGTTTAAAAATCACTGTTGGTGCGTGGCCGCAACGATGCAATGCGATTATTGCGACTCTGTCTTCTTTGCGCGTCCACTCCCTATTGGAAAATGAAGAATATTCCAGAAAACCTGTATTTTTATTTTCTTGAAATATTCAAATTTCGAATTCCCATAACTTTTTTGTGGCCTCTATTCTAAATTCGAAATTTTACCCATGTGACAGAACTTATGGCCCGACTATGTATATATACAATAAATATATATACGAAATTAATAAAAATACATAGGTACATACAATATCTATCACGAAAGAGAGAGGAAGTGTTCTTTTACCCGGTTTTTAAATGTGAAAAGAGTGGGACTGTCTCTTATGGTGGAAGGAAGTGCGTTCCACAGTCGGATTGCCTGCAACCTGAACGAGAGCTTATATGCCGAAGTGTTATGCTTTGGAGTGGCTAAGAGTGATACATGTTCGTAGATGAACCAAAGGATTGTTGTTTTTTAAGTTTATTCAATTAACTTTAGACGGTGCTTAGTGAAAATAATGTGTGAGTCAATGTTTTATGTCTTGTTTAGTTTTGGAACTGAAGGTGTTGTTAAATGCAAAAAATGGTCAACTGTGAGTAGGTTTTGTGCACCAAGGCAGGGTTCCGATCACACTTGGAGGGCGTAACATGTGTAATTAAATTAGGTTTCCACAGAAAAAACCAAAGTATTATGTCATCCATGTAAACCAAATTCAATATTTTTGTAGGAAGATAGAAATTTGCAGTTTCAGATTTTTCCCTTCACTTGTCCTGTAAGACTTTGTGCCAAATTTAATGATTGTAGGCCTACAGGAAGTACCCTATAGGTTTTTGGTCCACTGCGATTACTATGAAAATCCAACAATTTTACAGCATACGGTCGTATCGTTCGATTGCGTTGACCTAGAAGGTTGATTTTTCACAGCTTTTCTTGATATAAAGGTGGCGTGGTGACACACGGACAGGCAGATGGATGGACGGACAACAAATTGATGCTATAACGGTTCCTTTTTTTATTTTAACTGGTTCGCCGACAAATCTTATGTAACAATAATTCGCCATTGTTCGGTCGTTCCAGCAGCGGTGAGCTTTTGAGAGTGAAGGGATTAACTGCTCAATTCTCTGAATAACTTAAAAAAAATCATAGAATTAATATGAAGATGTCAAAGTTATGTAAATACGAGTTCTATCTGTCGGGTCTTAGACGCTGTCTATTTTCGACCACACTTTGAGAACCCTGTTGCAAGAATGCACAGGATTCACGCTCTTGTGGGCACACGCGTGTTTTTGTTCGATCTAGTTTTTTATAAGGAAAGTTTATAACTTAAAGTGAGCTGTAGAAACATATGCAGACTTCCGGTTAAGAGTTAGATGCACCTATACCTAAGGGCCGATATATTGGACGTGAGTTTCGTCTTCGAATTATTCGATTGTCCTTTCAAAAATAATAATAACTTAGTATTATTCTAATGATACTATTTTCATTCTGAATGCATATTCATCTTAATATTAAGGGAACTCTGACAATAATATTTTTTTGTTTTAAAGCTGTTGATGTTATGTATGAGCCACCTAATCGTTTTGATTTTCTAAACGTTTTTTCCATTCCAAATTTGTTGAACAACCAATTTAAAGTTTAAAAAGTTTAACCAGCTACTTTTCTAAAAAACATAAGTTACTAATAATACTTCAACAAAAACGCCAAAGTATTAGCCAAGAAAAATCGAAGTTCGAAAACGCGATCTCAGGAGCGACTTTAATGTTATATTAATAAGACTTCAGCTTTCGCCAATGTCACTTTTGTCCTTTGAATATTTAAACAGGCTGCCTGGACTGAGTTAAAACTTCGATATACAGGGTGGCCAAAGTTTGATACAAAGTGGGATGCGACCTGGCAGGTGAGCTCAAACTTCGCCTTTGTTAGCTGCCCTGATATCTGTAAGCTAAACCACGGTTACGTAGTAACTATTATCTTATCTGTGGCTAAACGTTTACAGCACTGTGCTACTTGTCTTACATTTTTACCTATACGTTTTTACAGACAGAAACATCGCTTATGGCGCCATACTACCCCCCGTTCCGAGTCACGCCAAAATCGATTACAGCGTCTACGAAGCCGTTCCGAGTCGGTTTTGGCGACACAAAACGATGGCATTTTAGACGCTGTAATCGATTATGGTGCCGAAGGCGATGTCAAGGAACACGACTCTAATATCACCCTGGTCGTGAGAATCAAAGACATAGATATTCATATGTACAATATACATTCAAGATATACGTTCAAGTGAATACATTCTTAGATAAACATTCAAGACCTGGGGTTTATCTACTTCCTCCCCAGTTAAGGCTAATTATTGAGGTTATATTCCAAAGCAATACTAAGACCTTTTATCAAAAAGCGCTCGTTAATAATATCTACCAAATTCTGATTCCCAATCATCAACCTACATAAGGCCACCATTTATTTGTTACATAATGCAACACTATTGTGAATGTAATTAAACTATACATGTCACGTAAAAAGACACTGAGCAACAGGGATGGCATGTGTGTATTGTCAATACTATCATATGTACTCTCGGGCGCGACTGTAACCATCGCAGACACATCCCATCACTCAGTGTCTCATGCACGTCTCATGTCATTACGTGATGGGACTGTACTCGATATGGAATGCATTGCCAGTGTAATTAATTGACACCAAAATCGCTAAAATCGATTAACTACAAGTTAGACTGGCCTATAAGTATACTATTTACATCATTTAAAATACACTACCCAAACATTGCTAGTGATAAGCAAACACCCGATCATCGGTGAGTCAAACACCAGCCTGAGTGATCGCGTGAAGCAATCCTTTGAACTAAACACGCGCTTACCTGAGCAATTGGACTTTGTTGCTAACTGTCTATATTAATTAATTTCATATGTGTTTTCCTAAGGTCAGGTACTCAAAATTAAAATACACCGTATTTCGACCAATTAAGAAAGATACTTCTCGACAGACGTGAGATAAATGAAGTGAGACATATCTTGTTGTTGCACTTCGTGTCTTGGGTACTGAAGTGCCGTTGCCAGCAATGTTGCTATTTGTGGGAACATGAATGGAGCAATATTGCCGGAAATATTGTCCCCATACATTATACGGAAATATTTCCGGCAACAGCACATTGTCCTGGGTATACATGAATCTTAGTGCGAGACTAGCTGACCCGGCAGACTTCGTACTGCCTCAATTAATATGAACTTTATTTAATAGCAATAAAGTTCAAATTAACTCTAGAAAACGATTGACTCTAGAAAACGTTTGTATGGGAAATAGAAAAGGGCTGTTTTTAGGGTTTTCCCGGAAATTATTCGATTTTTTCTCGCCTTTTAAACCTTCCCTAGACCTCCACGAACATTTCAAGACTAAGATAAGATAAATCCGTTCAGCCGTTCTCGAGTTTTAGTGAGACTAACGAACAGCAATTCATTTTTATATATATAGATTTTAACATAATATTATTCTAGGTATCTGTGGTTCAACAGAGCGCTTTGAGAATGTTACTTCTACTGGCAGGTGGCAACTACATTAAATCGATGTATGTGTGGTCGGTACTCTGTAAAATATTTATATGATACGTAGTTTGTCTCACTAAATTTTTCAGATGTACTCGTATCATAAAAATGAATAAACTATGATATGTGGGCATATTTTTTTCAAACTAAAGCCATAAATATTAGTACAGTCATACATAACTCACGGTCTAGTGCAGAAGTGTGGAACATTGGTGTATGCTCCAAAAGGGTAAATCTGCACTTTTTACGATTGGAAATAGATGTATTAACTAGGAGTACCTCAAAGTATCAATAAATTTCTGTGTAATTAAATTTGTCCTTAAGTTTGGGACCTAAACAAAATACGAAGCACCACAAAAACCAAATAAGTTTCCATACCGCCGCCCGCCCCGGGGCCGCCCGCCGCGCCACCGCCCGCCGCTAAAAAGTAGGTAATGATAATAATGAGTCAAAATTATACGGAAGCGAAACTGTCGGCAGTGACGAATGAGAATAGAGACATAGAAACAAATTCCGTTTTCTTCACATTTGACTATCGTCAAGCTGTTCGTAGAATATCCCCATAAACGTTTTAAATAAAGCCAGACAAACTTTCAAAACAATGCTCCATTTTACGTTTAGAAGTCAGTTTTTGTTCACAACAAAGTGCAGTTTGGCCGAAATATACCTACGCATGCATAGTTAGTTCTGAAATGAAATTTGGGCTAAACAGAGGATATACAGCTGCACTTTTTTTATTCACGCTATAAAACTATACCAATAGTTATGTTAAACAAAAAAATAATGAATAAGTAAAATAGGTTTTTCTGGGATCCTCAACAGTTGTTGTGGTAATTCTGTGAATGAAGCATTAAGCTGTCACGTGTCTTTTATGTTTACGAACCGGCATTAGAATGTCGCCGTTATTGACATATTTATTGGTCTAATGGTTGACTGCACCTGGTTAGGCCAAATCAAAGGGCTTTCATGAATTAAACTTTAAACCGACATTGATTTTTTTATACAGAAAATTATACTAGTACAATACACAAAATTGTATATGTAAAGGCGAGCTTATAAATCTGTTTAGTTGTTGCTCATTCGGAGATATTTTTTGTCCATCATTTATTCTATTAGTGGGATACCCTGAGGGAGAAATTAGATTTTAATTGAATGTGTATTTGTCTTCTGTTTGTTTTTGTAATGTAACTTGTCCTGTTTGTAACACCTGAATAAATAAATAAATAATAACAAATGTCATCCAGAGAAACTAATGATGTCAACATGATAGAAAAATGTTAGGCATACTAAGCAACACATGAAGCTTTTCACATTGTAGTTTGTATTTGATGCATGCCATAAGAAAACCTTTTTTCAAGATTTGTACTTAAAATCTGTGCTAACTGTACATTAATCCCATCAGCTGATCTCAAGTAAGTGAGTAAGACCCCAATATCACATGCTATCATATACCGTATTCCTTAGAAAGTAAGTCCGGTGACCTCGTTAGACAATGGATGATTCAGATAAAAGCAATAAGCTACATTAACCGAAATGATATAAAGTATGACAGATATGACTCTTTCACAACACTTAAATGATAATGCAGAAAATAAAAATTCAAGCTACCAAAGTCATCCCATGGTTATCTTATCTATCAAGCTCATTCAGACTTAATTTCCGAGGAATATTGGGCCGGGACATTCTTGGCGTATACTTAGTTTGTTTGTGTAATAATTATGTATGTGTGTTTTACGTGTTTTATTTTTATTTAATGTGGCGCGTGTGAACATCTTCGTTCCTTTCAATCTAGTACTCTCCCCTTTTAAGTAAGTATATCAATATAACAATGAGTTCATGAGTTAATCACAGAGTTGCAACACACGATCCAATAATGTACTCACATTGCAATACGATTGTTAACTTCAGCAGCCACCACATCTTCGAATCAATATCCAATATCACAATAACACACAACAAACTTTTCAAATACCCGACTCTGGCGCACGAAATTCAAAAACTTCCATATTCAAATTGACGTAGCGCGGTACAAGTAAAACTTTGTTCGTTACAAATTGATACGTACAGGATGTGTGTGTATCGTTCTCTACGTGTGTGGGGTTCGAAGCCGGGCCGTGTACTAACTGTTGGACGGTCGGTTGGGGTAGCCGACCATATCGGAAGCAGTCAGCTGCCTTGTGGTGTTATTGGGTAATTTATTCTGATAAAAGGTAACGTTCGAGCTGCTTGGCTGAGGAGCTCTGTGCCGAATGAATATTATTTCTTATTATTTCCGCAAGACAAACAAGGGTGTGACTTACATGTATTGAGCGGCGACAATTCCAAATTAGCACACGTGTACAAAACATCACTCCAAGCTTTAACTTGGCGTATAAATAATTCATACAACCGTTTACCTTTAGCTGGTGGTTGCGGCTTCCGCTGTCAAACGGAGGTGTCGGAGATGGGACCACACGCTTTGCATATTAAGAATTCAGGAGTGACGTGTCACCAGACGGTACGATCAGCGAATGTTGTTCTTGGCTTGCTCAGAAGATGGGGTTTTGTGAATTATGAAATGCTAACTGGTTCCGTTTGGATATACAATACATAGCACTCCTGTGACGTTAATGCCATGAGAATAATAAAATAAATTTAGTAATTCACACTACGACTTTGTAAGCAAATAAAAACTCAAGTGCTCTTTCACATATAGGCATTTTAGGCACGCTCTAAGGGCCCTCGCCCACGGCGACTTGTTGTAGCGATGCTGTCGCACGTTTCGTAGACGCTCGACAGCATCGCTACTAACGCGCGTTAGTCGCATTTGCACCGAGCTCCAGAAGCGATGCCAACGCGCTACTAGAGCGCTACAGCAGCATCGCGAGTGTAGCGTGTGTACAGTAATAATGTATTGTAGTGTGGTTGATAGGTTGATTCCAAACACAATGACTGCTGTTTTGAGAATGCCATTTATTGTATACTTATTTTAATAAAGTTACCTCGGTTAGCCTAGATAAATATCTACACAAAGCATAATAATTAAGTGCTGTACGAGTGCTGACATAGCTCGTACAGCGAGTATCCATGTAAACGCGCGACCGTGTAGGACGATATCGGGGAAATCGCAGGCTCGCCGTTACTGAATCGTGTTTGAACGCGACAGAAGCGTGACGGTATCGCGTTTGCATCGCAACTAAATCATGGTTATGTGGGCGAGGTAGCGACCGCATCGCGACTGTATCGATGTGAACGCGCGACAGTATCGCTACGGCATCGCTGCAAAAAGTCGCCGTGGGCGAGGGCCCTAACGGGTGCGTATCGCGCGCTGCACGAGCGCGTCTAGAAGGCTAAATAAATTCAAATCGCGTGACAGTCGCTACCGTTTGCAGAGCTACAAGCGCGCGAATCGCACGCAAACTGCGCGCTTATGTAGCGCTGCGAACTAGGTAGCGACTGTCACGCGTTTTGAATTTATATCTAGCACGCGCTGCAAACGCTCTGTTATGAAGGGCTTCCGCTGCAGTGCGTCTGTCGCACGACGAAAACGCCTAAAATATGTGAAAGGGCTCTAAAAGTTGAGTAAACATTGTAAACTCCATTCTAATGAGTAGTCGTCAAGTGTTAACTCGCCATCTACAAAAATAACTTATTAGGTATGTAATAAATAAATAACAAATAAAACTGACAGTTTGAAAGTCGACAGCTAATGACAGATTGCCCTTGGTTATATTAGTAAACTATGTAGTTATTCTAATGGTTTTTGTAACAACTCTAATTTTTTTCAAATTAACGTCTAATTTTCTATAAATATTAAAATCCTAGACACTCCTGAAAATAAACAAAACTATCGATATTGAATTAAATATCAAATAAATCAATAAATATGAAAGAAACTCGCTTTAACACAGCCAAAATCTCTTATCTCTTGACACTGATAATATGGGTCAATAAATAAGACACAAGTAATGATTAATATTTATGAACGTGTCGCTGTGGGCCTCCTGTCCCTTCAGATTCAATCATTGTAGGGCTGAGAACACAATGAGAGCATTAATACTTGAGTTCAGATCACCCTGTTTCATGGCTCATACGATTTTCTTAAAGATTCATCATTCTCACGTTCTTTTTTACATAAATTGCCATGAGCGAAAATTCATGATTGCCGAAGTAGGTGTTGGTGAAACCGGAGACAGTATTGAAAAATTACTACGCGGTGTGTCAGTTTTTTTTATTGTAGCACAAATCTTTAATCGTTCAGTTCCATAAACATGACTTTTTTTAAGAAAGCTTATTTATACTTACTTTAAATATGAGGTTACATTGTGCATACGAGCTAAGAATTAGGGGCACAATGGTCACTTCTGTTGTAATCAACACAGGTCAGCGCGCCCGCTCCGTCAGAGCATATTATATGATATTATTATGAGTCCAAGAGTCGCGACGAGATAATGCACTTTTACTCGAATTCACGATTACTGAATGGGACTCCAATTTAATAATACTACATATAGTAAAAAAAGTAAATGTAGCCCATTAATGTCCCCACCGAGGGGCACAGGCCTGTGTCCGATAATGGTACATGGTCAGCACCGGGATTCGAACCTGCATCTCCTGCGTGAGAAGCAAGGTGAAACCCACTAGACCATGGAACACTTTGTATACTACATACAAGGTGTAAATGAATTAACGCAAAATGAGAAACTATTTTGTTAGGGACATCATTCTGAGCAACTTTCATAATGAAACTTTCATAATGAAATGAATTTGATCAGAGCAACTTTATTTTTCACTTTCCAGTACATTTTGGCCTAAGTGGGTCAGCTGATTTGTATGGAGAAGTGAGTGAGTTTCTCATTTTGCGGTAATTCATTTAAACCTAGTATGCAGATTAAGTTAATCTGTGTTAATAATTACTACACTCAGCGTCAAAAATATCGCACCTTTTTTAATTCTACTCTGAACAAGATTGTTCTTCTTTGGTACCCCTTGGGAACGTAATGTTCACACATTCTCAATGACAATGACAACTAACAATGTCCTCATAAGGGGTACCAAAGAAAAACAATCTTGTTCAGAGTAGAATTTCAAAAAGGTGCGATATTTTTGACGCTGAGTGTACATAAGTAGATACTCTAACATTAAACACTGTTCTCTAAATTAATACTGTATTATTATTTATTAGAAATATGACAGAAACGCTAATCCATACGATACCTACAGGTCTTCCTAGTGTATGAAGTTACTAGACCTTGATACATTCTATCTACAAGCACTTATTTATAAGGAGCTATAAGTACAACATATATAAGATATATTTGTGTGAAAATATCCATTATTTATATTCCTTCATTTATCAATAGAAGTAGGAGATGGAATAAAGTGAGGAGTTTTCTGGTAGCGTACTTTAATACTGAAAATTTTAATACTGTACTCAAGATTCATAGGTGAAACAGACATTATTTCCGCAGCGCCCGTCATCGCCGAAACCTCAAAAACATATCTCTTTATTTCAAGCTCTGTCTGTTGATAGGCCTGCATATTCATAGCCGTATTTATCGCGATCCAATCTGTCCAAAATACGGTTGGATAGCTTGATAAGCAACGGATGACGCACCTAGACACCTAGATTAGACAATTGACAAAACATGCCAGGGAGTTTCATTGATTGACCGGCCAATCCATGGATCAATGGAATTGTCAATCAGGATTACCATTCACGAACGACATTAGGCTGTGTTGGATTATAGGCGTGGATAAATAATTTATGGGACGCTTTTCACTGTAGACTAGATAAAGACCAAAAAAATATTAACACATATATTTCGTAAAAGAATGTTTCGAATAAAAGATGTCTAGAATGCGAATAGTCATAGTTAACGAAAGATGGATGTCAAACTTGTAATGTTAGTAAACTTGAATTATCTCGTTGCAAAAATCTGTTTATGTCTTTGAATGTATTGAAGGACATACAAACATTACAAACACACTCCTTTCACCACTTCTGACAGCTACTGTCCTAATTGCCCCTTCATCCTGGATAATATTAAGATTGCCGGTTCGATGATTCGGAAATGTGCAAATTATCTTCACTGATGGCTACTGTTGATATCCCTACTATATTATATCAGCGCGAATAGCATAATATTAATATTAGATGTTACACATTAGACGTCCTGATTCTGGACATGAATTATCTGGTTTTTCGTGATTTCGTAGATCCGTTGATTGTGCAACACTAAAAAATGCCAAATTTAGAGGATGGTTGGCTTTTAACTTTTGACACAAAAAGCCATTTTTGGCGCCCTTTCATCAATTTCGGTGCCTGTCGATGACCCTAACAAAGCGCTACCAGTGTGGCCATTGAAGTTTGACTATGAGTCGGGCAGTGGTTCCCAACCTATAGCTGTAGAGCAATATAACTGCACATTCTTATTTTGGTAGATTCACATTCCGAAATTTCCTCCGGTCGCGTGGTCCGTCCGACTGACTTTGTCTTACGGTCGGATATTTTTTTAATATATTTTGTTTACATTTGACTAGCAAATAGTGAAAATCAATGAAGTGATCCTAACATTAAAAAAAAAACTTATTATTAATTAAGCATGTGAGTATGACGAGTAGACGATGACCAAAACTCCAAATAAAGCCTGCATAAACCAAATATAAATGCAAGTGATAGTGCTATTTAGCAGAAGGTTAGTGATTATAACTATTTACATATTTATTTATGCGCCTTTGTACCGTAATGGTTTAGCTGTAAGGTTACGATTGAAAATAAACGAATTGAATTAAATAGGCTTGTGGCCTGTCAAGTCTAAATAGATACTTTGTATGAAATGTCAAAACGGAACTTTTGTTCCTGAGTTCTATGAAATAACAACAGAATGACGTCATGTAAAAGTGCTATCAAATGCTGTCTTTTTTTGCACAAAATTGACTTTATAAAATATATCTGCTGGAAATATACAATTCTAAGAATTTCAAGCCATTTTGTACATAATGCTTCATCTTAAGACTTGTTCCTAGATTTATTGGATTGGCTATTGCTTGGCCACAAGCCTATTGAATGTAATCTTGTCCATTGAGAACCACTGCACTAGGGGTGTCTCGTCTCGCCTCATGTGTTGGACCGGAAACAGGCGCCCGATAGACTCACTTCCGGTGAGCGCCGGAACCGAGGCCCTAATAGCAACGTGTTGTGGTGGTGACTTCGGTAAACTAAGAAAAATACAGAAATAAATACGTGAATGTTGTCGTGTAGGAGAAGAATCGTAAAAATATAAATTTGAATACAGCGTCACACCTTTTCCCATACTACGGGATGGCGGAGGTATTTTGCCCTCGTTAAGCTACGTTCATGTTATTATTATTATTATTATTATAACGAGCCTTTATTGTCCCACTGCTGGGCAAAGGCCTCTCTCCCCCTCTTCCACTCTATTCGATCCTGTATGTAATAAAAATGACGAGAAGAAGGTTTTGTCGCTCTGTGTCACACACAGACTTATCGATGCCCCGTGTAGAACTCTTTTTAAATTTCAAACTTAATGATTAAAAGGAAATGGCTTTTAATCATAACCATAGATAAAAACCTTAACTCGTTTGGTTACGCTTTCTTTAATCTACACATACCCACATTAGTGAATGCACTTTGCTAGTACACTTACGGTACCTAAAGGTTAACTGTACTTTTAAAAAAAACTAACAGTACTTATTTGACTAAAAACATAACAGCGTCATGCCTTTTCCCATACGGGGTGTTAGAGGCACAGCCGTGCACACGTTTGTTCACGCTATTTTACGTCGCCGCAGTTATGGAATTGACGGGAGTTTTCCATAAAAAACCGTTCCGACACCGCGCGCGTGGAAGCCAAAGAGGCAGAGTGAAGTTTGCAACGAAACAAATGAACTGCGCGGCGGATTGTAATACGAAGTTCAAGCCGCTGAACCAAACAGGGAGTCGCCAGCGTAGCGAAGAACAGAGAGGAGTGTAAAGAGGTGACCGCCAACTCCAATAATGGAGAGGCACTATAGGAAGATGAAGGAGTTATGGAAATATAAAATTTTTTAAACAGCTCCAAAACTAAATATTGAGCTACTAGTTGACTATGCCTTTGCGACTTCATAAAGGGATAAGAAATCAGACATTGTTTAAAGGTATACTATTAATCATCTACCGAGCTAAGCATCATTATTATATCTATATATTATATCTATATATTATTCTTTATAAGGGAAAAAATACATCTTTCTAGTCACTGTTTTTGTTAATACTCGTCTAGATCGCCGCTGCCATTTCTCTTTGCCGCAAGTGTACACGGTAAAGCACACCCATAGTACTCGACGTCAGACACCGTGACTTGGTCTGTTCTGCCCTGATTCAGAACTTTTGTTGCTCTCCTTCGTATCCCACATAAAAAGAGCGCATTTATTCCTCCTTCGGGCCTCAAATGGAAAACAATGTGGATAAAGCTCAACTGTGGATAGAACTAAATTCCAATTTAGAATTTCACAGAAGAACAAAGGAAGGCTGTTTTTCGATTTTTAGTTGCGTAATCTGATCTAAAAATTGTATGTAATTAAGATAGCAATAAACGCAAAACCATAGTTATGTCGCAATTAAGTGTTGAAAGAATAGATTTTTCGAGATCTGGGGGCGCGGTAGCGCCCCCATGCCAAGTCGAGCAAAAAGCAAAACATACGGGCGCAGCAGTAACATCCTTTACAGGAAGCCATTCAGAGCATATTTGACCTACCTGTTACTCCGTTGTGGATAAAGATAGAAACCTGCGGCGGCTAAAAGGCACCATGTCATAAGACATATTCTCAAAATTTCAATAAATTTGAACCAGTAGAGTTTAAGGTACAGCAATTCAAAGTTCCTCAATTTTGACACTCACTGACTCACTGATTCACGATCATGAAAACTCAAAAGGTTACTTCTAGCGAACCCACAAGCTTAAAATTTTGAGCATGGTTAAAGTTTAGCCTGCAAAGCCAAGGAAAACTCAAACATTGCGCAATTTTAGCCCCAATTTCATAATATATTAATTATCAATAAGCTCAGTACACGACTACTTCGATTCATCGCTATTCCCCATTAGATGTCGCTAGTCGCTATGTGTATCTTGAATCGCGGTATGGTTTGGTTCCAGCTATGATTTAAATAAAGCGGTTACAATATTGTCTAATATCGCTATTCCCCATTAGATGTCGCTAGGTGTGCAATGTGCATTTCCTGAATCGCGGTATGGTTTGGTTTGAGGTATGATTTATATTTATATAATTCACCGCCCAGACTTGTCACAAATCGTAACATCAAAGCCACAGAGAAGAGCCCATAGAGATAGGGAGTGGGCTTTGAGAAAGTCGGTATCTAACGCACAAGAAATAGTACCCGAAAAGAAAAAAAACCGGCCAAGTGCGAGTAGGACTCGCGCACCAAGGGTTCCGATCACACTTGGAGAGCGTAACACGTGTAATTAGGTTTCCACATAAAAAACTAAAGTGTGATGAAATTGAATATTTTTTAGAAAGACAGAAATTTGCAGTTTTCAGATTTTTCCCTTTATTTGTGCTATAAGACCTTGCTTCGTGCCAAATTTCATGATTCTAGGTCAACGTAAAGTACCCTCTAGGTTTTGATTCCCTTGCGAATATCAGCAATTTCAGCAAAATTGAGACATATGCGGTATCTTTTGATTGCGTTGACCTTTAAGTTTGATTTTTTCACAACTTTAAGAGTTCACAGACTTAAGTAATCGATATTAATTTCAACTTAATACCTCCATGCGTTTCTGAGAAAAAGTCTTAACAGACGGTGAGACAGACAGACAGACAGACAGACAGAAATTTACAGTTTTCGGATTTCTTCCTTAACTTGTGCTATAAGACCTTCCTACATTCCAAATTTCATGACCCTAGGCCAACCGGAAGTACCCTATAGGTTTTGATTCCCTTGCGAGTTCCACGCGAGTTGATACAAATCCAGCAAAATTATGACATAATATCGCGGTATGTTTTGATTTCGTGGACCTAGAAGTTTATTTTTTTCACAGCTCCAAGGGACCATAGACTTGAGTAAACGATATTAATTTCAACATTATACCTCCACGCGTTCCTGAGAAAAGGGGTCGTGACAGACGGACGGGCAGACGGACGGACAGACAGACAGACAGACAGACAGACGGGCAACAAAGTGATCCTATAAGGGTTCCTTTTTTCCTTTTAAGGATCGTGTAGGGAAGAAGGGCGTAACCGCCCGTTTAACATGATATAAGTGTGTATTATTCTAATAAACACTAGTCCAACTCCGACCTCTGTCTTTGACTCATCTCTCCAAACCGATCCCCTTACATGGCGACCTAAGCCAAAAAAGGGATGCGGCCTATTCGCGCGCGATTGAAGTACACCGTTGTCGTCGCAACAAAATATGTGTGAGTTTAAAAATGTTTTAGATTCAGTTAAAAAAAAAAAAAAGCGTAATGGGAAATACTACGACGACACCAAGACCTGCAGCCATGGACAAACAAACTATTTCACAAATTGGACAGAATAATGAGATTCAGCAACACACACAAAATATCATGGTGTTCATGAGCAACATAAGTTGGTACGCGTTTCTCGTTTTCATCCTGCTGCTCGTCCTGGTCATTTTGTACTGCGTGCGATACGCAAACAAGTCGCTGAACAAAAGGATCTACCGCAGATCCGGAGCGGGAGTCCTACCGGCTATCAAACGGGAGGAAGTTTAGGGTCGCATTCCAGATGTTCCTGAATCATCGTGAGCGTTCCTGAGCGTGATGCGTAAAAGTGAAAACCAGTGATAAAAAGTGAACAGTGCGTAAAAAGTACACATAGGTAGGCGCGCGTGCTAAATTAAGAATTCTAGCGATGAACTTTTAAGGACAGTAAGTGTAAACATATGTATTAAGTTTCGTTCATTCAACCGCTGTTAAGAGGAAGTTGCATAAAAATGGAAACTATGAGTGGTAAATATCATGCATTATGAAAGATACATTTCAAGCAAATTATGAAGGTTTAAAGTCTATTAGAACAAAATTAATTAAGCTCGGCTCTCAAAAGAATAAAGATAATTGTAGTAAGAAGTTAATAGAGGCCAATGTTATTATTGATAGGTACAGTTCGGATAGAGATGTATGGTTATTGAAACCAGATAAATCGGCAGATGAAACTAAATTAGTACAAGATTGTTGTAATGAAATTCAAGTTCTTTATAAAGAGATAACGGAAATTTGTAAAAAGATACTTAAAGATGATGAGGCATGTATTAAGCAATTTATTGATGCAGCAGAATACTATGCTTCCACTTAGAGTTAGCTTCAGTAGGCAACTTGATTACTTTTATACTGAAAAGTCGGTTATCACAAACAGCAAAACTGAAGCTACGAGACAGTTATAATAATATCAAAGATTTGGTAACTAATATGCGTAGGGAGTTATTGCCCAGAAAATCGGCGACTGCAATCCAGAGTAGGTTGCAACAAATGAGACAGAACGACAAGTCCCTAAATGATTTTGGGAACGAAATCACCGAATTGTTCGTTGATCTTACGGTGACGCAGGCCGATGGAAATGAAGCGAGTTTTAAAGTGTTGAAGCCCTTAAATGAAAAGATGGCCATAAAAGTATTTGCGGATGGGTTGCGTAACCGTAGGCTCAGCACGATTATACAGGCATGGAATTTTCAGTCCCTGAAAGACGCTGTACAGGCAGCGCTAGACGAGGAGACCACAGGTACTTCAACGTCAGGTGACGTCATGACAATGCAATGAAATAATTATGCACAAAATTTCAGAGGTAGATCGAGTAATTTTAGAGGACACCGCGGCAGAGGCAATCACAACAACAGCGAAGGCAACCGCGGAGGCAACCACGGGGGTTGGTAACAATCGTGAGTGGACGCGAGGTGGCGGCTCGCCGTGGCTCGGTGGCGGGCGCGGCCATTCCAGATACCAAAACAGAGGTAGGTCCAGTCAGAATTATAACTATCGAGGAAACAGAAATGAACAGGTGAATGCGATGGCAGAGGAGCAAACTGAAACTGAGAATCAGTTTTTTCGGGCCTGAAAATGTAATTTTAGCATGTAATAATGTTTGCTCAGTAGAGATGACCGTAAATAGCAAGGCATTTAATTTTTTAGTTGATACGGGTGCATCTATATCGGCGTTGAAATATGATCATGTTATAGAAAACAACATACCAATTATTAACGAGTCGATAATTATAAATGGAATTGGTGGAAAGATAGAGGCAATTGGATACATTTATTTACAAATGTGCACGGGTGAACACACTCTGATTCATAAGTTATATGTTTTCAATTCATTGCCTTGTAGGGCGCATGGCATACTAGGACAAGACTTTTTAGGGAATCGCAAGTCCATACTAGATTTCAATAATGATACATTAACTTTTTGGACTGATAACAATAACAGAGTAGTGTTGACATTAACGGTTTCCAAATATAGAAGTTCATTTACCATTCCGCCTAGATCGGAGTCTATACGTTATGTTGAACAAAAATGAAGGAAGAATGTTTGGTTTGTGCATCGGGATATGCTTTAGGAGCTGTTTGTCAAATAATAACGCAAAACCCATTGCTTATGCTAGTAGGAGATTAAATAAGGCAGAGTTAAACTATCCAACTATCGAGAAAGAATTGCTCGCAATAGTTTGGGCAGTAAAGCACTATAGACCATATTTGTATGGAAGGAAATTTAAAATTTACACGGATCATAAACCCCTTATTTATCTGTTTAACATGAGAGACCCGTCGAGTAGGTTAATGAAGTTCAGGATTGCATTGGAGGAATATGATTTTTGTGTGGAATATGTGAAAGGTAAAGATAACGCGGCTGCAGATGCGCTATCTCGAATAAATGTTAGTGAGTTGAAAGAAATGAATGAGAGAGTTTTAAATGTGATGACACGGGCGCAAAAGAAAAAGGAAGCTGAACAAGACCAAAGGATAGATCCTACGGTGACTAAGGCACCTAGTGACAATCAGTCTGATCAACTGAGAGTTGTAGAAACCTGTAGTAAACCAAAGGATTCTATTGAGCTGAGATTTATTGAGGAAAATGAATTAAGAAAGGTTAGGAAAAATGGAGAAATTGAGAGTGAAAGTACGACGTTTTGTTATGTACCGTCGCGGAAAACGATATTTATTAATCCAGTTTCTCGATCACAACTGACGCCAGCCGCTTTTGTGAGAGAGCTAGGAGAATTTAATAAGGTATTAAAGTTAGAAGAAATATATTTCATGAAAAATATAAATAATGCCATATTCGTTAAGAAGTTGACAAATGAAATAATGAATACAAAAAAATGGTCCGGACCACGAATATGTATTTTAAAGGATCTTCAAAGAATTGATGATAAAGATGACCGCAGAGTAATCTTGAACGATTTTCATCTCTTACCCACAAGTGGCCACGCGGGTATTAGAAGAATGTTCAACAATATTAAAAAATATTACTTCTGGCCAGGTCTTGAAAATGACATAAAGACATTCATTAAAAGGTGTGAGAAGTGTCAAAAGGAAAAACATTCAGTATATACTAAAGAGCCCATGGTAATCACTACGACAGCTAACTCAGCGTTCGATAAGATTTATCTCGATATAGTGGGACCATTAGATCGTGACAATAGTAATTACTCATACATACTGACATTACAGTGTGAACTTACTAAATATGTAGAAGCGTATCCTTTAGTTAATAAGAGCTCAGTAGAAGTAGCTAAGGCTTTAGTTAATAATTTTATTTTAAGGTATGGATTGTGTAAGGAAATAGCCACGGATCGAGGAACGGAATTCATGTCCGCAACGTTTGATGAGGTATGTAAGCTCTTAAAAATAAATAAGTTAAATTCAACAGCATACCACCACCAGAGTATTGGCGCACTAGAGAACTCACATAAAAGTTTAGGTAACTATCTACGCATACAAACAAATAACCATCCAGACAATTGGAGTACGTGGCTTCCGTTTTGGTGTTTCTCGTATAACACATCAGTGCATACGAACACTAAGTATAGTCCTTACGAGTTAGTGTTTGGTAAAAATTGTAAAATACCAAGTAATTTAGATAAAGATATAGTTGATCCAATTTATAATTTAGATAACTATCCACTAGAATTAAAGTTTAGATTACAGACGTCACAAAAAGACGCCCGTCAAAACCTTATACAGAGTAAGATTTTTAGAAAAACGAAGCATGACCAAAATGTTAATCCTGTAACATACAAGGAAAATGACCTCATACTTGTTAAAAATGAAACAGGAAATAAGTTTAAGAGCATTTATTCAGGACCATATATTGTAAAACAAGAAATCTCACCTAATGTGCAGATAATTAAAGATGGTAAATTAGATACAGTACACAAAAATAGGACTAAGATGTATTACCCAAGTAACGATTAAAAAATATATATATATATATAAACTATGTAACCATGTAACCATTTTATAACCGTAGTAAGTTAAGATGTATAAAATAAAATAAAACATAATGATAGTTTTATTTTATTTTCCCCTTCAGGGAAGGTGTAGGGAAGAAGGGCGTAACCGCCCGTTTAACATGATATAAGTGTGTATTATTCTAATAAACACTAGTCCAACTCCGACCTCTGTCTTTGACTCATCTCTCCAAACCGATCCCCTTACAATCGGAACCCTAAAAAGGAAAGTTACTTACAAAAAGAAATGAGATCCCAACAAAACATGCATAGGCATATACAAAAACGCCAGTCTCGCAGCCTGCGCAGTTTATTCTACCGTAAAAAGTTGTGAGATCTAATTTTAAACCAAGTCGGTTAATTTAACCAGTATCTGTGTATGGTAGAATCTTTCCAACAACTTTATTATCGTATACTGTTAAGTACCTACCTAATTAGTTAACTAATAACATTTATAGTGATCGGATCAATATAAGACATCTTTATTTCTTCAATAATAATTAGAATAACTTGGCAATCGCGCTCAACTGACCACTCTATAGCACCCAGAGCACAAATGAATATTATTACTCAACACAACATATCTCTAAATAAAGATAAACTTAACTAATAAGAAAACAACGAATTATTTCGGAGCGAGAGCAATAGGTACATTACGTTGCACACACGGTCCTATAGTCGACAACTTTTCTACGTGCGATTGCCAAGTCATTCTAATTATTATTGAAGAAATAAAGATGTCTTATATTGATCCGATCACTATAAATGTTATTAGTTAACTAATTAGGTAGGTACTTAACAGTATACGATAATAAAGTTGTTGGAAAGATTCTACCATACACAGATACTGGTTAAATTAACCGACTTGGTTTAAAATTAGATCTCACAACTTTTTACGGTAGAATAAACTGCGCAGGCTGCGAGACTGGCGTTTTTGTATATGCCTATGCACGTTTTGTTGGGATTCGTTTTACCTACTTCCAAATGTCGATGTCGAGGCGACGAAAGGAGGTTGAGTTCTGCGAAGTGTTTGGTTGACAGCTAACCCGGTGGCTGGCATTTAGAAGACATAAAAGTTTTAGAGCACAGATGGCTTCTCTTTTATAAAATATTTTTTCGCTGCTAGCTATGGTCTTATCTAAGACCATAACTCAGTTAGGTGCTTAAAATGAGTACTTTAAAGACTTTACCAGATTTAATACCGGCTGCAAATTACTTATTTGACTGACACTTAAAGTCTCTGGCTTTGTTTCTCATTAGGAAAACGACTCGTTAGTATAATTTTTAAGTTAACTATACGTAAGACTACTTGATTTTGAATTCGGCTGCTATAGTGGCATGCTATTAAGCATGCTATTATTCATTATCAAATGAAAGTTTGGCTCAACTAACAAAATCATACCAGTCAATAGACTCGATAGGCTTGTTACTAATAGTGGTACAATATGAATACATTCATAGGTAATATATTCATATATTCTGAAACCGAAAAGGAAGCGCGATGTCGATTTACCCAGAGAAATGACGACACTTTCGACGTGACTCTAGTTCGATCCAACGATCGCGAATCGCTCTACCATACGAAATACGACAGTAATATTGCTCTTTCTGACCTTATCAATAACTTGAAAGGGTTTAAAAACCGTAAAACAACTCGAATCGAAAGTAAAACGCTGGTTGAACGTGCGGGGCAATGCTCGGTGACTGGTTCGGAACGACTTTTGAACGAATACGGGTGTTATCGGAATCGCATTTTGTTCGATACGATACGATAGTACCGAGGCGAGCACAATAAAATCGGTGGCGGGCGTTGCACTTTCGTTTTGGTAGGATTTTTAGTTTTCAACTTCGAAAATTGATTTTTCATTGTGTTCTTTGTCTATTAGGGTTACAATTAATCTCTGTTTTACTGACTTCGGTTTATTCAACCCTTGGATTAAGGACCAATCTTTTAATCCTGAAATAAAGTTTATCTGTCTGCATATTTAAAGTATTTGACATATCATTCATCTGACTGTTTATCTGAGTGTTAATTCTCACCCTTAGTCGATTTTAAATGATAAAATAGAAACCTCATCCATTGTGTCACACTGACAAATTAATCAAGGTTCAAGTAAATTGGTTAAAAAATTAAAAGTTAACTTTGAAAAAACTTTAGTTTTTGAACTAAAAAAGTAAGCCAGGAACAGAATAGGACGTTTTATCAGCATTTTCCATTCAGTTCATAACTCGGGCACAACAAAAAAGGCATACCGCGAAAAAATCGTAAACAAAAAGCGGCACTTCCATTGAAAATCAGCGACGTATGGGCGAGAGATTGACTTGTGATGTGAGCTTGTGTGCCTATGCACACTGCCTTTAAAGGATGATGGTATTCCTGTTAAGATTATAGCTTTTTTAAATAAATATTTTAAGTTATCCTCGATAATCCAAAATGTACACTTGGAACCCTCCATGTTCGAAGAATAAAACAAAATTCCGACCTAAAAAATAACCACCTTTATTTTTGAGGTTTGCACAGTCATACATTATTTACTTTTTCAATATCAAAACTTTTAAACTATTATGTAATAGGAGTTAAACGTGATTTAGTTGACTGTACCTCTGTCTAAAGGTATGATTCCGAGACGTTCCGCAAACCGCAACCGTAGACTGGAAGCGACACTACTGGTTCTTCTATGCACTTCTATGCATCTCTATGAAATTAATTCCGAGCTCGGCGGCATCACTGCGGTCTGCAGTCGCGTAACATTTCTATGGCGGCGGTGTTGCGGCGCCGCAGTGTCGCCTGCGGTTGCGGTTTGCAGTCCGTCTCGGAATCATACCTCAACCAAGCTCATTTGGCACCCGATAGATGGAAAGATCAATCGGGTTAAGCAATCACTAGGATATGTCGGTTCAATGGGGAGGCCATTTATGCTGTAACCCGTAGCCCCGTAGAGCCCCGTAGTAGCCCCGTAGAGTATTTATTAGTCGGCCACCGATCTCTGTGAAGTCGTAGACACACCCCTTTCCGCAGTGCTGGAGTCCAGATGCTTCTGCCAGCACTATTATCTAACTAGCTGTTAAATCTTAACGACTTTGGAATAGGTTCCTTATAAGTGCCACTAGTTAGAACCTGAGTAAGCGCTAAACTCGAGTTTGACAACTCTATCCGCCTTACTAATAAAAATGTATTCCAAGCTGCAGAAAGGGACACAGCTAGACAGCTCTATAAGCTTTGTCCGGTTCCACCGCTCGTATTAACTTTTTATTTGAAGGGGTATAAAAATTGTATGGAGTTGTCAGAGTTTAGCGATACGTTAGAACTATATCTAGAGATAGTAGCACTTTGCCCCCAAGAATAGTAACTCGATTCTGTTCTGTATCTGTTGACATATCTCGGTTTCTTTCAACATTAATCTCTTTAATGTTGAAAGAAACCGAGACACACACACACACACACACACACACACACTCACACACACACATACCCTCACATACCATACATAAATACTTTCATTTTATTACTTTAACTTCTTTCATTTTAAAAACTAAGGGTGTACATTTGTAGTACTTATCTGCACTCCCCCCTCCAGAAGGCAAGAGCGTGCTTATCATTAATACAGGCTATTAAACTAGCCTAGCAATGAAGGCATCAACTATTGCTACATTACTGCTATGCTCAACTACTGTATAACTAACACACACTCAAAATGTAATGTACATGTACCCACCGTTTTGTTCAATAAATGATTTTTGATTTTAATGACAGCTCATGAAATATTGCAACAGCAAATGTTAATTTGAAGATGGCAACATTCTTAAAACATCAATTTGACATCGACTGTGATAGAAATTCCGAGATGTCAATGATAGATAATAGAGACACTATGATTACACGAAGTGACCCAAAGTAAACTAGACACTAGACAGTGACTTGCATCACTTTTAAGTAATAGCTTCTAGTGCGAGGGCCTCAGAGATAGGTACTTCACTCACAACAATGACCTTTGCTCAATCGAAAATATTCCCAGAGCCAGCAATACGAGTAATAATAATAAAACTTTATTCGGTTGTAGCGGAAAAGTTTTATTGGAATGTGTTCTATTCGTGGTTGTGTTTTGATGGTTTATATGTTGCATTTACTATGATTGTTTGTTTTATCAAATATTATAGCCTCTATTTGATAAAGGACATAAAATTACAGATATAAACTCTAATCTAGCTAAAAGCTCGGGTAAACTTGACAACTCTACATATACTGATTTGTATGAAGCATTTAAAATTAACTAGAGTAAAGTCTTATTCCGCCTTATAGCTAGTCGCACTAACTTAACGGTTTTTAATCAACGTCATTGTTTTACTGAACTGAAATAATGCATTATTAAGAAATTTTTTCAGAAGTAATATGTAATACCTATTTGACACTTGGCTAATCCTGGGTAAAATTGTGCCTCTGCCACTTACTTCTGTCCGAAAGTGTGACACTAGTTGATATATTTGTGCATGGACCTGGTCCAACGAACCCGATAAGCCATATTGAACAGATAAATAATACATTTTGTATGTAAACACTCCACAGGGCGGAGGACTTCTGTGTCATCTGTGTTTGCTTGTACCTATATGTTTGCGTCGACGAGTGAAGTTCATCAGTATGCTGTGGCACAGAAGTGGAGGCATTGTGGAGGCGTTGTGGAAAGCCTGTGTGAACGGAAACACCAATCCACCAAGGTGACTCGGTTGTAAAACTGGCCTTCACAGCCTAGAACCGACTTAACAAAACAGTAAGTGTACCTATTCCAAATATGCTTCTTTTCCTTTAGTATACTACCTATAGAAGACTATTCATTTAATTTGTATGCTATAGGTCCTATAGTCTATAGCATGCAAATTAAATGAATAGCCTTCTTGTCTCGGAATTTGCTGACGTCACTTCAGTTTAATATTTCAGCAATTGAATTACTCCATTCGATGTTACTCTTTTTTACACGGTGTAAATAAACCTCGAGCCCACATTTGTTATTATCAGGTATAGAGTGGGTATTCCACAAAAAAGGCGTTTTTGAGCAAACCGGGTCATTTCACTCCATTAAGCGGGTAAAAATCAATATGTAAGTTACCGAGGCTTCCAGGTGAGCCGTAATTGATCGGTGAATACTTTCGAAAGGTGATTTATTATGTGTACAGGTGTTTCATTAATTTGCTCTCCGATCTTTTGACCTTTCCTGAAGTGAGTCAAAGGGAATGGCGATCTCGTAGACTTTTGCCATTTATAGCCTGAAGCCAAGGTTCAGCTGTGGCGATGTTTTCCACTCGGCCTTTGTTGATTGCTATATTAGGTACTAAGAGCAGTATGGCGATTGGCGAGTAGCAAATGTGGAGGCAAAATGCGTTATATTTGTTTGTTCGTTGGCAAGTGGCAGTTGGAACCTAACTAGCAGTTAGGTAACTAAAATGCACCTTTATGTGACTGAATCACCGTTACTGAAATGGCTTAAAATAAGGCCGAACATTGCATCAGTTTAGATATCTGCAAGCGTCGCATGCCGCTCGTGTCTTGAGTAAGTATATCGCGCAATTTTATGGGTCAAAGAAACTTAAAATGTCAAATTCGCCAGTCACATTCTTCTTCTCTCAGTTGACCTGCTTCTGCCGAAAACTAAACATAAATGTGCACATCCTCAAATATTTTGCAGGATAAGCCTGAGGATACTTGGTATGATCCTGGTGGATTAGAGACCCTTCTGTCATATTCATATTAGCTCTCTTCTAGTATTACAGTATTACGAGTTTAATACGAGTTCATCGCGTGCCCAACGCTCGCTTGATACGGCATCACAGAAAGCTTCGCACTGTATGCGATGTATGTATATAGTATCAATATAGTAATTGTACTGCAGAATGTTCCAGTTTTAGTGAAATGAGAATTTGACTTTAATCTTCAGTGGATATCTGTTATCGGCTTAATTTTTGTATTTACATGTTGTAACTCATTTATTTTATAATTATGCTGTTGATATCCCAAATAAAATAAAATAAATAAATAATAAATTAGATGACTTAGCCCGGGTCTCTCAAGAGACGGATAAACGCATGCCCTTTTTTACACTTTTTGGATGTGTGAAATGTCAAAAGCCCAATATAAACAGATAGATAAACGCTATCTGAGGAATGAGAGAACGGCAGTTAATAATATAATTTTTGATCAAGTTTCCAAAAGTATGCAAATTCAGAATCAAACCTATACTTACTTCATAAAACTAGTCACGCACACACACAATTCACACAAATCTTTATTGCACACAATAATTAATGTAAAAGTTCATAGAAAGTTTTGTAAAACACTGATTTTGGTATTATAAAACACCTGAGAAGGTACATTTTATTCAAAAGTGGTGCATATCTTTACTAATACAAGTATATTTTTATTTTTTCTTTAATATTTGACATCTTATCGCACTTACTGGTTGCCTCGATTCGCTGCGTTATTATTATTTTGTAAAACACTGTTTTTGGTATTATAAAACACCTGAGAAGGTACATTTTATTCAAAAGTGGTGCATCCCTTTCAAATCCCACGTCGGTTTATCACGACAACCTAAAAATACCCTATTGACCCACGCCGTCTTAAGACGGCATCGATACCTTACTTTTTTTTAGAACGGAACTAAATAGCCAATTTTGCTCGTGTTGGCAAGGTTGGAGTGTGTATGGACGGCCAATGAGCTAATCTTTGACTTCGGGTATTGTCTGTGGTTCAATTCATTCATTTCAAGACCGTGCAATGACTCGAAAAAATCAGTCCGACGACGTTCGCCCGGTATGGTCGTGTTTGTGTTTGTGTTTGAGTGCGGAAATAAGTGTTGTTTTTGGAGAATTGAGGTAAGTCTTTGTTATTTTAACAACAACAACAAGTTTTTTGTTGTTTTTTGCAGAAATAGTAGTGAAATTGTTGTGTTTTTTACTCATGTCGACTACATTTGTGACGAGAGGGAGCGAAATGTGATTCTGATGTCGGTACAAAAATAAAACAAAAATAAACTAAGGTCACAGTGACATTTTGTTCGCATTGAGTAAGAGAGGGTTTCATTAGCTACTCAGATGTACAACTCTCATAGTTCTAAGAGTTACCATTCAGACATAATCACTTGATATGTCAGTCAAGTCGCGCGCGCCGCGCGGGCTCATATCGGGCTGGGGTTTTTTAGCTGCCGCGCGCCGGGCGGCCGGGTTTTGAAAGGTACAAGTATATTTTTAATTTTTCTTTAATATTTGACATCTTATCGCACTTACTGGTTGCCTCGATTCGCTGCGTTATTATTCGGCTGGTCTTCATTTTGTTGTGCGACTAGCATTCACTTACATTTCGCTTCTGATCTTCGCATTAATGCGAAAATATTCGTGATTACCCTCTGAACAGAATTTTTGAAAGGTAGTTAAATGTATTTTTATGCTAACCCATCGACCCCTAGTCTTCAGATTACGCTTGTCATGTAAAAGTTCACTGCATGACGAACGAGGCTTTGTAATTTTTATGGCTTCGATTTTAATCAGAACCCTATTTGGATACTGTTGGGCACGTGTTTAGGGGTCCGATTCTGCTAACGAAATGGCGTCTTACTGAAAATGAAGGCCCTATCTAGATATGAATTCACCCGGGTTTTTACGCCTTTGTTTATGTAAAATAGATTTTAAATTGCCATATCATTACGGCTCTGATACGCCGCTCGCAGCTACGAGAGTTGTCCTAGCTCAGTCACCACAATGATGGTTTAGTTTAGCCGTATTAAATCTGTAATTTTCACGCAATTGAGATCGCTCTCAGGGCTGAAAGCGGTTCATATTACAGCAGAAAAAAAAAACTTATTTATCTAATAAGAAAAACTTTGAGTTTCAATCATTTAGCGTTATCGGCACCCAGGTAAGTGATCATGGAAGTAGCCCCCTACTGCGAACCAATCTCGGAAGGCATTTTAAACATATGCCGCGGAAACGGCAGCCTTCGACAGATTTCCGATATCACGTGTCCGTGTAATGTATAGTATACCTTACCATATGATTGGATGTGAAGCCTCACCTTTAAAAATATAGTATCTACCTAGGCTTTAGCTTTAAAAGGCTTGAATAGCAGAGTTTTAAGGTTGGTTCTGAGGTTTCGTTTGAGCACCAATTGCGAAATTGAAACTTTCGAAGAATAACAATGCTTTATAGATTTTACGAATTCAGGTTGTCATTAGCAAGCCATTGTGTTGCTGTTACAGCCACAAATAATGAACTACAGACTTAAACAATTAAGGCTGAATTTTACGAACGAAAGAGTAACTTTTACTCGAGAGTATTTTCTACGTTTTCATAGACATCAGTGACACCTAGATCAGATCACCTCATTTTGAACTGTCATTTGTCATACACATTATCCCCGGGATAGGTTATTCTCGTATAACTTTTTGTTGGTAAAATCCAGCGTAAGAAGAGTACGGAATTCAATATGCAAATATTGGTCTACACGATACTAGCAGATAAATCACCAAATCAACTCGTCGGAGTTGATCCCTTATAACACCAATGCAAGGTAAAGCTAACTCACCCACCACCATTTACTAAGAATGGCCGGGTTCTTCGGTCCTAGCTTCAGTGCCGGGCTGTCGTTGAGAGTAATGGCTATTTTGAAGGCGACTGCGTTCCGGTGCCATTCAGAATCGCCTGGAAATTTATAGTGCTATACGTTAGCGCTCAATGGACGACGGCTGCGGCTGTATTCTGGTGACTAGAAACGTCCAACGGTGTAACGGTGCTGAAAAACGTATTAAGGAACGCTGCGTACGTATCACCATTCTGCTAGATGCGGCAATGGGTTTGCACTTGACCAAATTGAGTAGGTATTGAATATCTGTATCCTACTCAGGGCGTTTCCAAATGACTACACTAGAATTATTAAGTTCTGTAATCTAATCACGTAGTCGAAACTTGGTCATTTAATCATAGTCACCTGAAATAACATTGAATTGATTTCTTGGAATGCAACACCCGTGGGTCAGAGTGTCGGGCGGGCGGTGTTACACAACTTAGGTAGTATCTCATTGATAGGTACATGTTCAACACTGGTTATGAACCCACGTCTTGCGTAAAAAGCGAGTTTGACCCTCTTGCTCGTACGTCTATTGTTGCTATTGTTAGTTTGGCCCGCGTGTGTGTACCGATTAAAACCGACTTGGCCACAAAACTGTATTTGAAATAGCAAAATATTAATCCATTTACTGGCTAAGTGTGGGCACAAATTGTGCCTCTGCCACCCCGTATGGGAAAGGGCGTGACGCTATGTGTTTAATCCAAGATTCAAGAATACCCTTTCAGGTCAGGTAAGACCATTGACATCTGTACACAAAGGTCTTGGAGTCGCTGTCGTTAGGATAGAGGACTCACACTATACGAGGTTGCATAGCTCAGAACCACAGATTGCTGTTATTCAGCCAACGTGTTCTCCAAGCTTCATAAACAGTTTAATGGCCTTTAGAATTTGTCGAAGGAAGAGAAAAGAACTCGGCTTGTGAAAACCGTTTGCGTTGAGCAAATGACAATAACAAAGCGTCAAGCCTTTTTGCATACTGGGTGCAAGTGGTACAATAAGCGCGCTAAGCATTTTTTTTAATTAGTGCTGGGTTGAATGAAGTAGTTTGAATAACATTAAACAGTCCTTTGTCTCCCCCCGTGGGAATAGGTGTGGCTTTAGTTTTGTTAAATAAATCTAAAACGTAAGATTTGCTTTCATTTTACAACTTTTTCTGATATACCCAGCTAAGATTTAGCTTCTCATTATCTATGCACGAGAAAGGATAATCCCTGTTAGCAGAAAATAATAGCAAACTCATAGCCCATCATGATTCTCAAGAGCGTAACCACAAAATATATTTATGATGGAATTTCATAGCAACGTGAAATGTAACTGTTGAAAAATTAATGGTCACCTTGTCCTACTTCTTAGGGTACATTGAAGGTCGTTCAGCAGAAGGGATTAAGCAAAGAATAGAATATTCTGAGTACCCTAAACCCGGAAATCTTATATTTTATAATAAATCCAAAAATAAGTTTATGGCAACGGCAAAGCTGCTACTGGTTTTGAGCGCAAATACTGTTGGTAGATCGCATCAATTCAGTATGAGTTGATTTGTCACTCTGCTACGGTTCAAAAGGCTATCCATTGACTTATAAATCTGCCGTCAGTCACTCAACTTCATCTTTTCTCTCCTTACTTTACTCTATGTCAATAAAAAAACAACTGACGCTTCTCAGATTTTCAGTCATACATGACTCGAAAAGGGCTCAATTTCAAAATTCTTATTGGATCAACAAATTGAATGTGCTTTGCCAGTGAGATGAGATGTCGTCGCCATGTAAATTGAATCATGCATGCGAGCAAGGCACTGCATCCGTCACTGAATCCAGCCAGACTATGATTAGCCCTATTGCTACTAGTGAAGGGGTACTGTATAAATACGTAACGAGATTTCAGTTCAGTTTGTAATGAGAAATTCGGCTTCACGTTTCAACTTTGATAGAGTAAATCAGTGCTACACTAATGCAAATATGTAAGTGTTACATAAATACTTTGCAGCAAGCCATTTCCCATACGGGGTGATGGATGCACGGCAAATATAAATAACGTTGTTACAGTTAAAAAAGTCATAAAGATGATGTATGTATTAAGTAAAAAAAAAACATAGCTAGTTGGTTCCTCATGCAATATTTTTTCAGGTATATAAATAGAGAGATACCGAGTCCTATTATGGGATTTGGGGATCTCACCATAAACAGCTTCAAACTATTACACCTACGCTTTACATTTATACATATTATTTGGGTAGCCGCTGGACCCAAAATATTTTTCTTGTGCAAGTACACCGGACCTCGTACCGGGACAAAAAACAGTTGATAAACTTTGGCTGGGTGTACAACGTACAGCTACGCATAAAATTTTACAGCACATTAAAATTCCAAACACAGAAGCGAGCACTCCAGTCGAGACCCAGTCCCCCTCCACTTTCATAATCCGAAATCTTGCAACAGAAAATTAAACTTGCAACTCACGAAAACGGAAGCAAAATCTCATCAACTCCAAAATTAAGTGCACTACATCGTCGCATAGTACTCCCCAGCCATCTGAAACGATGTATTTTCCCTGAGCAACGGTCTTTATGCACGTAAATCTTGCAGACTATGCCCAGTGGGCTCTGGGTGAAATAAAACAGGTCTAATATGCGGCGGACGGTGTAGACGCAGTAGAATGACCTTTGTAAATAATATTGATAGTTTAACTGTATCATTAAGTTTTCATGGCTTGATAATGCTTTGATTTTACTACATGAACACTTTGAGTAGTTTTTTTTTAAACATTAAAAATACACTCGCAATGCACTATTATCTACGGCTTTATATTTCATCAGCAATGTATAATAGATTGCTTTCAATGTGTGTTTGATTTATATACTCTGATATTGAGCTATGGTAGCGGAAATTCACGGCATATCAAAACTACTACATTATGGCGTCCAAAACTTGCGCTTGATTCTTACGGTTATAAAGTAAGGTTTCTTACATTAGGTGCACTTTGGTCTAGCGCTACGTACGAGAAATAAAACGGCGTGTAATGGCCTCTTAAAGTTTTCTTTATGCCTGCTCCCGCCGAGCATTCTCCGGGTGGGAATCATATTTCTTAGAGCAGGCATTTGCTGGGTCAGTCGGGTGTAGGTAGTGATTTTATGAAAAGCAAAGGAAAAGGGCCGGCTAAAGGACGCAATAACGGTACAGGCGAGCTTTCTGGAAAATACTGTAGGGTCACATAATGATACAGAAAAGCAGTTAATTCGGAAGGCATACAAAACATTTTAATGGGCAACTTTTTCCAAACGGATGCCCGTTCGGGTCATTCCGTAAATGCTCCATTAAATGAAGGCAATTGCCACAAAAACGGGACACTGTTTGACCAGTTAACGGCAGATTGGTTCGCATTAAAAATGTTTCAGTAGGTTTTGCAATTTGGGCATAATGCGGGCGGGTGATCGCTTTCATCGTAATGATCTGCTTTCAGAAATGCTTTTTATGTTGCGTAAAATTTTAACCTACACGTAACATTATATTGCGAAACCCCGTTTTGTATTATACCTTGTCATTGTCTTATTCAATAACATTCGATAAACTATCAAACACCCTCCAGAGAAACGGACCAAGAAAGCAGTACAAAAGAAAAACTTATTATTAAACTCAATCCCTCCGAGTAGACAATAAAAATATCGGCATTATTTATTCCAGCAGAAGCTACATCGGGTACCAAATCATAAATATTTTAGGTAAACTTCGCCCGGGGGACATTACGATCATTAGAAAAAGTTTTAGTGGCCATTACAGAAGGTTTATATTTTGTTTGTCGCGGTCAGAGTCGGACAGGGCTGGCACCTGACCGGACCCAAAGGAAATTGGTTGCGAGTTAAGTAATGTGTTCTGTGCCTGGGAATTGGCAAGGCGTTGTTTTTTCGCCCTTACTACCGGGCTTTAAGATAGTGAAAATGTAATAGTATTCTGGGTATACGAGTACAAATTACATTCAATAAAGTTTGTACGTCTCAATTATCAAACAAGTTGAAACAAGTATAGTCTTAAAAGAAAATCCAAATCACTTTGTTAAAATTTTTAACCGACTTCAAAAAAGGAGGGGGTTATCAATTCGGTTGTGTTTTTTATGTGTGTTACCTCGAAAATTGTATTATTTACGAACCAGTTACAAAAATTATTTTTTTATATGAAAGGGCAGGTTGGTCCCATTTTTTGAAAATAAGGAATCGGTCCAGTACTCACTTTTCTACATAGAAAAGACTGTCATCCAGGTAACCAAAAGTACGTATTTTTGCCTTTATGTGACTTTGTGGCGTTTACGCTCATTGTCATTGAGATGAATTCTGGCTGTGAGGACCTTGTGAGGATCGACATTTGTATATTTTGTGTAGTATTGTGAAGTCAGAAGACAGATTTCGTAGGCTCATTAGGTATTGTATTCATAGACATCGCATCCCACGCGGACAGGTTTTTAAGTGATTTCAGTGGTCATGAAGTCGGTTTTTTTAAGTTTTTAACTTGGTGAATTATCTATAATGTAGTAATCTGCAGCCACGAGTTTCTAGTTTACAAAAAACATGCATAATATCAAAAAGGGAGATTTTTAAGCTGCCTGTGTCCATTGAATTGATGACTAGGTTCCCCACTTGTATTTATTCCAACAAGTGGTATTGGATACAATGATAAGTGATGGACGCGTGATAATATTGGATAAAAATATGTCAGTAAAATTGTAATCTTATGCTTGAAATCATGATTTGGGAATACTCAGGATTAATCTAAAAGATAGCGGTCAATGACATTCGAATAATATAAATGTAGATAATATAAATGTAGGGGCACGGGATTTATCCCCGGATATCAATTCCAAATGAGGAGAGCCAAAAAACTCCATGGAGACATCCATCCGAGACCAGCCAGGTCTTGGATGTTTATATGACATCGCTCTGTCCCCCGACACAGGATATCCTATTGTTGGACGAGAATCAATGTAAGTATGTGTTTATACATGTGTTATGTTTCTCGAAATGTTTTTAAAGCTCGCGCAGCAATACCAGGAATTCTCTGCATCAATTCCCTTCGCTCATTGAATTCTATGCAATTAAGCATTCCGTCATCTTGCAGCGGGTTGGCTTCACGAGACCTAATTGAATCTTAACAGTTGCTTTGGACGTCTGCGAGTACCAACCTTCTAATTAACGTGCTGTCTCCAGACAAAGTAAGTAGTAGTGCAGACTCAACTTACTGCCTGAGCGTTCTCGGGAATTCATTTATATGCACAAGCTCAAATCCAGCTCCCATATTTGAGGCGTCAACAACGCTTTTAAATTCCCTTTGTGCGCAGAAACGCTTTACCCTTTTCGAAGATATGATTTTTGTGCCAGTTTTTTTAATCTAGTAGTTTTATATTTTCTGAATCAGATATGCCAAAATCCCTAGGGCATAGACATTCCATGGCACATGGCAGCAGAAAATCCTCGAGCATTGATTTAATTAAAAAATATGACACTTTCTCTCAATCCAAGCAACGCAGAGCGAGTGTAAGTGTAAGTATACCGGAATGTGATGGCAAATGGGGAAATAATAATTTGATGTGTGCAATACAGGCAAAATTCTAAAAATCCATTAATTTCGTTTGTCTGGATCACGTCACCCTTGCGATCTTGCCGCCTTGAAACCTGCCGCCTAATTTGAAAGAACGCCAACACTTGGTTACTCTCTACTCCTACTCCTTAGATGAATATTTTATGAAATGAAAATCCTATTTAATTTAATTATAAATGACTATATTAATAAATGACATGATCAATTTTGACTAGGTTATTAATTGACATTGTAATTTTTATTTGACAACTTGATAAATTTTATTTTAATGGTAATGGACTGAATTATTAGTATTGTAAATAATTGTGTATATTTTGCATGACAATATTTGGCTAAATGTGCTGTACTTTTATTATTTTAATATATTACACCAACTACTGTAACCACATTTACGCAAATAAATGAAATAAATGAAATAAAATTGGTCAAAGAAAGCAGCTGCGGAGTACACACGCAAGACATTCTGTAGTGTGTATCAAAGTGCCGCTGCCGTGCCTTAGTGGAAAGGTTTTGATTGAGTGGATTCTACTAGGATTTTTTTAGGGTACCGTACCCGAAGGGTGCCACGCGGGACCTACTAAGGCTCCGCTGTCCGTCTGTCCGTCCATCCGTCCGTCCGTCCGTCCGTCCGTCAGCGGGTCCTAAAACACGACCCGTAATAGCTAGAATGTTAAAATTTCACAGAATATGTATATCTGTTGCTGCTACAACAACAAATACTGAAATGCAAGAGATATAACAAATTATAGGGTAACCCCCTTTAATTTGTAATACAAGAGACTTGTTTTGATACACCCACGCATTTCAGATGGTATATTTCGCGTCAACCCACATCGTTGTGGTAGCTCAGCCGGTATGTTGTAGGCCCTCAATCCGTAGGTGGGTTATAATCTTTTGAGCGTGATAATCTTTTCTCTCATAACGTGAGGGCATAATCTTTTTTATTTTATTTTTCTTTTTGTTTTATTGTTTTGAGTGCGATGGTACGGTACCCTTCCGATTCGGAACTGCACTTGACCGATTTTTCCGTCTCAGGAAGACTAACGCACTTTATATCGAAGGCGCGAGAATCATGCCACCTGGAGCATGATTCTCGCGCATTCGATATACGATAACTACACCTATATCGAGTGATTTCGTATGGGAATCTGTCAATATAGGTCTCGATATCCGTATATCGAAGGCGCGAGAATCGACCCGCAGATTTGACAGGTGAAAATAGACATTGCCATGTGATAATCACAATTTTTATCTTTGGTTTTATGCCATCAGATTCCGGTATACCTATACTTACTCTGGGCGTTTTTGTAAGCGAATCTCGTCTTTGTTCGTGGGTCTTTTGTTTTGTTTGCTTGTCTATCTCCGGACTTATGGTTGATGCTGTGTTGACGGCTGGCTGAATCTATTGTGCATGCTTCGATGCTGCGAGTATTTTTAGTTCAAACAAGATACAAGATTACGGTAAATGAAGACATCGAATGGTACATTTGTTCATTTATTTTGCAGGATCATACTTTTTCTTGTTAGTAAATAAAGACTTCGCTTGTCCCCTTGGCTGTTCTCTTTACTAACAATTTAAAAACAAAGACGTCAATAGGCTTGTGTCCAGGGTAATCAAATAAATCTCGGAACAAGTCTGAAGCATTATGTACAAAATGGCTTGACAATGTCAGAATTGCATATTTCCAGCAATTGTATTTTATGAAAAAAAGATTATCATTTAATTCTACACGCCACATGATGTCACGAAGTGCTTGTTGGTTCATAGAACTACAGGGTGCTCATCCTATATAAATTAGAATTAGTAACCCTTCGTAAAAAAGAGAGGGCGTGAGTAGACAGTGAGATTTGTACTTTAAACGCCATGGTTTCAGTTAACATACTTCTAGGTGGCGCTAATCTTAGAATAATAAATCCTATATCTTAGCGCTATCTAGTGGTATTTGCAATTTTTCGATGGTGCTGCAACAAGCGATAATGGCCTCGAACTAAAGAAGCTTCCGTAGTATCTCAGTTTACACCGATGTCGTATTTTATTCTAGGTGATCTATCTGTAATAATATAATATTATAGTATCTGTGATAGAACTCAGGAAAAATAAATACCGTTTTGACAGTTCTTAAAAAGTATCTATTTTGACAAGAGGGACGCAAGCCTATTATTTATGTAATTACAGTTTCTAATAAACTATCCGGTTATTTATAAGGTATTTAATTCATATAATGATGTTTGACGTCATTTTTACCACACCACCTCAAAGACATGCTAAAAAGACGTCGTGACTACGCCTATCTCTCCAACTCTGATTGTTTGGCCTTCTGGGTCAAGTTCCGAGACCCTTGTCCATGCACATACAACGACACACGTGACCTTATTCATTTTAGGGATGAAAACCCTCTGTGCTTGCCCTCACTCGTAGACACAATACGGAACAGACGCCACTGGAGTATAGTGGAGGGAGCATGAATATTTGCCATCTCGAAAAAGGATGACAGAATAGAATTGATTATCTCATGAACATACGAGTAGGTTAGATTTATTTTAATACAGGTATTAAAGTTTGATTACCGCTATGTCCTACCAGTAAAATTGTTCACGATGACCCGGAAACAAGAACAATGTTATGTCGCGCTCTTGAACTTATATGTAAAATAGTATAGTACCTACTTATTTACTATGAAAATATTGTAATGCCTACCTATTTACTATTGTATTGTGTTGAATTGTGTATTGTTATACCCCTAAGTTTTAATAAAGAGTCCGTTTTCTGTTGTGTTAATGCTAGGCAAGTAAAAGTTAGCAGCTAACAAGAAAAGTATAGCAGAATGTTAGATACCAGCAAATAGGATAGAAACCCGTATATAGGTAGACTAGATAAAAATAGGCCCTAGACAGTCCAAGATGTGTCCGCTGCGGCGTCTCGTTGGGCTCTGGGTTGCGATTTGTATTTGTATTTGTATTTTATCTATTTATTTGCATCAGCGCACACACACACAATATAAAACATAGAAGAATAGCGCTAAACAAAACAACATATAAAACATACAGACACACATACTTAGCGCTAAACAAAACAACATATAAAACATACAGACACAGATAATTTGCACTAAGATAGATAGGATATAGGTACCAAAGTACCACTAGAACTGAGGGTGGTGTGGCATCTGCAAAAGGGTTCTGACTCAGCATGTGCCTGAGAAGTAGACTCCTCAGGCGCTGATCTTCCGTCAGTACCGGAACAATGGAGACGGCGTGCTCAACTGAAATTAATTTGTTAGTATATATATGTACTCTTTGTTTAAAATGTATAAGTTTCTTCTGTGCAAATTGTTAATATTAGTAGGTTAAGCTAGTATTAATTAATTGGTACCAAAGGGATTAATGTTATGTAGATAATAAAGAATAGAATAATAATAGATTTTATAGTTGAACTTATAGTTGAATTTATAATTAATTAATGACATTTTATTAACATTATTATGGATTTATAATACAGGCGGGACTAGGGTAGCATCTTTTGCGAACTCAAAAGAGATTTTTTCAAAGAGTTCTTGAAGGCTACTTTACTATCCAGCTGTCTAAGTGGCGGAGGGAGGTCATTCCAGCACTTAGTAGCCTGGAACCGAAAGCTACCACGAAACGCAGAAGTCCGGTGTCGCGGCATACTAAGCGGCTTTGTGCATAGTCTGATAGCGTTGCGATCTCCCTGTAATGTCCAGCGCCAAACAAGTTTCTTATATAAATACTCTGGCTTATGATGTTTCATGACTCCAAACATAAGTGTTGCCATAAACAACTTAAGACGGTTTTGAGTTTTTAGCAAGTTTGCATTATTTATAAAAGGAGTAACATGAGTGCGAGCAGGAATATTAAAACAAAAGCGGGCACAGGCATTCTGAACGCGTTGTAGCAATTTAAGGGATTTAGCATATAAGCAAGGGCCATAAGCAGTAAAGGCATAGTTGATTTTGGACATCACCAAAGAATCACATAGAAGTATTCGTGTGTTTACACTGAGATATCTACGGAGCTTGTATAAGACTCTAAGCCGGAAAAAACAGTTTCTTACTACCTCCACCACATGTTTTTCGAATCTTAAGTGACAGTCCATAACCACACCCAGATTACGCGCTTCGCTTACATAGCTCAACGGCTCTCCCCCAATCATAACCGCAGGGTTTAGTGCCATTATTTTTCCGATTTGTGTTTTTGTACCCAAAATCATTGCTTTAGACTTGCTTTTATTTAGTAATAAGCCATTTTGTACACACCATCTGGAGATACGATCTAAGTCCTCATTCAAAGCGTGTACTGCATCATCAATGTTACTAGTGTTTGCAGAGACAAAGATTTGTAGGTCATCTGCATAGAGATGGTAACTACAGGATTTTATGCATGTAACTATGTCAGCTGTGTAAATGCTGAAAAGGAGCGGACCTAAAATTGACCCTTGAGGAATTCCCCTTCTTGCTTGTTGTAAATCCGACTTAACTAAAGATCCATCCGCCTTGTAAATAACCACTTGCTGCATTCTATTGGATAAGTAGCTTTGGAACCACCTTATTGTTTCATTATTGAACCCATAATAAACTAACTTAGAGATCAACAATTCTAAGTTTAAGGAGTCAAACGCTTTAGAAAAATCCAGAAGGGCCAGAATCGTACCATTATTGTTATCTTGATTCCCCAAAATAGTGTCGATAACGTCAATCAAGGCGGAGGAAGTGCTATGATGCTTACGAAACCCAGATTGGCGTTCTGGTAGGATATCGTTTTCCTCACAATAGGCGATCACTTGTTTATAGACAACCGTTTCCAAAATCTTCGAAAAATAAGGTAATATGCTTATTGGCCTAAGGTCGCTATAATCTGAGGGGTTGCTATTTTTGGGAAGTGGGTTGATTGTTCCTATCTTCCATTGATCGGGAAAACTACATGACAGGATGGACCCATTTACCACAGTAGTAATGTGACTCAGGGTGAATGAAAGAGACATAATGATCATGTCTCTATTTATTTTGTCGCAGCCCATGGCATTTGATGGTAAGTCCAAAATTATCTTCAAGATTCCCGATTCATTAATGGTATTTAGTTTGAGATAAATATTATTTCGATGTCTATTAGATTCCAGATATGTCAAATAAGCTAAGTTAAAATTATAATTATTGGGAATATTTAAAAAATGGTTGTTTATAATGTCAGGATGTTGGAAATGTTCTGGGAGCGGTGTATATTTCTGATCCGGTAACACAGACTTTTTTAAATGTTTCCAAAGCGCCTTACTATTAGTCACATTGCGGTTTATATGCTGTTCGTAAAAGGCCTTTTTCTCAAAGAACATGCTGGAGTTGACCAGATGTTTAAGATTTTTGTAGTATAATTTATGTACATCTAACTTTGTTTTGGACCAATTGACATGTGCTTTATCTCGTAGGTACATCATGTGGACAATGTTAGACGTGAGCCACGGCTTACTTTCCTCCCTAATTGTTTTTGTTTTTTCGGGCGCATGCCGATCAAATAAGGCTATCAAAGAAGAAGTAATAAACAAGACAGCGGCATTTACATCGAAATTAGAATCCGCTATGACATCAAAACAGGGTAATTTCGAAGTATCCTCGTTAAATTGGGCTATGTCTATATTTTTTAAAGCTCTAAAAGTAACTGTTTTGGGCGGTATCATTTCCCTTCTTATCTTAAGGTTGCACGTTATCAACGCGTGACCACCAAGTTCTGGGATGCTTAGCACTGAAACATTACCTACGGGCGCATCCGTACAAATCAAATCAATCATAGTCTGGCTGTGAGAGGTGTAGTGTGTTGGCTCTGTAACACAGTTTTTAAGATTTAAAGAGTCGAGAAATTGGTTAATTTTGCTCGTGGTATTGTTGTTGCAAAGCAGATTTATGTTAAAGTCTCCCATCAAAGTAATGTAGTCATAATTTGTAAAAGATGAGATGGATTCGGTAATTGCATCAAGAAAAACATCTGTATTAACCCATTGAGGCCGATATGCTGTTCCTACAATAAGTTTACGTGTATCCAAAGTCAGTCTAAGCCAAAACTGTTCAATGCAGTCTGGAGCAGGAGGATGAGCACATACTCGTGCAGAAATCCCACTTTTTACATAGAATCCTACTCCTCCCCCTCCCGAGCGGACTTTACGATTACGTGGGACATGACGTAACCTGTATCCCGGAATAGTAGGCGCGCGCGCGTCCTCGCCTTCGCGCAGCCATGTTTCATTTATCGCAAGGATATCAGGCGATTCGCGCGTAACTGCGACCTCGAGCTCATCATGCTTTGTGCCCAGCGAACCGGCATTGAAAAGACCCAACTTTAAATGCTTAGACTTGGCAATCATTGCGAAAAATTGATAATGGAGCAATTGCTTGTACAACATGGCATTCCGTGTACGGGTTAAATAAATGTAAGTATGATGCTGTTAAAAAATAATATGTTTTATTTAGCAATATATATATATAGTTGTCAAAAGAAATATAATTGATTATACTATGAATAATAATTAGTAAAATGTGTCTAATGTCAAATGAGCAACCACATTGGTAAATTAAAATGTGAATTATAGCGGCTTGTATGATTATTTCTCCATAAGATTGTGTATTATTACGCCATACCTCAATTACAGATACCCACACCACCCTCGCGAGTTCATACAATAATAATGCGGAAGGAATTGCCAAATACAAACAAACAAGTAAGAAGAAATACAGCAGGGGGAAACAAAGATAGAAATGCAAAATGTAATAGTCAGAAAGCATACAAAATCCGGTTGAAAGCCTGGTTACTAGCAAATTTAAGCAAAGCATAATGCAAGAAGTAAAATTAAGCACTAACAGTAATATTTTCAAAAACCCGTAGATCCTTCTCATTACGAATCCGGTGCACCGCAGATGACTCATCGCGCTTGGCTTGTATACGCCCCTCCTTCGACCAAACAAATCGCCAGTGATGGACGCGAGATGCCTCGCGAGCCAGGCTGAAAAGCTTTCTATTTGTTTTAGTCATTCTCTCGTTCACGTATATACGGCGTACGTCATGCTGCGGAAGGCCGAGATCTGCCGTGGTGACCGTGCCTCTGCGCACCCTGGAGCTCCGAATGAAGTCGTCTCTCAGCGCTCGTCTGGCCAGGGATACGATGATGGGTCGCGGACGGGGGATCGATTCGCCCGGCAGTGCAGTTGAGCGGGGCGGGCCGACGCGAGCCGCATTCACAATTTCCCGCTGATCCAGAGAGATCCCCAACTTAGAGGCCACCGCGGAGACGATGTGGACGCAAGACTCGGCTTCGTACTCGGGTATTCCTGATATCTCCACATCGTTGAGGAGGGTGACTTGCTCCCGATCATTTAGGTCAGAGCGCAGCTGCTCAATCACCTCCTGGAGTCCAGTTGTATTGGAATCCCGCTGTACCCGAGAAACGGCTTTGAGCTCATTTTTTAGGCGCTCGTTCTCCTGCTCGAGTTGGGCCACTCGGCCGGTGACCGCCTGGACAGTCTTCGTCAGATCGACTATCTGCTCGCTGAGAAAGTCAGTGGTCCTTGTAAACTCAGCTTTCACTGCGTGTATTTCCTTGAGGACGTCATCAACTTTGGCTACAAGACGGGACTCCAGTTTGGAAATTAGTTCTTCAAGTCCGGTATGGCGCGCGACGTCATCGAGTTTGTGCAGAGATACGTCACAGACAGACATATCAGCCTCTGACTGCACATCCCGGGGCGGGGGGGGGCGGCGCGGCAGCGGCTCGCACAGGTGTGTCATCTTTGATTACCTTCCGCGCCGTAACGTTCGAGCAGACGGAACAAAGCCAAGATTTCTCCAACTTAGGCTTATTGGCCATAAATCGAGCGGATGTCATATTAAGGCAGCCGTAGTGGTAGTAATCCCTACAGGCTACACAGCGTAGCTGCTCTCCCAGCATTATAGATGATTTACATGCCTTGCAATTCATTTTGTGCGTCTCGCCCCGCTCCAGTGTGAAGTAAACAAATGATGATCTGTGGTGCGAGGCGCGAAGCGCAGCGTGTTGTGAGGAAGTGTGTCCGTGTGTGTGTAAGGACCAGTTTCGCCGAGCTAGCGCGCAGGCGGGAGTCGCGGGGCGGCGGCGCGGCGGGCAACGTATGAACAGGCACACACACACACACAAAGGTTAACAGCTGTCGCGGTCGACACGACCCGGTCAGTTAACGTAACTGTCGATTTGTACATAAAATACGTGTTTTACACCGAATTTGGCACTGCACACCTTATTTATAATTCCCACTCAGAAGCACAGACATTAGCGATAATTTTAGTATAACTTTCGAAGAAAATCGAGCTAATTTACTGCAATTTTAGCAATTTAGTAAACAGAAAAGAGACTTCCAAGTAAGAGATTTCCAAAACCCCCCGTATTTATACGAGGGGGTGAGGTAGAGGGGAAACACGCTCCCAGAGGCGGACGGAACGCCGTAGCGGATTCATTTAGATTCCTATTGGACCTATTAGAGGATAAACTTGTTATAATAGTGTAGGAAATGTATATAGAATCTGTATTGTTTAGTTTTAAGATTATTTGCGATAATAAAAACGCCCGTAGCTAAAGCGGGGGTGAGGGGAGGTGTGCGACTGAGCATTCCTATATAAACGAGCCACGCTAGTGGCTCCCGGTCAGTTCGTCGGCAGTAGTACGCGCTCTCGCACCTAGAGGCGCTCGCGAAATCGGTCCCGCCGCCGCCCAGCTCGCTTCCTCGCCTCGCCCGCGCCCAAGCGCCCTGCATACTGTATTCTCTTGGTTTTACTGCCCCCACCGGCTTCGCAGCCAGGATCCCCCTAGCAACGAGTAGTGCATCGTGCACATTGTCTGGTCCTTCGAGCCGGATCCTGCGAAGATGAGCGAGAAGAACACGAGAATTACCAGAAGCCGAGGTCGCCGAGCATCGAGCGAGACCGACCAGCCGAGCGGGAGCGCGTCGGACGCGACGACGAGCACCGCCAACTCAGCGTCGACGAGCGCCACCACAACGTCATCGGAGAGCAGCCGTATGCGCCGCCCCCGCCGACCGAGGAGATCCACGCGTCAGCCGTCGGTGTCGAGATCACAAACGCGGCCCAGATGAGACGCCGCGCCTACCTAAAGGTCGCACAGGTGACGTTAATAGGACCCAAAGGAAGTCGCGACACCTACGCACTTCTCGACGAGGGCAGCACCGTGACCATCATCGACCAACAGCTAGCGGACGCAGTAGGCCTCGATGGCCCCATAGAGAACATGAAGGTCCAAGGCGTCAGCGGGAAGGTGACGACGCACACGGACAGCAAACGAGTAACGGCGCACATCAAAGGTATATACGAGGCGGAGACCCACGAGATGAAGGACGCGCGCACGTTCAGTGACATGAACTCGTTCACTCAGTCCGTCCGCCCCTGCGACATCGAGAATTGCGTCCACCTCGACGACGTCAAGACGCAGCTGCTCTACGACAGCGCCACGCCCACAATACTAGTAGGACAGGATAACTGGGAGTTGATTGTATCGCGTGAGGTACGTAGCGGACCCCGCCACCAACCCGTGGCATCACGCACACATCTCGGCTGGGTTCTGCACGGCTGCAGGACCACGACCACCTACCCCATAGTATTCTGCGGGCGCCTAGACGCCGTCGCCGAGGAGGACAAGCTGGAAGGCCTCATGCGCCGACATTTCGAGCTAGAGTCGCTAGGCGTAGCACCACGCCGCCAAGCCAGCGACCCCGAGGAACGCGCCCTAAGTATATTGAAAGAGAAAAGCCGCCGTCTGCCCGACGGCCGCTTCGAGACCGGCATGTTGTGGCGCGACGCCAGCGCCCCTATACAACACACCGGATACGAAGACGCCAAGAAAAGACTGGTGAGTCTAGAACGAAAGCTCGATAAGAACGAAGACTTGAAGCTACAGTACAGCGAGCGGATAGAGAACTTGCTGACATCGGGCTACGCCGAGCGCGCGCCAGCGCCCCCTATCGGCGGGAGAGTATGGTTTCTCCCGTATTTCGCCGTAGTAAACCCCGATAAAAAGAAAATCCGCGTCGTGCACGACGCCGCTGCAAAGGTGCGCGGTGTCTCGCTGAATGACATGCTGCTACCCGGCCCCGACTTGCTACAGTCCCTGCCGGCCGTCATAATGAAGTTTCGTCAACATCGAGTGGCAGTAACATCAGACATCAAGGAGATGTTTATGCAAGTAAAAGTCCGTGAAGAGGACCGAGACGCGCTCCGCTTCTTGTGGAGAGGCACGCGCCGCGACTCCGCCCCGCCCGAAGAATATAGGATGACGTCAATCATCTTCGGGGCTTCGTCGTCCCCCTGCAGCGCCCTCTATATTAAAAACAGAAACGCAGAAGAGAATGCGCGCGAATGTCCAGCCGCCGCGGACGCTATAGTAAATAACCATTACATGGACGATTACCTCCACAGCTTCGACACGCCCGAGGAAGCCGCTCGCATCACCACCGCCGTCGACCGCATACATCGGCGAGCTGGTTTCGAGTTGCGCGGCTGGACGTCGAACGACGAGACGGCCATACGACACTTCGCGCCGCGGCTGGACAGCGCATGCAGCGACACAGTCGAGATCGGCGGAAACGACTTCGAGAAGACGTTGGGCCTGTTATGGTATGTTCAGGAAGATTCTCTAGGGTTCCGTGTGAACCAGCGGCGCGTCCACCCCGATGTCCTCAGCGGCCTGCGCGAACCTACCAAGAGGGAGGCTTTGAGCCTCATCATGTCGATTTTCGACCCCCTGGGCCTGATCTCGCCCATAACCACGCCGGCGAAACGAATAATGCAGGATACATGGAAGTATAAAACCGGCTGGGATGACCCTATCCCACAAGCGCTCCGCGACAGATGGCAGGCCTGGCTCACGAGACTGCGGGAGCTACACACGCTGCGGCTGCCGCGCTGTTACGACAAGGAGCCAGCGGCTGAGTACGAGATGCACACATTCGTCGATGCGAGCGAGGAAGCATACGCAGCAGTCGTATACATACGTATCAAGCGCGCCGATGGGTCCATACAAGTAAGCATTGCAGCCGCAAAGAGTCGCGTCACGCCCACGAAGCCCGTCTCCGTGCCACGCCTCGAGTTACAGGCGGCGCTACTGGGTGCGCGCCTAGCACGGTCGGTACAGGAGGGCCACGACTTCAACTTCACCCGCCGCACGTACTGGAGTGACTCACGCACCGCGCTGCATTGGATTCGCGACGAGCCACGCACCTATAAGACGTTTGTAGCACACCGCCTGGCCGAGATAGAAGATCTGACCAAGAAAGACGAGTGGCGGTGGCTCCCCACCGCCGTGAACGTCGCCGACGACTCCACGCGCGCCACCCCAGCTGACATGTCGCCGCAACACCGCTGGTTTACCGGCCCCGATTTCCTGCGCGGCGACCCCGAGGAGTGGCCGCGAGAAGACAAGAAAGAGGTACCCACGACTGGAGAGGAACGAGCGGCCGTGATCGCGCTTCCCGTAGCCACAAGCGCGACCCCCCTAATTGACGTCGACCGCTTCTCCAAATGGAACAGACTGCTGCGCGCCACAGCCCGCGTACTGCAGTTTGTAGAATTATGCCGACAGCGCCACCTGGCGAACGCCGCGCGCCGCAAGCGGACCAGGAAAATTGAAGGCGATGACGACTGGAGACGTCCCGCCCACAATAAGGCGGCCAAGAAGCCGCCCCCGACCGTCGCCGCACCGCGCAAATACATCCCGCTTCCCGCGCGCCATCTATATGCGGCGGAAATGCTTCTCATTCGAACATCACAATTATGTCTTTCGAGGGTGGCGAAAAAGGACAGCCCCCTCCCCGATCTTAACGTGTTCACAGACCAGGATGGCGTCCTGCGTTTACGTGGCCGCATTCGAGAAGCCAGCGACGTGAGCTTCGATGCTGCCAACCCCGTCATACTGGATGGCAAACACCGCTACACGCGACTGTACGTGCAGCACACCCACGAGCGACTACATCACGGCGGAGTCGAAATGGTCGTGAACGAGCTCCGACAGCGTGTATGGATGACACGCATACGACCGACGGTAAAGGAAGTACTGAAAAGCTGCCTGCCCTGCCGCCTGAAGAGGGCCAAGCCGGCCCAACCGAGCACGGGAGACCTGCCGTCGGCGCGCCTAGCGCACCATAACCGCCCTTTCACATTCACAGGTCTCGACTATTTCGGCCCGCTAGAGGTCACTGTGGGCCGACGCCGTGAAAAGCGCTACGTCGCGCTGTTCACCTGCATGACGTCGCGCGCCATGCACCTAGAGGTCGTCGCATCGCTGAGCGCCGACTCAGCCATCCACGCCCTGCGCCGCATGATTGCGCGCCGGGGCTGCCCGACCGAGCTATGGTCGGACAATGCAACCTGCTTCCGCGCCGCCGACCGCGAACTCGCGGAGGCTTGGCGCGCCCTAGAAGACGAGGTGTCACGGCGCCGCATCAATTGGCGTTTCCTACCCCCGAGCGCCCCCTTCATGGCTGGCGTGTGGGAGCGCATGGTGCGGACCGTCAAGGAAGCCTTACGAGTCACCCTACACGAGCAACGCCCGAGCGATGAAACACTCGCCACGCTGCTCGCAGAAGTTGAAGCCACAGTCAACTCCCGACCTCTGACGCACGTACCTGTCGCGCCAGAGGACCCGCCTGCGCTGACGCCCAACTCCATATTGCTTGGGCCCGACTGCCACATTCCGGCCCCCTGCACATTCGAAGAAGATGACACCGCCGCGCGCACACACTGGAGGCGCGCCCAGCGCCTTGCCGACATCTTCTGGCGGCGCTGGGTGAAGGAGTACCTTCCCCTACTACAACACCGGCGGGAGCCCCACGCAACCGGGGCTCCACCCCAAATCGGCGATGTCGTAATCATCTGCGACTCCAACCTGCCCCGTAACACATGGCCCCGAGGACGAGTGAGCCGCGTCTACCCCGGCAAGGATGGCGAGGTTCGAGTCGTCGACGTCACCACCAGCAGCGGACGAGTGCTCCGGCGACCGACCAAGAAAGTCATCGTTCTACCGACGGGATCGCCTGCAGCGACGGCGGGAGAATGTTCACGATGACCCGGAAACAAGAACAATGTTATGTCGCGCTCTTGAACTTATATGTAAAATAGTATAGTACCTACTTATTTACTATGAAAATATTGTAATGCCTACCTATTTACTATTGTATTGTGTTGAATTGTGTATTGTTATACCCCTAAGTTTTAATAAAGAGTCCGTTTTCTGTTGTGTTAATGCTAGGCAAGTAAAAGTTAGCAGCTAACAAGAAAAGTATAGCAGAATGTTAGATACCAGCAAATAGGATAGAAACCCGTATATAGGTAGACTAGATAAAAATAGGCCCTAGACAGTCCAAGATGTGTCCGCTGCGGCGTCTCGTTGGGCTCTGGGTTGCGATTTCCAAAACCCCCCGTATTTATACGAGGGGGTGAGGTAGAGGGGAAACACGCTCCCAGAGGCGGACGGAACGCCGTAGCGGATTCATTTAGATTCCTATTGGACCTATTAGAGGATAAACTTGTTAGAATAGTGTAGGAAATGTATATAGAATCTGTATTGTTTAGTTTTAAGATTATTTGCGATAATAAAAACGCCCGTAGCTAAAGCGGGGGTGAGGGGAGGTGTGCGACTGAGCATTCCTATATAAACGAGCCACGCTAGTGGCTCCCGGTCAGTTCGTCGGCAGTAGTACGCGCTCTCGCACCTAGAGGCGCTCGCGAAATCGGTCCCGCCGCCGCCCAGCTCGCTTCCTCGCCTCGCCCGCGCCCAAGCGCCCTGCATACTGTATTCTCTTGGTTTTACTGCCCCCACCGGCTTCGCAGCCAGGATCCCCCTAGCAACGAGTAGTGCATCGTGCACAAAAATGGTCTACAGAAAGGGGTGTACTAGCCGAAAGATGGTTGTTAGGGACATCATTCTGAACAACTTCCACTATGGGACCGACTTGATCAGAGCAACTTTATTTTTCACTCCACCATACAGATCAGCTGAGCGCTAGGCCCGAAATGTAATGAGTTAATAAAAATAAAGTTGCTCTGATCAAGTCGGTCCCATAGTGAAAGTTGTTCAGAATGATGTCTCTAACAACCCTCTTTCGGCTTGTACACCCCTTTCTGTTACACCCTGTATAAGCTATTCCTACGTGACAGATTCTTCTGACATTTTAAATACAAAATGTACGATTTATCTGTTCAGTAGGGCCTATCGAGACTGCTTGAGACAGATTTTTAATACTTTACGAAAAAACCAAATAAAAATGGAGACACATGAGCAAAGGCGAGCTTATCTGCAAGAGATGTTACAAAAACCGAAATAAGAAAGGCGATACAACTGCATGACGTTACATAATCAAAATGTTTGTATAATATGAATTTGACTCGAGATTAGTGGTAACCCGCTTTCTATCTTCCAGACATGCCTATTTCGTATGAGAGTTTTTTTAACGCGCGTTAAAAAAGCGTTCATATTATAACAACAGTAACTGCATTGCTGAATAGTGGTTTAAAGCGCGATGCTTGTTTAATAGGAAATGTTCTATTTTCAGCGCTAGGCGTTAAAAGAAACAGCTTAGGAAACTTCAAAGTATTTTTCTTTCGTCTTGTACATGTATATGTATAATACAAATCGCTTATGCTAGTGATTTATCATACCATTTCCACGTAAGCGAAACATGAGACAACAGTGATATAAAAGAATTCTTATGAACAATCTCATCGAAAACATAAAAGTGCCAACGCAACGCCATGATATGCAAGGAGCTAAGAGCTCAAGCTTGACTTTCTGTCATTTGTACATACTCTGACGAGAACTTGACAACTTCATACAAAAAACGCTAAGGCTACCCGTAGGTCGCGCTAGTCATTAGTTTATTTTTAGGGTTCCGTACCCGAAGGGTGCCAAACGGGACCCTATTACTGAGACTTCGCTGTCCGTCCGTCCGTCCGTCCATCCGTCCGTCCGTCCGTCCGTCCGTCCGTCCGTCTGTCTGTCACCAGGCTGTATCTCATGACCTGTGGTAGGTAGACAGTTGAAATTTTCACAGATGATGTATTTCTATTGCCGCTATAACAACAAATACAAAAACAAAAAGAAATTTAATATTAAGGGGGGCTCCCATACAACAAAAGTGATTTTTTTTGCTCATTTTTGCTCGATATTGATAATGGTAGCAGGTAGACGCTTAAAATGTTCACAATATATTGAGTACATACTATTTACTTAAAAATAAATAATTAAATTAAAATTAAATTAAATATAGGGGGGGCTCCCATCCAATTTTTTTTGCGGTTTTTTATAGATAATGGTACGGAACCCTTCGTGCGCGAGTCCGACTCGCACTTGGCCGGTTATTTTGCTTCTCGTCAGAGTAGTTAACGAGTTCCACTAGACTTTTGACAGTCGATAAATGCCGTAAAATACAGCCAAGTTACGTTGTCAAACACGCCAAGGTTATCAGCCAGCGTTGCTGATTCTCACTCAACACGGCTGCGTTGTATTTAAATTCCATTTAGCGGCTGTCAAAAGTCGGGTGCACTAAAACTTTACAATTCTATCTCAATCTATCTCTATTACCTACTGAAGCAAACTCACGGCAAAGAAAAACCGAAGTTGGGCCCGCATTACGCGTGTTATGTAAATCGAGACGAGTTGGGGGCTCTGCCAGAACTTGTTGAAAGCATCAGTGAGTTGAGTCGCTTAAAAATTCAGAACGTTAAGAGTGATACTCTTTCGCTGTTTTAAAAGAAGGCTCCGGAAGTTTGGGGCGGCGATGCTACTGCCTACTTTTTATGTTTTACGAAGAATTGGTATCAAGTATAAAGAATGTTAAATGTTAAATGGGTTAAATGTCCAAACCTTTTCCCCGTTAACACTATGACTATACACAAAACAAAGCGCAGGCCCCTAGTCCCCGGCGGCTCCAGTGACCCTGGCTGTGACGGTCAGCCGGCAAGCTCTGGAGCAGGGGGTGCTAAGAATCCCCGGGTTGACAACTCTAACCGTCAAACGGCATCGGCTATGAATAAGGAAGTAGGTGTCTATTGGGCATTCCAAATATATGTACAATGGATGATACGTATCAGGCATTGAAAATATATCGTCACAGAACCCAAACACCCATTGGGCATTCTAAATATATGTACAATTGAAAATACGTATCAGAACCCAAATACCCATTGGGCATTGAAAATATATCGTCACAGAACCCAAACACCCATTGGGCATTCTAAATATGAACCCAAATACCCATTGGGCATTGAAAATATATCGTCACAGAACCCAAACACCCATTGGGCATTCTAAATATATGTACAATCGAAAATACGGATATTATTCAGAACATTCGCAAGGTATCAACAATCAACCCAAACACCCATTGGGCATTCCAAATATATGTACAATGGATAATACGTATCAGAACCCAAACACCCATTGGGCATTGAAAATATATCGTCACAGAACTCAAACACCCATTGGGCATTGAAGATATCGTCTCTGATCATCAGTAATGAAGTCTGATATATTATATTAAGGTCCAAAATATTATTTAGTCTGACACTGATTCTCGTTCGCAGCATACCTATACCAGCATGAATTTTTTAAAACAGAAAAGTTCATTACATTTAGACAATTTCTGTAGTTCAGAAACATCAAATAGAATATTTCGCCATGGAAAACTTTTGCCAAATTCAATAAGATGCCTTATTTGCGGACCATCAAACTGTGGAAAAACTAACCTTATGATCGGTCTTCTATTGCATGAAAATGGATTGCACTTTCAGAATGTTTATGTTTATTCGAAAACTTTACATCAACCAAAATACGTTTTTCTTGAAAATGTTTTAGATTTAGTGCCTGACGTATCCTTCTATAAATTCAACGCAAGCCAGCAAGTGCTTAGTCCAGAGGAAGCAAAGCCAAATTCAGTAATAATTTTTGATGACGTCGCATGTGAAAATCAAAACAACATGCGAGATTATTTTGCAATGGGCAGACACAAAAACATTGATAGTTTTTATTTGAACCAGACTTACAGTAAAATTCCAAAGCAACTTATAAGAGACAACGCAAATCTAATTGTACTTTTCAAACAGGATGGTATTAATTTGCGTCACGTATATGACGAACATGTTAATACCGACATGACTTGGTACGAATTCAGAAAAATGTGCTCTAAAATATGGACTGATTCTTACAGCTTCTTAGTCATAAACAAAGACTGTGAAAAAAATAAAGGTTGCTATCGCAAACAGTTTGATACATTCGTCGTGTTTACTCCATGAATTTATATATAAGTCAGGGTTTACGCATTAACACTGCATTAGACTGTGGAAAGGAAGAGCAAACAAGAGACTATCTAGCTATGGAAAAAAACTTAAAGCAAATTGTCACTGTCGCTGAAGCAGTAAAGAAAAAGTTTAAAAAAATGCGTAACGTTGAATCTGAATACGATAAGGCTCTTGAAAACGTTTTCAAGCCAGTTATTAGTCCACTTAATCAACTCACAAATGCAATGAAACAAACAGAAAATAAAGAAGTACTTACCCCTTTTAACGAAGAAGAGAAGATATTTGAGAACGACGATGAACCTATTGATTGGGATGAAAAAGATGAGACCATACAAAAAGGTCGATATTCTGATAACTTCATGACACCTACTTTATCTACTATAGATTCAGAAGAGAATATTTCTGACAAAGAATGTGATGTTGAAAGTAACTCGTCAGGAAAGTCGACTGCATCCATTACAGATTATTCTTCATGGTCACTGACATCGGAATACTTAAAAGATACTCCTTTTGGAATAAGACACGATGGAGGAAAGCTTATGATGGGGTCAGCTAATGTTACTATCACTCATAATAACATTAGGGTTGGCAGTAGACAATACAATAAAACACCCGGTTTGATCGAGCTGTTAACCAAAGGATCGCCTAACTTAAAAGTTATAACCAAGGAAGACATCGCAAACTACAAGTTGATGCTGTTAGAGTCGAACGTGCATAGGCGAGATTATGATCCAAGTAAACCAATAAAGAGCAATAAAGGAATAAAGTACATAAATATCATCAAACCTCTTTTTAAAAACAATGATTGCGGTCAAAGCAGTGAAGTTCAAGGTTCGGGATTGCCAATATTAAAAAAATGGAAGAAAAATGTAGACTATGTCTACTGGGATGATCCAAACGAGCTTGTGGATAGGTTGAAACTACTAATAGCATCTCGTGACGCCGGAAACACTGGACTTGATAATGAAATTATATCCATCATAGAAGAACTGAAGGAAAGTGGTTTAATTGATTAGAATAAATAAAACTGCATAAAATGTTTTCATGTATTTCATTGCTATCCTCTGTACCAATAACTTGAGTAATCATCTCGGTACTATGAATATCGATAAATTCGGTCACCATGTTCATAAGCGTTTACGTCTATCGGAAATAATTGACTTTAACGAGAATGCGTTGACTAAAACTGTAGAAGGACATTACGACCTGCAGTCGTCATTGTTAAAAGGGTTGAAGTCTCCGCTGGAATCTCATGATGCTGTTAATAAGGAGTATGTTGATGTTAAAACTAAACATTTGTGTACCAAAAAGGAAGTCCAGTTTTTAATGAACGAAGCAATGAAAGATTTTCAGAATGTTTTAAATGACTTTATAAAGGATGTTTACACGAGGAGTGAGTTAGACAAAATCATACAATCGCTGACGAAAGATGAAGCAGCAAGTGGTAGACGAGATTCATAAAAATGCAAGAAAAAATTTTGTCCGTCGTTCAGTACTTCTTAAGGGTATTGATGATTTGTGGCAAGCAGATTTAATTGACTTCATTTCTTTGAAGACTTACAATAAAGGTCATAAGTTTATACTGGTTGTTATCGATTGTTTCTCTAAATATGCGTGGGCTATACCTCTTAAAACTAAGTCTAAAGTAGAAGTGTGTCAAGCCTTAGCTAACATTCTGAAGAAAAGCGGAAGACAACCACATAATTTACAAACAGATATGGGCACCGAATTCTATAATGATGAATTCAAAAAACTTTTAAAATCTTACAATATTAATCATTATTCAACATATTCAGTTAAAAAAGCTTCTATAGTTGAAAGATTAATCAGAACATTAAAAACACGTCTTTATAAGTATTTTAATCTCAAAGGAAGTTACAAGTGGGTGGGAGAACCGTTAGAATGTGTTGTTCATTCTTACAACCGAACAAAACATCGTGTAACGCAGCACGAGCCCGTGAAAGTAAATAAGTTAAATGAAAGCAACGTATCAGATAATATAAAGAAATTTCAAACTAAAAGTGTTATTTTAAAGAAATCAAAATTTCGTGTTGGTGATTATGTAAGAATAAGTAAGTACAAAGGATGTTTTAAAAAAGGATATACTCCTAATTGGTCTACTGAAATATTTGTTATTAAGAAGGTGAACAGAACTATTCCTATAACTTATTTGATTGAAGATCGTCGAAAACAACCGATTTTGGGATGTTTCTATGATCAAGAACTTCAGAAGACTAAACACCCTAATGTATATTTAATCGAAAAAATTATCAGAAAAAAAAGAAATAAGTTATATGTAAAATGGTTGGGTTTGAATGAAACTGAAAATAGTTGGATCGATAAAAAGGCGCTAGTATAAAATATAGCATCAGTCTTTAAACAGTTATGCAAGGTGGAGGTATAGTTAACAGTTTCATAAATAATTTACCGTTTGAGTTACATCTGCCTGGATATAATTATTGTGGGCCTGGAACGAAGCTGGCAAAACGATTAGCCCGTGGGGACAAAGGCATAAACCCGTTGGACGACGCATGTAAGGTTCACGACATAGCATACACGAACTTTCAGGATTTGGAAAATAGACATAGAGCTGATTTGGATTTATTGAATATGGCGAAACAAAGACTTCGATCAAAAGAAGCTAAAAGTGGTGAAAAGATTGCATCATGGGTGGTCAATAAAGTAATGAAGAGGAAACTAAAAACAGGCGCAGGAATAAAACATTTTAAAGCTATGGTTTTGAAAATAAAGGGTCACCTTAAGAAGCTTAAACCAAAAAATAATAAAAGTGCTATTAAATTAGCATATTCTGCTGCCAAAAAAATAGTTTCTGCTGGTACCAAACACGGTATTAAGATACCGCGAATTATTCCTTTACCTAAAACTGGAGGGATTCTTCCATTACTACCAATATTTGCTGGGCTGTCCGCTTTAGGAAGTCTTGCCGGAGGAGCTGCTGGAATAGCGAAAAGTGTTAATGATTATAAAGCAGCTCAAGAAAGTATGCGAGAATCTCAACGCCATAACAAAGCGATGGAATCAATTGCAATGGGTAAAGGTTTATACATAAAACCTTACAAAAAAGGTAGCGGGTTGTTTATTAATTCGTCAAAAAACTATTAAAAAGGCTACCTAAGCATGCTTTAACGAATGTAGATTTAATGAAATATTCAAAAGAAATACCATACTTCCGTGGAGTCTACATGAAAGATGCTTTGCCAAGAAAACCAAGAAGTGTAGAATGCGGCATAATAAATTTAGATGATTCCTACAATAACGGAACGCATTGGGTAGCCTACATAAAATTTAATGATTATTATGAATACTTTGATAGTTTTGGAGACTTGAAACCACCTGCTGAAGTTTTGAAATATCTCAATACGCCTAATTTATATTATAATTATACTCGTTATCAAAAAAACGACAGCGTTAACTGTGGACAGTTATGTTTAAAGTTTTTGATTGATTTTTGGAATAAACATGATGTATAAAAAAGATGTTTGCGTTTATTTTACAGCATTATAACAATGTCATTCACCCTATCAATAACTGGCAATGAGCCATTTTTGACGACTAATTATATTCCTACGTTGCAACTAGAGGGTGAATTTGAGTGTGCTCTGCTATACTTATCAACATTTAACTCCATTCCAAACATAGATAGTAAAAATAATAAGTTTTACTATGGTGATAATGGTAGTATAGAAATTCCTGAAGGGACTTACGAGTTGCAGGATATAAACGATTACTTGAGAGGAAAACTGCATGATGTGAACTTTAATTTATCGTGCAACAATAACACATTAAAGTCGTATATCATTAGCACGAAAGATATTCATTTTGAGAAAGCAAATAGCTTAGGTCATTTATTAGGATTCGGTAGACAGTTGCTCAATGCGAATGTATTACATGAATCACAACAACCAGTCAACATTCTTTCGACAACTATCGTCAGGGTGGAGTGTGATGTAGTAAGCGGATCATATATAAATGGCATGTCAAGTCACATTATACATGAGTTTGCGCCAAACGTTCCTCCAGGTTATAGATTAATAGAAATACCTAAGAATGTTATTTATTTCCCAGTGAATCAAAATAATATCAGCAGCATAAATATAAGAATATTGGATATACACAATAACTTAATAAATTTACGAGGCGAAGAAATTCAGTTGTATTTACATCTTAAAAGAAAATGATTGAGTTTAATAAAACCTTACAACTGCAATCCAGAACCATTAGTCACACTCCACTCGCTCCCAAGGAAAGAACCTCAAAGAAGAGAAAATTAACATTAAAGAATAAAAAATTCCTCAAACTAATCGGACTGTTAAAATGAGTAATATGCTAGACATTTTGAGTACACCCATTTATGATAATAGCATCGATGGTATCGAGATTCATTCGTATAAGCCTTACGTGACTAGTTTTAACAGGAATGATGAAATTCGTATACCGATCAATCAACAAGATCTATACGTACTCCCTTCAGCTAGCACTTTATATCTGGAAGGTGCTGTCAATGTGTTCAAGAAAGAATCAAAGCAGCAGGTATCCAGTGTACATTTTACGAATAATCCACTGCTGTTCTTTTTTCAAGATATACGTTATGAGCTTAATGGAGTTGAAATAGACAAGATTAAGAACGCAGGGTTAACAACTACGATCAAATCATTGCTATCTATGAATGAAAGTGAATCCAAAATGTCTAAAGTTTGGGGTTGGGATATTAATGGAACGAACAATATTCAGTCAGGAAAATTTTCAGTATCAATACCACTCAGTAATATTCTCGGATTCGCAGAAGACTATAAAAAAGTCATAATCAACTGTAAACATGAACTTGTTCTGCTGCGCAGTAACACTAACCTTAATGCATTAAAATTAAATACAGGAGAGGTCGTGGACGATGTTGCTATCCACAAAATAGTATGGAGAGTTCCTCATATAAAAGTTTCTGATGTAGAAAGAATCAACCTTCTTCGGATGTTAGAAAAAGACAGATCCATTCAAGTAGCTTTTAGAAATTGGGACTTATACGAATATCCATTGTTGCCAAAAACTACGAAGCATACATGGTCCATCAAAACGTCATCTCAAATAGAAAAACCTCGATATGTCATACTAGGTTTACAAACGAACAGGAAAAATAGTGCAACTAGTGATATGTCGCAATTTGATCATTGTAATCTACGTGACGTCAAGGTGTATCTGAACTCTACCTACTTTCCCTATGATAATATGAATGTGAGCTTCTCGAATGACAATATTGCTATATTATACGAGCAATACACTCGATTTCAACAGTCGTATTACGGCAGAAGAACTGAACCATTGTTAAGTGCAAAAGAGTTCAAAGATTTAACACCACTCTTTGTGATAGACTGTTCGAGACAAAGCGATAACCTTAAATCTGGGCCAGTTGTCAATGTGCGACTTGAACTGGAGAGTGAAACAGAAATTCCTGATCAAACCTCAGCCTATTGTCTAATACTGAATGATTGCTTGATTGAATATAAACCTCTGAGTAATATTGTTCGAAAATTATCATGAATAGTACAAATGCATTGTTCGTGGATGTGCAAGGTTTTAAAAATGATAAAAATGACTTCATTGTTAAAGAACTTGCGTTAGCAACTAATGACTACACTCAAGTTTTTCTCATAAAACCTCCATTCCCGTATCGATATTTAACTAATTCTGAAAAGAAACGTGTCAAATGGACTGAGCGCAACTATGGACATAGATGGGCTGAAGGACACATAGACTTCATACACTTCAAGAGGATAATTTTACCATACCTAGAAAATAAAAATGTATTAGTCAAAGGTTTCGAAAAAACGAAGTGGATTAGAGAGCTCTGTGATAGTTGTACTGTTAAGAACATAGAAGATGTCGGATGTCCGAATTTAATACAGCTCTATAAATCTTACAACTCGCAGCTTGTTGATTTTAGTTGTGTAACTCATAAAACTAATTATTATTGTGCTTTAAGGAACGTATTGTGCGTTAAAAAATGGTTTCAAAATAATCAGCATCCTAATTTATGATAGTGGTACCTATAATTTTTAAATTACCTATTATAAAATAAACCATTATTTAAAAAAATTTGGTTTTATTTCACGTTTTGTACCCTGAAAAGATAACCATTACCAAACCATACCATACAATGACCATTACCTTACTTTTTACCATTTTAAACCAGAACTTTGTGCAGGGCAAGAAGGAAGTAACAAAAACACAAAATAATATTTTTAAGAAACTTTATTTTAGAGAACATTTGAATCGTCACAGATTTTTTTACAAATTTTCTTAACTAGGTTTTCGGACATGTCCAAAATATCATCAACTACATCACACACTATATATTGCGCACGGACCGTTATTTCTTCCGAGGGTGGTGTTGACGATCCTGGCTGTGCGCCAATCAAGTCGATAATTTCTATTTTAATCATACGATGTCCTTTTCGTGGCGCCTTTGTAATGACGTATGAAGATGAAGCTTTTTGTTTCTTTCGACCTTTTCTTATCCTTTCCTTGCTAGGATGTCCCGTGGAAGCGGGAGCCTCGACAACGTCATCATATTCTTCAAATAGTGGTTGGGCATGTTGAAACCATAGGTCCGAAGGGTCCATAATCTGTAAATAAACAGCAATGATTAGAACAAAAATAAAATAATATTAGATAAAGCAAATATTGTAGTACCTAGGTAGCGTAGGTAATACTCACGTCGTAGTTTAATTGAGAGCGGTACTTGTCAAACCTGTAGTGTGCTCGCCTGCCAACTAATGAATGAATAATATGAGTATGATATAAAATCAGCATTTTCATGAGGTTATTAAACTAAATGCGAAAATCGCTGACACCGTCGCTCGCGCTCACCACGTAATCCGACTGTCGCGTGCCACTGCAATGATACATGAAAGTGCTGACTTGGATCGCGGTGCGATTTGTAAAATGATACAATAAGAGTTACGTGCATAATTAATTTATTTTACAAATAGGTCATCTTAAAACTACATAGTACACTTACGAGAACTTAAACATAATTTTAAAGTAAAGAGTCTTTGTGGCCCCACGAAAGAGTATTTATTTTATCTTTAAGTATGACGCGTTTATCATCATTATATGATAGAGCTACTTTATTTAATGCTTGTGTAAATATTTCGTGCTTCAATGATTTAAATATCATATTCTTTCTTCTGACAAAGCTGCTATTATCTAACACGTTTTTGTAATCCTTGAATTGCAATCTTTTGACAATAGACTTTTTTGTACCCTTCGCCTTTTTGATTTCCATATTTTCCGTTTTGATACAATATAATTTGGATCTCAGTCCCACAAATTCAGAAATAAGCCTACCTCCCAACTCATCTTTAAACAATCCTGGAACTTTCTTATTTCTCTTAGTTATACCATAAATGTTGCTGTCCGCATAATTACTCGTATCAAAAAATTCTTTAAAGTTACATTTTATGTCTTCGTATACATCATCTGTTTGTACAGAATAAATAAAACTGTCTGTGTCAGTATAGCACATTTTTAAATTAGCTCCATAAAAAGGTTTCATTAGGGAATAGTGAAAATCGTACATGTGACTTTTAGATATTTCTAAAACTGAGAAACCTATGTAAATAGGTTTATCTAGAGTAATTTTCTCAGGTTTCAATTGGATTGCTACAAAGTTTTCTGTGAAAATAGTAGAACTATGATAATTAGGCCTGGCAATGAGTTGTTCAGCACAGAACCGCTTTTTTGTTCTATTACTCAAGTCAGTCCACTGGTTAACCAGCTTTACATTTAACCTTTTCTCAGTGTCCTCCAAAGTTTTTCCAAAAATACTATTATTTAATAACTTAAAAAAGTCTTGTTCAAATTGTGACTTAGCTTTTTGCCGTAAATCAGTGTTCAAATCTATGTATTGTTTCAAATAAGGACTTTGATTGAATTTAATAGCCCTATGAATTTTTTTCAATACTAAACCATGTTTGATGCATGTTTTCAAATGAATGTAATGTATAATATAGTTGTATTTATCGTATAAGTTCGGTATTAATTTGCAAGTTTTCGAGCCTGGAGCGGCGAATTTCTGGGGACAAAAAGGTAAATCATTGTGAAGAACATGCAAACTTTCAGGATATTCTAAATCAACCTCCAAAATGTAGCCCACTTTTGAATCATCTTGTAACGACATAATGTCAGAAACTTGTAACATCGGGTTCTCAATTAATTCAAAGTTAGAGTAGGGCAACGAAAAGGTCATACTGTGCCCATACAAATTATTTGAATCTATATAGAGTAGATAATTATCTGGAATGGTAAGGTCCTGGTTAGGTAGATACTTATTATTAGCACTAACATAACGAGTGGAACATAAACAGATTCCTCCGCGAATGCCACGTTGTATCATTCGTATCATTTCCAAATCTTCGATTAGTTCTAATTTAACATTAGTTTTTAGCAACATTGCGTCCCAACTTAAACTAGGCGCCGTAACATAGAAAGCAGGATCTAATCTATAATTATTTTTGCATGTCTGTCTGAATTTCTCAAAAATATCACTTAGCAATAAGACGTCGGTTTTTAAATACAAGTCAGTGTACTGACCAAGGTCTGACAAACTAAATGTTTGCCAAACCCGTTTAGCATGAGAATAATCGGACTCAGAAATAGTATCATCAATCAAACTGCTATAAAAACATTCACGAGGGGGTAATGATTTTTCTTCATAGCATTCCCAATTACTCATATACTCATAAGGATATACCCCTTTACGTCTTAAGAGATCAAATCGATGTTTTTCTGGGTAGAAACTTGATAAATGGACGAAATCGTGTATAGATAAATTTTCTGCTACTTTCTCTAAACTTGTACCCAAAAACTTTAAAGAGTCTACAAAACGTACTGGCATGAACTCTTGACCGCCGATTGGAAAAAAAATTGTAAAAGAAATATAATTTTCTTTTGTTTTTGCAATCACATTTATGTTTCCAGGCATTTCACCCAATTCCCTTACAAACAAATGACAATCATAGCCCGACAGATTGTGGAAGAAAACAGGCAAACACTTTGGAAGTTTAAATTGAATATTACAATAGGAATGAGCTGCACCGCGGTAATGTCCAGTCAGATGACAATGATCTCGTACTTTATCTTCAAACAATAATTTATTACAAAGATAGCAAAATTTGGATTCCGAAAAATTTTTTTTCTCAGTATCAGTAAGAGGTAACATCTCAATGTGATTTTTCAATACACTATTTATCCTGAGTATGTCAGCGCTTAGTGATTTCAAAAAAACTTCAACACAATCTTGTCCGCGATAGGAACGATAGCAATTTAAAGTTTTGTCATAAGAACACACGATGTAATAACCGAAAGCAACTGGAATATGTTGTTGTAGATTTTGTGTATGTTTTGAGTCGTTGTCTCCCGTACTAGGTTGTAACATCGATTCAAAATCAGCATAGATTACGAATGGCATATCTTGCATACGCTCAAAATGCTTGAACTGAATCAAAGTGCCCTTTGCTGGTAGATTTGTTTTCACACCACTACATTTATGCGAGTTTAGTTTACTTTTGCTAGAAAAAAATATCATACACTCATCACAGAAATATATTTTTCCATGATGTTTCGTTATTTGACTCCTGACAAGCCGGCTTAAATCTTTTATCAAACAGTAATGTGTATTTGTACCGCGTTCCAAAAATAACAAGTTTACATGATTTGATTTCTTTTTCATTGACTTGTATAAAGGTCCAACAATAGTGTTATTGCCTTTAAGACCGTAAATATTTACACTGATGTTTTTATTATTCTTTTCGAATATCCTAACATCTTTGAAGCCCACCGGAAAAGTCATATTTTTTGTGTTTAATGAAGTTTCAAAGTGAGGATATGATGATATTTTGTTTGAATTTTGCTGAGCTGGAAACATTGCTGCCATAATACACCACAGAAAGCAAAATTGGTCGGCATTTTGGATATTGACGCATGCCCGTTTCAATTTTATAGCTCTAGGAAGGTTGATGAATCCTGATGCCCGCAGAGGATTATATTTATTGATGTTGACCTCTAGATAAGAATTAGCTACAAACGTCCAACCACTATCCCTTTCCTGAAACTCGTCAATCCTAGTAACAATCTGAACAATTACACTTTTGAAAATTTCATTAAAGTCGTAATTCTTATGAATGACAATGTTCCCGGTAGCAAACGATTTTACTTCGCGGTTGTCATCTTTCGGCAATGAAAATTCTGCGAATAGTTCAAAATTAACTTTGACACTGTCAAATGACTCAAGACGTGCATTGACTAACTGACGCACGCGACTACGTAGCGAACGTAAGAAAACAGCTGGGGGGCATGCGTCGCTGTCTGAGCTACCTAGAGACCTCACTCTGTACGTTGCGATACGGCTACGGAACGCACTACATACTTTCTCAATGCCATCACTCACACACACGGAACTGTTATTTTTATGAACATTGCTCCGTAAGTGTGAGGAAAAAGCGCTACTTTTCACGCTGATATCACATACTGTGCAATATATCAACCTATTACCTGCCATATTGATGAATTCTCTCTTCCTATGTATTTAAATAATAGTATAGTATTGAAATCAACTTATGTTTATTGTAAGTAAGTGCAGTGACGCTCTAGTCGAGTCACCCCAGGTCAATACGAAATAAGTAGTAACTCTATAGAGTTCAGAAAGGGTGTCTAGACGTGAGCGCGAGTGTACCTACTAAACACCTACCTAAATGATAAAAATACTCTTTCGTGAGGGGATCAATTGACGAAAACATAAAAATACAAGATATAAATTTATTTTCCTATTTTATCATTATTCAAGCGAACCTAACCTGAGTAAGTATATTTTACTCCACGCGATCGGCGTAGAAGTTCCCTTCCATCGGGAATTTGCTCTTCGAGCGGCGCAGCAGCTGACGTAGTGCTGCTAACTCCGGCGAGTCGTGGTCCGCTTGTAGTCGTAGCGATAGCACCGCCTTCTCGTGCCGCTTCGCGGGGTGGACTTTTTTGATATCGTCTACTTGGTATAGCTTGAGGTCCAAGTATAACCCACCCTCAAGAATGGCGGAGCGGCGCACGACACCGTTGGCGACTCGCTTGGAGTAGCTAGAGTGGAGCTGCTGCGGCAACTTGACGACCTCCCCCTCGCTCTCTGAGTCGAAGGTCCTCCAATCTTCCGTCTGTTTCTGCTTCCGCTTGGTCGCCTGCGCTTGCGTCGCCTTACGTCTGTAAATAAAACGAAGTAGTTAACGTACACTGTAAATAACATCGGAATTCTAATGGGCTAAGGGGACTGATACAATTTGATAACAGGTGCATTAACACAAATTCATTTTGTTTTGCACTGAATGGAATCGAAAAAACATATTTACCTAGGCACCGATTCGTCGTCCGAATCCTGGCGTCTCTTCACTGGCGGCTTGGCGGAGGTTGCCTTAGACGTTGATGCGGGCTTCGCCGACGATTGCTTGGACGGTGGAGGAGGCGTCGGCTTTGGTGTCTGGCTCTTCTTCGTTCTTTTCGTACTGAAACAAGAAAAAGTTAGATACATATAAACACATACACACTCTGATAGATTTAAATGTCTTTAGTTGTTACACAATTAAGATTGCTATAGGTAATGCCATCCACGACGATGGGTGACGTAGCTATTTGCATCTTTCTTATTCATCGAGGCACACTACTGAAAGACAATTACAACTAGCCAGCATCAAAATAATGTTGCAAATAAAACACACAACTACCTTTCAAAATATTGCTCGTCGTCGGTATCTTCAAAGAGCCGACGTTCGCGTTGTTTTGCGGTCTCCTTGGCGGTTTGGGTTGTATATTCGATGTCAGACCTGTACAAATAATAACCAAAAATCAGTGTTGGCGTTTTAGAGACTTTTTAGAATTGCATCCGAGCATAGAATGGATTTCAAAGAGGGCGGGTCGTAGTTCAGAATTCTGATATTTCATAGATAACTTGGTACAGCTGTAGATCTAATGTTTCTATGGGGGAAAGAAATCAAAAAATAAAAGTGATTTTTAGTATGGCAAGCTTTCAAATAGGTTTTGGCGAGTTTTATTGGGCTGGTCTTTGATATGTATTTACTTATTGTAGGTAATCGAGTAAAGAGAATGTTCATAAAAGGGGATCAAAATTAATTAAATCTTTATACATTTCTTTGTATTTTCTGTGTGTCTGTTTTGTGGTGTACAATAAAAAAATACTAAATCAAGAATGAGTGTGACGTTTAAAGATCCAAAACATAGAACTGATTTTAATGTACTTAAAACTGAGAGTGAGTTAATAGATCTGCGCAAAATCAAGTAGGAATAAAAGTAAAACTTACGAACATTTTTTCAATTTTCTTTCCTCTGGATTTGCGAGTGGTGGTGATATTGCACTGACTTTTGGTTTGCTTGGTTGGTTGGTACTGGTGGTTGTATCTATGACTTCACATCAAGAAGTGGTAATTTTTCTTTGCATTTCGGTCGTTTTAAAACAAAAAAGTGATGACTCTCGGAAAAGCATATGTGTGTGTGACCGCCTGTTCACAAGCTCCGTCAACGTACCTACATAGATAAAGCGGAAACGCAACTTTGCAGAAAAGAATATTGATTTAAAAATTAAAATTAAAAAGTGCAATTCAATACGCTTGACCTAAATTAGAAAACCTACACGTGCCTTTCTTTTCCTGTCACGGATAATGGATTTTGAATATTAGATGCATGCGGGCACAGTTCTGCCATCCCGAATGGGAAAAGGTGTGATGCCTTGTTTTATTAGTAACATTTATCAATTCCGTTGATAAGTGGGACATGGGTCCATTGTAATAATGGAACCATCTCATCGTCGATCTAATCAATTTTATGATATGAACAAGTTGACTCTTACGACCTGCATAGGACTAATATTAACTGTAGCGCCCCCACCGAGGGCATAGGTGGCAAATTGTCATCGGCTGTATTTTTGATTCATTCGACGCTAGGCGATGGAACCAAAAAGTGAAGAAATCTGCATACCTAGGTACCAGTGATTAACTTATTATGATGTCGGCGATAGGTTTGCCCCTATCAGGTGAACGTTAGCAACCGGAATAGAATACCTAACTACTCGTATAATAAATAACTTCAACCCAAATAGACGAGCGGGTTGAATGCTATAACATTTATTTATCATGGTCAAGTCAAATATTTATTTGTGTGGTGTGGTCCGGTAATCATTTCCCACCCAGTTTAAATAAATGGATCACTGTTCTATTTCCGTAGATAAAAATAGCATTGGTTTATCGCATACAATACGCATCTCTTAAATGTCAAAAAAACGTTTAGTTGAGAAATCGAAAACGAAAATTGATTGAGCGGTACGTTGCGATGTTGGATCTGTTTCAGGTAGGTTTCTCATTGATCGTTCTGTGACGATATATTTACAATGCCCAATGGGTGTTTGGGTTGATTGTTGATACCTTGCGAATGTTCAGAATAATATCCGTATTTTCAATTGTACATATATTTAGAATGCCCAATGGGTGTTTGGGTTCTGTGACGATATATTTTCAATGCCCAATGGGTATTTGGGTTCATATTTAGAATGCCCAATGGGTGTTTGGGTTCTGTGACGATATATTTTCAATGCCCAATGGGTATTTGGGTTCTGATACGTATTTTCAATTGTACATATATTTAGAATGCCCAATGGGTGTTTGGGTTCTGTGACGATATATTTTCAATGCCCAATGGGTGTTTGGGTTCTGATACGTATCATCCATTGTACATATATTTGGAATGCCCAATAGACACCTACTTAAGGACTCCGAAAATAAACTAAAAATTATTACCTATAATGTACGCACTCTTAGCACTGAGGAAAGGATGATAGAACTTGACAATGCATTGGAAAATATATCTTGGGACATAATGGGTTTATCAGAAGTAAGAAGAAACGGGGAAGATACATTAGAAACAGAGAACAAAATTTTCTTTTATTCGGGTGTAACAGGGGGACAATATGGAGTAGGATTTTTAGTAGCCAAACGTTGGAAAAATAATATAATTGAATTCATTGCTTATTCTGAAAGAATTGCCGTACTTAAATTTAAAATTACTAAAGACAAAATGTTAATTGTAGTTCAGGCTCATGCTCCTACCAAAGATCATTCAGACGAAGAAGTAGAATCATTTTACGATTCACTTAATAAAGCCTGTGATGAAAACCGTGGAAGCTGGACAGTCGTGATAGGCGATTTTAATGCAAAGATCGGACCGAGGCAAGACAATGATAACTGTCATACACAAGGCCCGTACGGCCAAGGAGTCCGCAACGCAAGGGGCACTCGTCTCATCCACTTTGCATTTGGCCAAAATCTCTCTATTAGCAACACCTTCTTTTATAAAAAACCACAGCGAAGGTGGACATGGATCTCACCAAATGGCTTAGTAAAGAATGAAATAGATTACGCTCTAGTCTCAGATCAATCATTAGTCCGAGATGTTGGTGTTATTAATAATATCAAATTTTATTCTGACCACCGACCTTTACGCACAAACCTAGAATTTAACTTAAAAATTCATCGACAAAAGTTATTTCAATGTAAAATCAAAAATTTAAATAAAAATACAATAATAGCGAATATTGAACAGTTTAAAATAGAACTCCAGAATAGCTTTGAATTACTTGGACAGTCAGATACGGATAATGTTCAGAAAAAGTATTCTAATATCCAACAGTGCATAAAAGAGGTAAGCAACAAAATAAAGACGATTAAAACTAAAATACAAAAATTATCTTCAGAGACTTTACAACTGATAGATGAAAGACAAACACATGTAAACAACAACAATAGTGAAGAGTACAGAAAGTTAAACAAAAAAGTAAAGAGATCCATTAGAAACGACAAAAGACGCTACAATGTAACACTGGTAGAGACAGCATTGCTCAAAAACAATTCCCTCAAAGTAGCTAAGAAAGGAATAAACAACAGTAAGCCGTGGATGACATGTCTTAAGGACGCAAATGGAAAGAAACATGGACATAAAGACAAAATAATGGAAATATGTACAGATTTTTATCAACAGCTCTACTCAGATACATATAATACACTAGAATCACAACTTATAACAGAATTTTCTTGCCCACACGACATACCACCAATTACCGCATTCGAAGTTCATTGTGCATTACGTTCAATGAAATATAATAAAAGCCCAGGCCATGATGGCATTTCTACAGAAGTACTTAAACTAGGAGAATCAGTGTTACTTCCGCATGTAACAAACCTCTTTAACGCAATTATACATACTGGACGATTCCCAAAAAATATGTGTCACTCGGAGATTGTGCTTCTTCATAAAAAGGGTGAAAGGTCAGATATCGGCAACTACAGACCAATCAATATAGTTTCACATCTATACAAGGCAATTATAAAAGTGATTGAACGCCGTATATCTGGCCTGTTGGATCAAGCACAACCACCTGAGCAGGCAGGATTTCGTCCAGGCATGTCCACCACCGACCATTTGCACTCCCTCAACCAGATCATAGAGAAACACCAAGAATTTCACCTTCCTCTTTATCTTGCATTTATAGATTATAGTAAAGCATTTGATAGCTTGACACACAGATCAATATTTAAAGCATTGCACACCCAAAAAATTCACGATTTTTACTGTAGATTAATTAAACTTATCTATGATAACAGTACATCCGCTATCAAATTACAAACCTCCGGCCCTTCTTTCCCAATTCAAAAAGGGGTAAAGCAAGGCGATCCGCTTTCCCCTAAACTCTTCACGAGCACATTAGAAGAAGTTTTCAGAAAAATAACACCAGAATGGGAACAGAAAGGCATAGAAGTTGGCGAAGCAAGGTTAACCAACCTTCGCTTTGCCGACGATATCGTGTTATTTTCTCGTTCTGCAGGAGAGCTACAGTCGATGCTACAACACCTGAGCATGGCAAGCCTCGAGGTGGGACTAAGGATGAATATGTCAAAGACCAAGGTCATGACAAACAGCACTGAGCATACAGTGGACGTGGATGGGTCAAGAATTGCATATGTCCAAGAATACATCTACTTGGGCCAAATAGTCTCTTTCCAGGCCAGACAAGACAAAGAGGTCGAAAGACGAATTGGCAATGCCTGGAAAAGTTATTGGTCCATGAAAGAGCTCATGAAGGGAAATCTCCCTCTTACACTGAAGCGACAACTGATGGACATGTGCATTCTTCCCATCCTTACCTACGGAGCTCAAACTTGGTCTTTGACTGACATTCAAAAGTTTAGACTCGAGGTTTGCCAGCGAAATATGGAGCGCAGTATCTTGGGGGTCCGGTTGCTGGACCGTGTCCGGAACACCGAGTTGCGCTCCAAAACTAAAATAAAAGACGTAGCAGAAAAAGCGGCCGAATTGAAGTGGGACTGGGCCGGCCACGTTGCTCGTATGCAACCGGACCGATGGGCCAAACAAATGACACTCTGGGTCCCACAAAACGCAAGGCGAGGTCGAGGCCGCCCTAGAAAACGTTGGAGTGACGAGCTGAGGGACCACAACAAGAACTGGTGGGAATCGGCCCAGGAGCGCGATACATGGAAACGGGGAAGAGAGGCCTTTGCCCAGCAGTGGGATGATATAGGCTAAATATAATAATAATAATAATATAATAATAAAGAATGTTGTTTTCAGAGGTCGTATAGCATTTGATGGCACTTTTACATGACGACATTCTGTTGTTATTTCATAGAACTCAGGAAGAAAAGATCCGTTTTGACAGTTCATAAAAAGTATCTATTTTGACTTGACAGGCCACAAGCCTATTACTAAAGACAGTGGACCAAGTTGAACCAGGACCGCAATAAATAGCGAAAGGAGAGGAGGCTTTTACTCGATATTAGGCTGTGGAGGCTGGATAGAAAATATATAAAAAAAAAATACACAATTTGTTGTTGTTCCTTAGAAATATGAGACGCCGCAAACTAGCGATGTCAGAGGGAAGAATGTTGTCAGCCGTAATGAGCAAACAAACAAAAGCCTAATAAGATCCAGTCAAGATCTACTCGATCATTTTTCTGATTTTTTATATGTTGTCAAAGCCTAAAACAACATAAAAATACCAGATTTGCAATTTTCAAGTGCTGTGAACCCAAAATCATAAAATTTTCGGTCATTTTTAATTTTTAAACAGTTTGTCACTTGCACCAAAAATATTAATTATGATTAGAGCGATAATCACAATTAAGTTTGACACATTTCATACATTTTGACAGCTGCTCAATAGAATTAGGACACTAATTGTAATTAAGTTTTTGGTGCATATGGCCCTTAACTTCTTAATTGACGTGGGTTGCGTATACAAAGATAGTTAACAGAACAAGTGACTATTTTGAAAAACATATACTTTTTGGAAAAAAAATGTCTACTTTCGAAGAACTGTACCGTGAAAACCATCCGACTTAATTTTAAACATTCAATAACACCATAAATCAATTACATAATTACTATTCAATAATATTCATTCAATAGCATAATTTTAAAATTCAATAGCATAATTTTAAAATTCTTTCATACACATATCCGCAACTTAGCGACATCGTCACCTTTACTAGGTCACACACAACCCCAGTCGGTACAGACTTTTACCTCGAGAAAATTCCGAATTCAACAAAACTTAACCCATTCAGTGCCAGCCATACTTTTGACGCATCGCGATAAAATTCAAAACCTATAAGCGGTCTACTAAGTATATATACGTAGTTGCCTTTCAATCGCTCGCCTTTGCGCACTTTATATTATATAATTATATAATTTTATTTATTTGCATAATTAAAGGTTAACAATTAGATAGCAGACTTAATTATTACAGAGCATTTGTGTCAGACAAAACAGAAATCATCTGAACCTGAGCTAGGATTAACCTGTATTTCAGATTCAGCGCTCCTCCTAGTTACATGATACGTGGTGGTGATGACATAGATTGAGAACCAGTAATGCATTAATTTAATCTCAATTAGAAAGCCAAATTTAATTTAATAAATTTAGAACGCGTTACATCTTAAAAAAAAATATATGAATAAAAGCTAAAATTTAAATTGATACATTACAAAGAAAAACGGAAATTGGTGAGTGTAAGGATGAACTATTGAATGTTATTTAAGTTTTACGAAATACCGTTTTTTGGGACTTTTTCCAGTTTTATACGTTTAATTTGAAAACGTTCAATAATTGTAAGAAATTGTGAATTAGGTAAATCAAAGATGGCAAAATTTCGCGTCGTTGACAAAAAGAAATACTAAAATTGGTCCAGTACTTTGACTTTAATCGGTACCTATTTAAAATACTCCCAAAACAATCAATCCATAGAATTAACCGGTATGGCCCAAAACCTTTTGGATCTAGAAGATGTTCTGAAACGTGTAATAGCGATGTAGTATACCTTCGAAATAGATTCTATGCAGATGTGGCCTGGTAAATACAAGAAATTAAACACATACCAATTGTATTCATTTATTGATTTGGGAGTATTTTGGACTCCAATAAATGTCAAACTACTGAAACAATTTTATTATTTCTTTTTGTTATCGACGCAAAATTTTGTCATCTTTGATTCGCTCATACAATTTTTCTTACAATTATTGTCTTTTTTTCAAATTCAAATTAAACGTGAAAAACTGGAGAAGCCTCAAAAATTTTCGGTATTTTCACCTCTCCTTAAGTTAGCACAAGCTTTATTTGTTCGGAAAAATGGGTTTAGCACTACTGAATCCACACAAAACATACTTAAGTTTCGTTGAATTTGTATTTTTTTTTTCCGAATTTTGTATGGACTGAAATCTTTGCCGACTGGGCTAAAAGTAACTTTTCACTCTCACATACTCAATTGATGCGGCATAACTTTTACTTGAAATGGGAATATGGAAAAGCTCTTATCGATTCAGCATGTAGGAGGATATTTATTTTACTTTCCTTACCTACACTATAATAGTTGATTTGTAAGTACGAGTATGAAGAATTGACAACTAAGGTTGTTATAATTAAATTGTTTTGGAATCAACATCAAAATTCTAGCTACAACCAAAATATGTCAAAGAAAAATTTGCCTCAAGAACATCGACTAAACTTTGCGTAATTATAAAGTTTATAAAGTGGGGTAGCGATGTAAGGCAGCCTTCTCACTGAACAAAAAGGTGGGCAATTTTCCCAAAATACTGTCAAGGACAGGTGGGGAAAGCACTTTTCCACTTTTGAAGGCGTTCTTTCAATCGGCAGTTTTTTCTGCTGTTTCTGTTTTTTACGAAGTAGAACAGTCATTAAAACTTTTTGACGAGTTTGACTTTAAATGTTACGAATATCTCGTTAGCCGGGATTTGAATCGTGAAATGGTTCACGATAATAGCATTTCTTTTTGAGTTGGGAGTTTTACTTTCTAGGTATTTATCAACACATCTGATTATTTTATATTGTTCCGTTGGTGATGGTAACTCTGTAAACGTGTTCTCCACAGAACCGAATAATATAAAGATAGTACGGAAACCGCAACCCTTCGACTGTTTTTTTCTAAACGAAACGTCAAAAAGCCACCAACTCTTATCCATCTGCCGGACAACTCTGACATCGCCAGCTCCCACTAACAATAAACAGGGCAGGCGTTCCGATATTTTTGTCATACGACACAAAGAGAGCAGTTGCGCTGGATGTCATCAGAGAAATTGCTGCCATTACTGGCCGGCGCAAGGGAATTGCCGACCGGTGTATGTGTCCGCAAATGTAACAGCCCCACGGCCCGACACTGATGCAACATTTGAACAAGTAACTCTGGAACTGTTAATAAGTATCTATAGGTAACGTAATGCAGATAGGTACACAGTTTTTCCAGTTATTCAATATAACATTTTGAGTAACAGGGGGCAAGCCCATCTGTAGCTGTATCTCTCTATCTATAGTTGTGTCTTTTAAAACCAAATAACACAGCTATACAGTCAACTAAAATCAAATACAATTGCACCAAAATGCAAATGAAAGGGCTTAATGAATAAAGAAAAGTATCATCTGACGTTGGAAGGGATTTTCTATATGAAGTTCGCTCATATCACTAATGATACGTTTCTTTGATGTATTAACGGATTATTTTGTTATTCATTCAGCTGTGCCTTTTTTGAATCTATGGTTTTCTTAAAAAGCAAAGACGGCGGTTCCTGTTCTAGTTGTTCTAGAGATGAAACTGCGGAAAAAGGCCCGAAACGAAACGTTACACGACTTTCCGAATTAAAACCGAGCGGACTGATGACAGCCTTTGTTATGGCTATTTTCTGCGCGGAAGATAATTTGCCGTTTTCGGTTTGTTGTGTTTTAATTTTTTTGTTATAATTAAATTTATTCTGGGCTGGTCTCGTAATGAGTTGGCCGCTTTGAACTGTTGATGCTAAAACAAAGGTTGCTTGGGGTTATAATTATTATTTTCTGTTCGGCGTCTAATATGTATTTCAATTAAATAACCACGGTGATGGAAAAAATCGGAAGGAAACCTTCGTTACGCCATAGCTGCGATGGGCTAGCCCCCTGTCATTCAAAATGGAGGATTGAATAGACCTATTCTAGAGATGAGGTCGCCTTTATGATGGATAAGTACACTTTTTAACCCACTTAACAAAAAGAGCGCGTTTTCAATTCAGTTGTGTGTTTTTTTTTGTTGTTTGTTACAAAAACGTGTAACATTTTGGTCTGTTGTAGACGACATCATATAAAAAAGTTAGAACTCAGGTTTGAATCCCAGTCGAAGTCCAATTCACTTAATTTATGTGATTGGGTTGGAGTTGGTTTTGCTTTTAAAAAAAAACCTACTATGTAATTTGTCCTTTGTATTTTTTGTGTGCAATATAGAAACTATGAATAACTGGATAAAAGTGGGCACAATTGTGCCTCTGCCCCGTATGAAAAGTGGGCACAATTGTACCTCTGCCCCGTATGAAAAGAGGCGTGAAGCTTTATTATTATTTATAAATAACCACAACTTCGTTTAAACCTAAGCGTTTTCTAAAACGATCCAGATGCTCTGACGAACAGTAAACATGGCACAAGCGAAAGCACTTAAAATAACTAATTACAAGAATTTAGTGAGCACTTAGAGCTGAGTATCTGTGAAAAACTACGCAATTATAGTGTGGCCTGAGAAACGAATGGCCTTATACACAAACTCCTGGTCAAATTAGATAACAAATAAATAGGCTAGAATCAGTGACAGTATGAACTTGTACGTTATTTCCATTTTTAATTGTCATAATGTATTGATTTGTGTGCAATAAAGTATATTGAATTGAATTGAACTGAACTTGAGTGACTGTCAAACTTTGAGATGTCTGTTGTGTGTAATAGGCTTGTGGCCAAGGTAATACAATAAATCTAGGAAAAAGTCTTAAGTTGAAGAGTTATGTACAAACTGGCTTAACATTCTCAGAATTGTATATTTCCAGCAGATTTTATAAAGTCTATTTAGTGCAAAAAAGACAGCATTTGATGGCAATTTTACATGACGTCATTCTGTTGTTATTCCATAGAACTTAGGAACAAAAGTTCCGTTTTGACAGTTCATAAAAAGTATCTATTTTGACTTGACAGGCCACAAGCCTATTGTGCAGGGGCCTTTACATATTGATGTCCGTTTCTGAAATAGTATAATAATTATACCTATTTAAATAATAATGTCTTCTATTCTTGGATTTCATAGTTTACAAGTCGCACCAAGTTTATCGCACCAGAGTGCCGCAGTTACTATGAAATCGGGGCCTGTATACCTATTTATAGTATTTCATTTTCAGCCTCCTGTCACGATAATCAGAGACTATACAGGGTGACATTTAATTAGCTGACCATATTTCGGGGAATGATAGTACCCATCATTGTGAACAACTTTCGCTATGAAACATATGGTCGCAAACGAAAAAAAATTTTGGGTCTCCCATAGTAACTTGAAATCAGCTGATCGGGGCAATGTACTGGGGGACGAAAAATGTTTTTCATTTGCGACCATATGTTTCATAGGGAAAGTTGTTCACAATGATGGGTACTATCATTCCTCAAAATATGGTCAGCTAATTTAATTTCACCCTGTATATCCAATTGACTGCTCCTGCGGGGGAATGCGGCTCGCCAAACGTTTGTCGTATTCAACAAACGTTCGCATACTCTACCTTTGTACGATGACGGGCCGCCAGACAGTTTCGCAGCGGCTGACCAATCACAGCTCTCTTACCTCGTCCCGCCCGCCCCCCTGTAAACGTCACTCGGCAGCCTAAAGATCGTTGGAAAACTGTGGCATTATTTCGTAATTTCTTTATTGTACTCACATGACAGTAAAAATAGCTTAACTGGTTCGCCGACGCATCTTATAGTTCGCCATTGTTTGGTCGTTCGAGCGGTGTGCTTCTGAGAGTGAAGGGGCTAACTCCTTCACTCTCAGAAGAAAAATATGTGAGAAAATATGTAGAGATAAGCTCGCCTTTGCACATATTTTTTCGATAGAAAAAATATGTGCAAAGGCGAGCTTATCTCTAATATCTCTCTAGCTTATTTCTAGTGTTAACTTTGACAACCCCATACTTTTATTTTGTATCCTAGTAATCCTAGAAAAGTGATAACTTGCACTAAAAACTGGCTAAAAGGGGGCACGTTGTGCCTCTGCCACCCCGTATGGGAAAAGGCGTGACGCTATCAAATCAAATCAAATATATTTTATTTCAAAAAGAAATTGACAGCGAGAGGTTACAACAATTTAGTAACAAAGGAACTAAATATTTTAAGGGTATACGTACAAATAAATATAAGACCTCTTGTAGTACATTTAGTATGTGAGACGAGCTGGTATCCTAGCTAGATTATGTAATAATCTGTATTAAGGAATACCTATGCTATGTGTGTGTGTGTGTGTGAGGGTGAGGGTGTGTGTGTGTGTGTGTGCTAACTAGCTTTCTATCACTTTCGAAATGTGCTATTGTGAAAATACATTTCCAGCAGACTTCCAAGTAATGGTGTAGTGCGTTCACGACTTGCAACAACTCTTCAGCTAACGCTCGCTTACCAGAGAGCCGCACTTTGTTGGAAAGGATGAGTTTTCAAGAGTTATTGCTCAGTCGTTCTGCTGTGGCGATATGGCTGGGCAATATTTAATGGCGGCAACCATTCTCTGCCTCCAAGATGCAGTTAAAGTTATATACTTTAATGGAAACTGTTGACAGAGCAGTCTATACGTTGGCGAATTGATTTAGAAAATTAATGAAGGCGACATCTACCCCTTTCAGACTAGAGATTGTCATTCTCCTGGCCGAAAAAGAAAAAAATATATACATTAAAATTAGGGGAAATTAAGTTCTCATCCCCCTGCAATAGACTTTAATTGACGTCTTGGTAGTCACTGTCAAAGTCAAGCACTTTATAGTGCTTCTGTGAGCCATAGGGTCAATATTTGGATTGATAACTCTGCAATCTTTTACTGAATTTAGATTCTTTATATAATAATTTTAGGTCAAAAAATATTATTATAATATTATTTAAAATTTTGATGAATATTTTCGGCCACCAATGCGACTATTTTTTCTGACATTTTATTTATTAGAGAGAAATAAGTCTTTATTTTAATTTTCCTTTACAAAAATAATTGTGATAATAAAATATGTAAGTTTAAATTGCTACTGAACTATAAACAGAACTCTTGCTTGAATAGTCAAAGGCACTGGAAATACTCAGTAGCTCTCTCAGATCTTCAGATGTCTCTTGAGTGTATATTATATAAGCATGCCCATTTAATTTTATAAATGAAAATAGCCCGGCTGTATCGTAGTGCAAATTGTTTGTGTTACATGTGCTTCTCAGCATTCTAAGGGTTCTGATACTAAAAAGGAAAAAGAAAAGAAAAAAGGAAATTTTACGTCTGTACGTGTGTCCGTCAGTCTGTTCGTCCGTCTGTCAAGATGTCTATCGGGAACGCGTAAACGTATCATGCTGAAAGATATTAATTGTCTCATAGTTGTGAAAAAATCAACCTTCTAATCTTCTGTAAAATTGTTGGATTTTCATAAGTAATCACAATGGACCCACAACCTATAGGGCACTTTCCGTTGGCCTTGAATGATGAAATTTGGCATAAAGCAGTCGGCAGAGTTTTCAGCCCATACAAAAAAATACTAATTCAACGAAACAAGTTTAGCCTTAGGCTGGATTTTACCAACAAAAAATTATATGGAGAATAACTATCCCGGGGATAACTTGTAACTTTTTCATAGACACCAGATCCGATCACCTCATTTTGAACTGTCATTTGTCATGCAAGGTATATCCGGGATAGTTATTCTCCGTATAACTTTTTGTTGGTAAAATCCGGGCTTAGGGATTTTTTTCGAGGTAAAACTCACTGCCGACTGGGGTACTCCACGCGTTCTCGAAGGACAGACAGACAGACTGACGGAAAACAAAGAGATCCTTTATGGGTTTCTTTTTTAGGTTTTCGTATCTCAGAAGCAGAAACCCTTATAGAATACTCGTGCGTCTGTCCGTCCGTCCGTATGTCACAGGCACAGGCAATTTACTCAGAACATAATGGACCGTCAAAGTTGAAAATTGGTACACATTATATTAATATCTGTGACCTAAAGACAGAGGTCAAAGACACAGCCCGCTGACGGACAGACAGACGGACTGCGGAGGCTTAGTAATAGGGTCCCGTTTGACACCTTTCAAAAATAGTTACCTATTTCCAGGCGTATGAAAACTAAAGCACATATTGAACATGTTTAATTATTCGCTTCATCCTTTTCACCAAAGTGCTACGATAAATCATCTGCATAATTACTACACTCTACAATATATCAATATGAAGCTACCATCTAATTGCATTACATCATTAATTTAGCTAGATCGAGGGTATTATTTACTGACCTTACATACGCAAATGTTGCATGACTGGATTATAGTTTTCTGAATTTACATATTAGATTCTTGGTTACAAGTAAATCTTTGAAATACTAAGGCCGACAGATGGAATGTAAGATAAAACAAACTCGCCTGAAGTTTTATGATCCATAGAAAGTGTGTTCATCTTTCGGGCCTTATAATGCGTAACATTCAAAATTTCACTTCTCGAAGTCAGATGATGGAAGTATGTATTTTATGAAGGAGGAGTATACATAATAGTGTTTTACATAAATCTCAATCAACTATACGATAACTTCATGTGAGAAACAGGAATAGCTTTTTCCGTAAAATATGATGGTGATGATGATGATTCTTCCAAGCCGTATCCGGCTACGGCGACTGCTTTATGAGGTCCCTGGTTGGTTTGAGGAGTGTCGTTCATGTGCCCTTATATGACTTATAGAGCCCATCTTGGATAAAAGTACGTGCACATTGAGTGCAAGTTAATATTCTATTTTGGTAGTTGTAGCATATGACTGCAGGTAGTTTAGTCTCCGTAAAATATAATAAACGGTCAAGTGCGAGTATTTTTTTCTTTACACAAATTTCTGAAAAAACTACAAGTTTATTTTCCAACAAAACACTGCACAAAATACTCTCCCGTCCCGAAGGGAAAAAATCCACATTCGTAACTGTCGAAATAGTTATGAAAATGGAAAAATCGTTCCCCTTTCGTAACTCAGTTATGAATTTGGAAAAATAATTCCATTATCGTAACTGACTAGTGATCATCCAAGTCTGGTTACGAAAATGGACGAAGGGTCCCAAACTTTACGATGACTGTACTTCGGCCCTAACACGAATCTGCCATATCAAGAATCTGCCATAAGAAGAATCTGCCATAACGAGAATCTGTCCTAAACCGTTTAAAGGAAACTGCGCATAAGTCTGCATACCTGTGCCTCAGTCTGCATACCTGTGCCTCAGTCTGCATACCTGTGCCTCAGTCTGCATACCTGTGCCTCAGCCACTTCGTGTGAAAAAAAACAATCCCGACCATGTTAGGCAAATAACGTTTCTTATTATCGTAACTGTTACACTATGAAGCGAGATGCATTAGCTTTAATATCTTTTGTTAGAGATGATTCGATATAATTCTTTCTCAGAAGGAATTTTACTCCTGTATGTAGACCCCAAGCCATACATTCCGCCCGTTTATCCCGAACACGGCCCATGTATTTTTATAGACCTTCATCAGCCATATAACTCAGGACGAATGTCGAGTGTGTATTCTAAGTCTGCGGAGAGAGTTTTATGATTCACTAAATTACGAAGGATGTGCCATTGTTGTCCTATTTGGATGTCCTCGGCTCTATAAAAGCTGGCGTTAGATTGTGAGTTGGCGGGACCTTGGCTTGGATACATTTTATAGACCTATTTAGGGAGTATGTTGGTCGGGGGGAATATTTCCTATCACCCAGCACGATTTCATTGAAGAGTTCTATAAAGCCAACGCTTAGCAGGTTGTAGCAAAAAGTAAGTGTTGTCCAATCTATGAAAACACGAGAAAAATATGGTAAAATGTATTTGATTAAATTGTTTAGCCTACCACACTATTAAAAGGTTTCTGGTTCGGTATGGGGTGGCAATAAAAAACCCCTTTCTTTAATGTCATTATTTTTGTGATTTCTTTGTTTTTGTTTCAAATGACATGGATATCGATAGGTACTTCACGATAACATTATCTACCGGGGCAAACAGTTTTTTTAACATTATAAATACTTGTAACTGAATATGACCGTTGAATATCAATAGGATATCAATCGTATTAGTAATCGAATTAAATTATAGATTCATTTCATTTTCAGTGATTTGAAACGTAATGTACTATTATCTCTTCTGTGACGTAATGTTACGTAATATACCAGCGGGGTTTAAACTGGTTGTTGGTGCTCTTTAGGGAGTATTCAGGCTGATTAATATTTGATTGAATTGTAATGAAGCTTCCGTTTTATAGCTAATTGCTCATAATAAACATAATTACTATGTTTGTGGCCATAAATATAATGGCTATGGCCAATTGGCCATTCACTTGTTCTAAAACGTTTGGAGGCTAATATAGTGGATCGGTATCGGGATTGAACGTCAAAATCCAAAAAATAACCTAACTAAGGAAAGTTATTATGTTTGTTACGTCATTCGACAAAGTTAATTTTGATTTTATATTAACTCTAATGAATTGGTTTATTAACGACATAGTGAAAAACAGTTAGTAACACTACATAAACGGAATAAAGAAATAAGAAGGATAATGCCCGTGTTTGGATGGAGGGCGCGTAATGAAATGCCCTCCGAAGCACAGAAATGCCCATCTAAGTATACCACATTGTAAAATTCAAAATCCGTGAGAGTACGTTTCCTAACGGGCGGTAGCATCCAAAAAAAATAATATATATTGATGGTCAACAAAAAAAAACTGAATTTGGAACTTTGAATAAAAATTAGCCATGTAAAAAGTTCTTGTGAGGAGTTTGTTAATCTAATTAGTTGTTGTACTGTACATGGTGTTTATGAATAAAACAAAACTGAATGCGGTAAAGACTGGTTAGTCCGGTGTTGCCATCATCTTACATTGTTAGGAAGAATCTATTTTAATATAAAAGAGTATTTAATATAAAAAAAAAATAATATAATATTTAATATAAAATCTCTTATTAGAGATAAGCTCGCCTTTGTACATATTTTTCTATGTTAATCTATTTTTACTGTCATGTGAGTACAATAAAGAAATTACGAATTTGTAATAATACCTAGTTGTTTTGTAATTTTAGTACTATCTCTCGACAGACCGGAGAGATTTTACAATCTTTAGGCGAACGGCGACCTACCAGCACGAATACTCAGCACGCAAGATGCAACAGACTTTGATTGTTTGTATGAATCATCACACATTTATTGACTTCGTGTTTTTAAAAAATCTTCCAATGCTTTGGTGAAGAGCTATGATTAAAATATCTCTAAATATTTATACTATACATCCTTGTTATTTATGAAAGCGCTTTCATAAACGCCGTCGAGTCAACCGATACTGATTATCGATATCACTATTAAATTTCATCTAAATCTGGCAACCCTTTATCTGTCAACGTTCTCTCACGCATATTAGCGTCTTCTTACTTGACCCATCCAAAAATCGACCACGCTTGCAATTGCTTGACCTCAACGATCGATCTGGATCACCTCCTCTAGTTCAGTCCGGTCTGAGGTAGAGGTATACCAATACATGTACTACTAAGTTTTATTTGTTATACTATTTTGCAGTAGAAAAACAAGGTTTAGGCATTTAGGTGATGGCCACGCGAAATAAAAAAGGCACCACTTTTAATCATTTGCATTTCTCTGACAGTGCGAATAATAAAAATTATTGTGGCAACACACGATAGAAGCCACAGATCAAAAACTTAACTTAATTCATTGATCATTCAAAGGCCCTTTTTTGAGATAATTAGACTACCAATTATGTCAACAACTGGTCTTTGAATGATCAATGATTCGTAATGTGTTTAGCAGACTTGACATCCTGCCTGCATGGCCTGCGCCTCAGCATATACGTCTAGACTTATTAGGACTCTGTGGTTATTCAAATATACACTGTCAGAGAAATGCCAATGATTAAAAGTGGTGATCAAGTCTTTGATCAAAGACTTGACACACTGGTCAAACTCGCGCGTCCAACAAAAGTCATCACCTGCCCTGCGTGCAAAAATTTGCACTGTCAGAGAAATGCCAATGATTAAAAGTGGTGATCAAGTCTTTGATCAAAGACTTGACACACTGGTCAAACTCGCGCGTCCAACAAAAGTCATCACCTGCCCTGCGTGCAAAAATTTGCACTGCGTTCCCTACGTTGCCTGTAAGTCTCTTAAAAAGTATAACGTTATTTATACAGCGCGGCGGAGGTGACGTAGCGATGCGTAACGTTCTGCGTAGCATGCTCGTAGCTAATAGCTTATTCAACGGTCATATTCAGCTACGACGCACTCAATCAAATAAGTCACTAATAAAGTTATTCTGCTAATAAACTCACTGTCAATTATGCAAAGCGTGTGTTAAAAAGCAAATATGATAGTACCAACTGATACTGATTAATTTAATCAATCGGACGTATCGGGATTTTGCAATGTACAATTAAATAATGTTTGATTTTCAAATACATAGAATTAGTTCACCATAATGAACAACGTCTGAGAGCATGTCTGTAGATAAAATAAGCAACTCGATTCGTATAGGTTCAAAGCATCTAAATATAATTCATAACAGCTAACACTGTATCACTGCAGAACAGTGCCAATTTGTCTGTGATCACAAAAAATACTGATTTTACTACAATGTTATTAACTGGAATGTTATTAAAAAGATGGGCATTCGAATACTTATCCTATCCTCATAAAAAATAAAGATAAAGATATCTATTGTCTGGTGAAACATAGGTTGGTTGGTTGTAATAAATGCTGGCATGATCTACCAAAAAAATATATTTTGCCGATTCCTACAGAGAATTTTAATTTCACATAGAAAGAAGAAAACCACCCACACATGGAAAGGTCATTAAACTTTTACCTCCTAAAATTGTTTCGAAATGAAATTGTCATTTCGCTAACATAACAGAATGAGGTTTTTAATATGAAAACGTTAATTGGCAATTAACAACAACACGCCTGATGCGAATAACGCTTTGCTTATGTTCGTTTTCGTGAAATCCGTTTCAACAAAAATATTGTAAGTCAATTTGCACCGAGATATTATGACCAGGAGTTTAAATGTTTTGTATTTTATTCTGTTCTTTTTATATTTCACCTGAAACCCAATGCCGCTGATACTTATAGGGAATGTATTTTCCTATGCTTTCTAGGGTTCCGTACCCGAAGGGTGCCAAACAGTACCCTATTACTAAGCCTCCGTTGTCCGTCCGCCTGTCTGTCCGTCTTATCTATCCGTCAGCGGGCTGTGTGGCACGAACTTTAACAGCTAGAAAGTTGATATTTTGTATATGTTTATCTGTTGCCGCAACAACAACAAATACTGAAATACGAGAGATATTACAAATTATTAACATACAAGAGACGTGCTTTTAATTTTATTTTTGTTTTTGTTTTATTGTTTTGAGTGCTTAAGTTGGGTTGAACGATGGTACGGTACCCTTCTTGTACGATTCCGACTCGCACTTGACTGACTATTAAAAAAAATACCAATAATATTTAACATATTACGAAATAAGGGCCTGATGTCCTATCAAACATTTAAAACTGTCAAGTATACGCAAAATACTTTAATTACAGATCTCATTAATAAATAATATCCATAATTATTAATTACTCAGCTACACCCCCGGGGACGAAGTCAGTGACCCCTTGCCAATAAAACGCAGGCAATATTTGATTTTTGTGACACGTCGATGTCGGGTATACGACGTGTTGCCGAAAGAGTTGCCATTAACTCGAGACTGGAGAGAGTAGCGGAACCAATATTGAAAAGTAAGAAAATTAAGCATAGCATCACTTCTTTCCTCACATGGGGTGGTAGAGTTACAGTTATGTATGTTAAATTATGATTAATCTTTACTCTGTATCCGATGACCCTGGCTATACCCTTCGTTGCAGCATGGATATACCAAAGCTTCCTCACAATGATTTTTCTAACCAAGTTCTAACCGCTCCGTCCGCTTAATTTTCACAGATAAACAACCTCAACCTCAATGCTACATGGTCAGCACCGGGATCGAACCCGTATGTTCTTCCTGATAGAAAACAAGTGTGAAAATGACTAGACCATGGAGCTCCATTTTAAAATATTTAAAATATCCTTCAAAGTGCTGGTTCATGGCATCATCATCACGGCTATGTAATTGCTGGCTCCACGCAACCGTATCTCATGTGAACGACAAAATTAATAAAATTGAGACCATCGAATTAAGCTAATGGCCTACCAGAAGAGACGACGGGGTGAAACAGAACATCCGTTTTTGAAGGCTCACTTCCCTTAGCAAACATTTGTTACTGATGATGATGATGATGATGATGAATGAATATTGATGGTGACGATGATGATGATGATGACAATATCATCTTCGTTGTATTCGACAACAGTGGCCACAGCTATCTTCTTTCGTGTGTTTTGATGTGTGTTTAATAATAACACAAATATTCTATATTTCGAGCATAGTCGTCTATGAACGGTTGTCTATGATAGAAACTAGGGAAAAAATGGCTACAAAAACTACCATGAGGTAAAAAAAGTGAATATTGTGTCCAAAATACTCCCAAAACAATCAATCAATAGAGTCAGTATGTGTTTCATTTCTTGTATTTACCAGGCCACATCTGCATAGAATCTTTTTCAACGGTATACAAAATTAGTACATATTGCATGTTCCAGAACATCTTCCAGGTCCAAAAGGTTTTGGGCCATACCTGCCCCCGGCTAAGTCAAGCACATTGAATCTTTTGGGAGTATTTGGGATACCGATAAAAGTCAAAGTACTGGACTTTTAGTATTTGTTTTTGTTATCGACGCGAAATTTTGTCATTTTTAATTTACTCATACAATTATTTCTTCTAAATGCAACGCGTGAAAAACTGGAAAAAGCCCCAAAAAATAATCGGTTTTTCGCCCCTCCTCAAGTTAGCAAAAGCTTTATTTGTTCGGTAAATTGGGTGTGTGGCAACCGCCACTCTTAGTTAATAATTGTAAATATAATTTAAGTAGGATTATGATTGTCACTTACCTAAAACCATCGTCGACTCGTGTCTCGAATGCGTCGTGGAAACGAGCCCGCATTCCATGCTCAGGCGCAGCGACCGGTTTGGCCGCTCGCTGGCCGCCCGCTGCCGTGACCCGAGCTCCGGTAGTCGAAACACATTCACGACGCGAAGCGCACGCCGCCGCTCTGCTTATCGCTTGTCACGTAATTCGCAACGCGCTATAGCTTTCTGCACTAAATCGCTTACATACCTGTGTAACAGCTTATCTGCTTCTCCTCTAGTGATTGTGTTTGATGTTGTGCCTTCAATCTAATCTCAACCTGCATAATAAACTGTAAGTGTCAAATTGACTTTCACTCAAAATCCTACGACGCTTCACTGGTGACCCCGACGTGATAAACGTCTGGTAAAAGTGCAGTGGAAACGCGCTCTGTACTTGTACTTGCGGTAAGTTGTTGTTGCGTGGGCTCCTGGCTGTTTGAGTTTGATGTTTGCTCGTTGCTGCTCATCTTCGAATCAATCTTGTGTCCAGTTCGGGGTCACCAGTGAAGCGTCGCGTCGGAATAAAAGTTCCGCCGTTTTGGCCAGAGAAGCCAGCAATATGGTTCGCGCAAATCGAAGGCCAATTTGCGATTTGCAACATCAGAGTAGACGAAACCAAATATTACTACGTCATGGCCCACCTCGAACCGCAATATGCAGCTGAAGTAGAAGACATTATTACATCTCCCCCTGCTAATAACAAATATGAGAAGCTCAAAACTGAATTGATTAAGAGACTATCAGTTTCCAAAGACAAAAAAGTGCAACAATTACTGAGTCATGAAGAATTGGGCGACAGGAAACCGTCGCAATTTCTACGGCAACTAAAAAGCCTAGCAGGGCACAACGTTCCGGAAGATTTTTTGCGCGTCATCTGGACCAGCCGTCTACCCAGCAACACGCAAGCCATCATCGCAGCACACGCTGATACCACACTCGAGCAGCTAGCAGACATAGCAGACAAAATCAATGACGTGACTCCGGGCAACCCGCAAGTAGCGTCAACATCTTCTAATACGGGAAATTCTTTGGAAAAAATGGCCGATCAAATCGCGGAACTGACAGAACAAGTACAGGCGCTAACTACACAGAGACAAGGCCGACCGCGGTCAACATCCCAAAATTTAAGACTTGACCGTTCAGAATCAAGGAAGCGGTTCCCAACGTGCTGGTTCCATTACAAGTTTGGAAACAAAGCAAAAAGATGCCAAAAACCATGCAACTTTGAGTCGGAAAACTACCAGGGCGGTCGATAATGGCGACAAACGACTGCCTTACTACGTCTGGTCGCTTATTTGTAAATGACCGCAAAACAAAAATACAGTTTCTCGTCGATACAGGAAGCGACATCTGCGTTTTTCCACGGTCATCTATCAAGGAGCGCCGCCCCAAAACAAATTATCAACTGGCTGCAGCAAACGGATCCATCATAGAGACATATGGATATATAAACTTGTCTCTCGACTTCGGTTTACGGCGCGAATATACATGGCGGTTTGTTGTAGCCGACGTCACGAAAGCCATCATTGGGGTAGATTTTTTATCATTTTATAATCTAATGGTAGACTGCAGGAATCAACACCTTATTGATAATACAACCACGCTTACAACAAACGCATCGCCAGTCCGCCATTTGGATAACATATATTCCGTGAAGATTATGACCGGAGACACACGTTACCATCAAATACTAAAGGAATACCCAGAGATCACAAAACCAGCCGGGGCGCATCGTGTCAAATATCACAACACAGTGCATCACATACGCACAACTCCAGGACCCCCGGTTTCCGGCTCCCCAAGACGTCTCGCTCCTGAAAAACTGAAAATAGCAAAAGAAGAATTTCAAGCTATGTTACAAAACGGAACAGCAAGACCCTCGGATAGCCCATGGGCATCTCCTCTGCATCTTGCGCCCAAAAAAGATAATCAGTGGAGGCCATGCGGGGACTACAGAATGTTAAACGCCCGTACAGTTCCAGATAAATATCCGATACGACACATCCACGATTTCACACAGACAATATCAGGAAGCAAGGTGTTTAGCACAATCGACTTGGTAAAAGCATACAACCAAATTCCAGTCAACGCAGAAGATATACCCAAAACGGCTATAACAACACCATTCGGACTCTACGAGTTTCCCTATATGACGTTTGGACTAAGAAACGCCGGCCAAACCTTCCAGAGATTCGTGGATGAAATGACTAGGGGGCTGGATTTCTGCTTTGCGTACCTAGACGATTTCCTTATCTTTTCACCTGACGAAAAGACTCACGAAACGCACGTTCGTCAAATATTCACTAAGATGAAGGAATACGGAATGTTGATCAACACCGCCAAATGCGTATTTGGAGCACCAGAGGTCACTTTTCTAGGGTATACGATTAACACAAGTGGAATTAAACCTCTCGACACCAAGGTGCAAGCCATCAAAGACTTTCCAACTCCGAAAACGGTAAAAGAGTTAAGAAGGTTCTTGGGCATGATAAACTTTTACAGAAGATTAATGCCACAAGCTGCCCAAATACAAAGTCCTCTCAACGCGCTACTAACAGGATCAGTGAAAGGATCACATCCCATTACATTGACGGGCGAATCACAAAAAGCATTCGAGGATTGCAAACGAAGTCTATGCCAAGCTACGCTAATAGCCCATCCAGACTGTCGAGCAAAAATCAGCCTAACAACAGACGCTTCTAATACAGCAATCGGAGCAGTTCTACAACAATATAAACACGGATCTTGGCAACCACTAGCCTTCTTTTCCAGAAAACTAAGTACATCGCAGCAGAAATATTCACCCTATGACCGTGAACTCCTAGCCATCTATGAGTCCATCAAATATTTCCGACATATGGTGGAGGCGACAGACTTTGTTATCTATACTGACCATAAGCCGATTTGTTTCTCATTCCACTCAAGAAAAGAAAACTGCTCGCCAAGACAGTATAGATATCTTGATTACATTGCACAGTTCTCCACAGATATAAGGCACATTTCTGGCAAAGATAATGTGGTGGCCGACACACTATCCAGAGTCGAAGAACTTGAGACACCAATTGATTACACCAAGTTAGCAAAGCTACAGGAGTCGGATACGGAACTACAAACGCTGTGCCGCGACGAAACTTCAATGCGACTAGAAAAACTTCGAATACCAGAAGTAAACATGGATGTATATTGCGACGTGAGCACAGACACACCACGACCCTTTATTACAAAAACACTAAGACGACAAGTATTTGAAAGTCTACACTCACTCAGCCACCCAGGCGCTAATGCAACTGCAAAATTGGTAGCACAGCGCTACGTATGGCCGGGAGTACGAAAAGACTGCCGAGAATGGACCAGGACATGCTTGCCATGTCAACGCGCTAAGATCACCCGCCATGTGTCAGCACCATTAGGCACATTCGAGTTACCACGCGCCAGGTTCACGAACATTCACATCGACCTCATCGGACCGCTGCCTATTTCACAAGGATATCGCTATTGCCTTACAGCCATTGACCGCTTTACAAGATGGCCAGAGGTAATACCATTGCCTGACATTACGGCAGAAACAGTGGCAAAAGCATTATTATCAGGCTGGATCGCGAGATTCGGCTGTCCAGCAGACATCGTAACAGACCGAGGGCGACAATTCGACTCCGCTTTGTTCGGACATCTCAGCAAAATCGCGGGATTCAATCACCGAAAAACAACTGCATATCACCCAGCATGTAATGGCATGATTGAAAGATTGCATCGACAAGTAAAGGCAGCAATCATGTGCCACTGCAACGGGAATTGGACAGAATCCCTGCCGCTGGTGTTATTAGGCATCCGCAGCGCATATAAGGACGATTTAAAAACTTCTTCAGCGGAACTCGTTTACGGCGAACCCCTGCGCTTACCCGGTGAATTTTTCCAAACTGCCACAGAGGGAACAACAGACATCACAGATTACGCTGGACGTCTACGGTTATTTGCGGACAAATTAAGACCTTCACCAGCTTCGCGCCATAGTAAGCCTAACACCTTTGTCTATAAAGATTTAGCAACAACCCCTCAGGTCTTTGTCAGAGAAGATTCTTTACGAGCCGCCTTACAACCCGCCTATACCGGACCACATGAAGTACTGGAGAGAAAAGATAAAGCGTTTAAACTCCGCATCAAAGGGAAAACAGTGACAGTATCTATAGACCGTTTAAAACCAGCATATGTGATGATGGACACCAACGACACCGCTAATCATGAACCGGAAGATGGTGTAGCAAAAACTACCAGATCGGGACGTAAAGTTCGCTTCCCAACATACTATCGCCCGTAGTAACGGTCTCCGCGGGGGAGTCATGTGGCAACCGCCACTCTTAGTTAATAATTGTAAATATAATTTAAGTAGGATTATGATTGTCACTTACCTAAAACCATCGTCGACTCGTGTCTCGAATGCGTCGTGGAAACGAGCCCGCATTCCATGCTCAGGCGCAGCGACCGGTTTGGCCGCTCGCTGGCCGCCCGCTGCCGTGACCCGAGCTCCGGTAGTCGAAACACATTCACGACGCGAAGCGCACGCCGCCGCTCTGCTTATCGCTTGTCACGTAATTCGCAACGCGCTATAGCTTTCTGCACTAAATCGCTTACATACCTGTGTAACAGCTTATCTGCTTCTCCTCTAGTGATTGTGTTTGATGTTGTGCCTTCAATCTAATCTCAACCTGCATAATAAACTGTAAGTGTCAAATTGACTTTCACTCAAAATCCTACGACGCTTCAGGTGTAGCACTACTGAAATTTTTTCGAGGTAAAATTCTCTGCCAACTGGGGTACTCCACGCGTTCTCGAAGGACTGATACACAGACAGACGGAAAACAAAGAGATCTTTCAAGGGTTTTTTTCCTTTTAAGGCTTGGATCCCTAAAAAGTACCTAAAAAGTAGCGTAGCAAAATAGTAATGTGATTTCATGATACCCTGTCTGCCTGTCTCTCACTCTCTCTCGATCTCACGAACCGTGAGAGTTGAAACTTTCACAGAATGTGTATATTTCCGCTACAACAAAAAATATTGAACTATATAAAATATAAAAAAACGATGTCCCAAAACGAGAAACGTGTTTTTTTGTACTTTATCTTAAACGATGATAGATAACAACACTTGACCGATTATATCTTCTTTTTGCGGTACTATCTGAATTTTTATTGTCAGTGCGCTTCCTGGGAATCAATGCCCTCTGTGGCATACAGATGGAAACGTGGCGTAGAATAATTATTATGCGTGGAAAAATATGGAATTCCAATAGTAGGCGGTATTTCGGCCAGGAATTTAAGGTGCACTGTTTTTTTTTTAAACTGCGATGGAATGTTTGGAATCATTTGTAAGAGATTCCCCATTGGCATGGTTCTGTAACTATTTTTGGAGTACAACCTTCTGGTACATTAGTAAAACCCTTTGAAGTTCCAAATTGCCTACTAACAATATCATTTTCACTAAATGCCACAACAATCAGTTATCGAATTGTATTTTATTTACCATCTACATGGCGCTAACAGAACTCTCGGTCACCGGTAAAGCTTAGCTAACCATGTCACTCAATTACTGAGCCTACACGCTGATATTACCACTTTCTATTGTATAAATGTTTTATTACAGTTCTTCTTGTTCATATGAGCACAGATACGGATGATTTTGAGGTATAATTTAATAAGTACACCATTTCCGCCACCCCGGAAAATTAGAAAACAATTCTCCAACATTATTTAGAATTTGATTGCTTGCTGCCATCCGTCAGTGGATCGATTTCACGATTTTTGTGTCACACGAATGAGATTAATTCACACGAATGACGCGTCATGTACGCGTGAAATACGGTGTTACGTACGCTACAAATAGCGTTGCAAGCATTTCAAATCTGCTACGAAAGTTGTAACGGCACGCTGCAAATAGCGTTACAAGCGTTACGAATCTTCTACGAGGGTCGATCTCACGAATTTTTATGTCACACGAATTAGAATAATTAACACGAATGACGCGTCATACGTGTGACCTGAAATCGACCCCAGTACAGTTAAATGTGTAGTTAATAGGATTAAAATCCGTTACTAGCTAAAATTAAACTTAATAGGCGAGATCTCACGCAATTACCTCACTGTTTAATTAATCAATAATGGCCATAAAAAAGAAACAACAAAACCAAATGAAAACTAATAACCAAATACCACAGAACAACATTTATCGAAGTTTTCCTCCTAAGTTAATTGACCTTTGTTACACTCGGTAAGACTGGCTGGAGCGTTAAATTGAATTTGTTTGCCCACTTGCCTTCTCCTGTGGAACCTTCCTTGTGTGAAAAGAATTTCGGTTTGCACAGCAATTTGCTGCTTAGAAAAAAAACATCAACTCGGACTCGCACACCATCGGATCCGGACCATCGTTCGGCAAAATAAAAAAGTAATACGTCTCTTATATTTAAGTTGTCAAAAATGGCATGTAATTAATTATAAATTACCTTAATTACTTATAGCCCACTCAAAGATGGACAGTTTGACGGACAGTAGCTAAGTAACCCCGTTTGAGGACAGAACCCTAAAGATGGTACTTGGCAAATATTTTCGTATCGCAATTTTAACGTGGAATAAAATCATTTACTTTTTGAAACTGTCCGAAACTAAACGAGTTCTAGCTAAATATTTACCTGAGTCTGAGCTTTGACTTATAATTTATTTACAGCATCTCATCAACTCTACCTTTTACAAAACGGGCATCTAAGTAAAGTCTAAATAGGTGATGGTACAAAACTTTCTAGACTGTGTTGTATGCAATAATTAATCAGTACGATTCAGATCTACCTAGGTAAATGCAAGATTTAAATATTCAACACTCCAATCCGGCAAAATGGAAAGCACTCTAATACTCTGATCGTGATGTGATTTTGTAATTGATTCAATAAAATGTACCTATACTAAGCAGATTTTAAGTAAAATTTTGCTAACAGAATATTTTTTCGTTGATTTTGTATTTATCTTGTTGTTAATTGAGTATACCCACCTACTGATGGTAATGTAAATGGTATAATATGTAAATTTACACTTAATTTAGTAATAACATTATGTAAGTTTTTCAGTAAGCGGCAAACAAGATAATGAAAAACTTTTATGGATTCATACTACGTGCAGCGTCCACAAAGGACCACGACCTTTTGTTCAATTTTTTCATAGGTTTCTAACTTTATCTCGATATAGGTAGGTTAAAAAATCGCGGGTCATGGACTTTGGACGGGCAAGCTACCACTGACAAAATACAAATTGAGCTATCCAGCTCGAAGGACCAAAAGTGCACGTGTAATAATAATTAACCTTCAGCCGTCAAACGCAGCAGCAGTTCATATATTTCACGTGGCAGTTAACTCGGCGCGGGGAGAGGGTCTTGCTCCCGAGCCACATTTCTGGAGAACCAGCACAATTAGCAGGCTGCTTTGCATAAAACACACCCGCTCGCTGTGGGCTGTGGGCAAAGACACAGAAGGTAAGTAGTAAGTTCCCTGCCTTCCCGAATTTGTGAGAGGGCGTGTGTGGGCGTCTTGCCTCTCAGTCGGGCCTGCCATGAGACAATTTTCACTGCGCTATGATAACGACGAATAGGTATTCGGACATATTGGTCCTTGTTTTGTGTGTGTGTGTGAACGCCTTAGGATTGCAGTGTTATTGTTTGTAGGACGAGGCCTGGACTCACAAAAGCATACTAAGAGCGAATTTTACCAATGAAGAGTAACTTTTTTCTCTAGAGTGATGGTAATGTAAATGGTATAATATGTAAATTTACACTTAATTTAGTAATAACATTATGTAAGTGTTTCAGTAAGCGGCAAACAAGATAATGAAAAACTTTTATGGATTCATACTACGTGCAGCGTCCACAAAGGACCACGACCTTTTGTTCATTTTTTTCATAGGTTTTTAACTTTAGCTCGATGTATTTAGGTTAAAAAATCGCGGGTCATGGACTTTTGACGGGCAAGCTACCACTGACAAAATACAAATTGTGCTATCCAGCTCGAAGGACCAAAAGTGCACGTGTAATAATAATTAACCTTCAGCCGTCAAACGCAGCAGCAGTTCATATATTTCACGTGGCAGTTAACTCGGCGCGGGGAGAGGGTCTTGCTCCCGAGCCACATTTCTGGAGAACCAGCACAATTAGCAGGCTGCTTTGCATAAAACACACCCGCTCGCTGTGGGCTGTGGGCAAAGACACAGAAGGTAAGTAGTAAGTTCCCTGCCTTCCCGAATTTTTGAGAGGGCGTGTGTGCTCTTGCCTCTCGGTCGGGCCTGCCACGAGACAATTTTCACTGCGCTAAGATAACGACGAATTGGTATTCGGACATATTGGTCCTTGTTTTGTGTGTGTGTGTGTGTGTGTGAACGCCTTAGGATTGCAGTGTTATTGTTTGTAGGACGAGGCCTGGACTCACAAAAGCATACTAAGAGCGAATTTTACCAATGAAGAGTAACTTTTTTCTCTAGAGTGTCTTCTATTTTTCCTAAGAATGACCTCATTTTGAACTGTCATTATCATACAAATTATCCCCGGGATAGGTTATTCTCGTATAAATTTTTGTTACATATATCTTAAAGGTAATAATCTATGCCATGGTATTTTGAATGCATTGCGCGACTCTACTTTCGGAAGACAAAATATGTAAAAGGCGTGTCACAGCATGACCCTGTTGATGTTCTTATCGGAATGTAAATCCCTGACATTCGTGTACGCAGACGTAGAAAGTAATATTATAAATTGTTCTCATCCTTATGTCGATCGAAGTGCTATTGCTATAATATATTATACAAGACGTGTAAGGCCGGCACGTATACATACTCTAAGTTCTACGCTTTCATTTATGCAGAACTTTTTTGTGAAACCGTCTTTACATTTGGAAATCTAACACACAGCTTTCCAACAATCTTTTGGCTTGCGGTGATAGGTGGAACTGACGCTTTTTGACAGGTTCGTTGCATTAAGTCGCGTAGACTAGCGCCCCCTGTAAACTGACTGCGCGTGGCCAAAATATCGTTGGAAGATGTACACCTACTTCGTACTCCCCGCTTCTCCTAAACACTGGGCCACATCCCAACTTGCTCTGATTCACGGTGATTCTGAAACCTTCGCAGTCACGCGATACCTTACAGCGAGGTGGAGCCGAATAGACCTGAGCTAGTATATGTAGCAGTACTTACATAAGTACACTATATTTAGGAGTATTTCATGTAGGACCAGCGATTTTCAACATATTGCGTGGATCTACTTGTTCTTTTTTCAGTAACGTGGCATCATCCCTTCAGATTTGGCATCAAAAAACGCTAATTTGCACCATAGAGTTTTGGATCGTCACGTTGGAGGTACAGTATGGACAAAAAAAAACAAGTCTGGAGCCACCTTAATATGTACATCATTCGCCTAGTTTTATTTGATGACGGTGAACCTTTTGCTTTTGCATCGTGAGGAAACCTCTAGATCTCTTAATGCTGCATCAATTGTCTAGCCCCAGTTACTCAAAATTGCTTTTGCATCGCGAGGAAACCTCTACTCTACATCTCTTAATGCTGCAGCCCCAGACTAATGGTCTAGCCCCAAGTCACTCAAAATCGAACATTAAAATATCCGACCTCATGTGGAATAAACTGAGCCTCTACCATCCCGTATTTGAAACGGGCTTGGCGCTATGTATTCCGTTATATTAATAAGTAATATGCTAGTTTTAATTTCTGTAGCGCGGCGCGGGATTAGTGGGGGTGAAGGACATAGCGATATATAGCGTATAGCTCTGTCCCTAACTGGGGCTGTAAGTGATTATGAACATTATGAACCAGAGCCATGGTTAATAAAGTGATGTTTTATTTTTTTAAGGCAAAGTAAACTATTTCTATTCTATTATATTCTGCTCTAACCTTTTTTAACCGACTTCACAAAGGAGGTTTACAATTCGACGGAATATTTTTTTATTTTTATTTTGAAAAATTATTTTTTAGTTTGAAAGGGTTTACCCTCCAATTGGTCCTATTGACACCAGGTCAGGATCTGATGATGGGATACTGGAGAAATTGAGGGAACTCTTATTAACCCATATCTTCCCAGACCTCTTAAAATCAGCCGGATTTGGCTGAAAATCGCTGTAGATGATACTAATAGGCTAAGAATGAGAAATATGAACAAAAAAAAAATTTATGACATTTAGTTTTTCAGAAATAAAACCGTTCCATTAATGGAACAGTAGGAAGATAGTCCCAAGGATTTTTACAAAAAAAATGAGGTGTGTTTGTTGAAATAAAATCTAATGTAGCTTTATATAATGTTGTTTATTTACACAAATGAATCATATTATTTTATTTCTATGCTAAGTAGGTATTTTGAATTAGAAAAATTAATATATATATACTAGGTATTATTTCGTATGGAAGGCCACAAAACATTTTTCATGTAAGGCTACATTGCACTTCATGCATTTTTTTGTTGTGTTTTTGTGACAACACCCGCATCTGGTCTGTTTACCCTGCGTAACGATGTAGTGGTCTTTCTCATCGAATCTGATGCTATCTGGCACACGCTTTATAACGGCCAACGAAGATCGAGGTGATGAATGTTTAGAGCTATTGGCGACTGAATCTTTCAGAAGAAAGTATGATGTCACAATATATCGGGTGAACGACAGAAGGTCATGGGGACTGCTGTCATTCTTGTACGCAGGTGATATTTTGTACAACTGGAAAGCATTATTTACGCTGACGTTGAGGGGAAACATGAGGAGTTGCCAGTACCACCTCTTGAGTCGAATAGATACCCTGTAGCACCCAACGTTTTGGTCAAGACGGTCCACCCCTCCCATATATTTATTATAATTGATGAAGCACCTAGGTTGATCAACGTCTTTCTTTTGTTTATCACAGTAACGCTTTACTTTTCCGATAGGGTTTACGCCGCTCTGGGTTGACGCTACAGTAACTATATTGTTGTCGTTGTATCTAACCAGGGTGATGTCGGACATCGTATCCGTGCACTGGTTATAAGATCCTCTCTGAGTTTTTTTCATTTGTTTTTGATCCTTCAGAGGTGCGTTGTCTACTCTGTTAGCTCTAATAGTACCCGTAGCATCATGTCCTAATTTTTTCAGTTCTTCCAGGAGTGGTAGAGACGTGAAAAAGTTATCCATATACAGGCTGTAACTATTCGGCGGCAGTTTCGACACTAGGTCAAGAACAACAGATGCACCAACGCCAAGCTCAGGGTGGGTGTTTCCAGTGCTGGCTCCTTGGTAAAGCTCGCCGTAGATAAGATAACCAAGGCGAGTACAGATTGACCAATTTTTGTATCCAAATCTAATTGGCTTACCATGTATGTGCTGCTTAGCTCCATGTTTTCCATAGTAAGGAATCATTGACTCGTCAATACTCAAACTCTTATCACCAGGGTAATATTTCAACCATCTTGCGTTGAGCAGGTTCCACAGAGGGCGAACTTTGGCAAATTTATCACCTGGAGTCAAACAACTGTTATCTGCGACGTGAAAATAACGCAGTAGGTCTTCAAACCTATTTCTGGGCATTAGAGAAGCCACTCCTTGAAAATTACAGTCGACCTTTTGCTCCCAATACATTCGATATCTCGCGACGCCATTATATCCTGACAATAGCATTATGGCCAGAAAATGTTTTATTTCCATCACTGTCACTCTGAATCCATGTTTTCCCTTCTGATTTGCATTCTTCTCCGTTTCTGATCGCAACAGTTCATACACTTCTTCGTCGAAAAAGAGATCGAAAAACTGAACCGGATTTTCACAGTTTTCAAGGTAATCAGGAGGGCTCTCATCTTTTTCAGGTTTTTCTGGTATATCTACAGATCTCCATCTTCTAGTGACTTCAGCACGCTTTTTCTTTGTGGGTGGTGGTTTTGGTGAAGAAGTACTCGTTGAGGCTTCGGCCAATTGATTATTTGAGAAATCATCCACGAGCTCTATGGCATACTGCGATGATACAGTGGCCCTGAATTCAGCTTCAGCTAGAAGTTGGTTTTTCGACAAATTATTTATGTCACAGCCCTCTTCGTCACCACTATCTTCATCACTTTTATTGCCACAGGGTGGTGTGATGTAAATATCTGCGGCAAGAACATCGTCTTCTTCTTCCAGTTGTGATATGATTTCATTCACAGATAAACTGTAAGAAAGTAATCATTGTAAAAAGTCATAGCAAAGTTGACAGAGCGTAACAGAACGTGTATTCAATAAGTAACTAAAAGTGGGCATAGTTGTGCCTCTGCCGCCCCGTATGGGAAAAGGCGTGACGCGATGTTGTGATATGTAACAGAAAGGTGTAGTCATACTTTAGGGAGATCAATTCGAACCACTTTTACCATAGCACCGATTTGATCAGAGCAACTTTATTTCTCACTTCTCCATACAAATCAGGTGATCGCCTGGCACAAAACGCATGGAGAAGTGAAAAATAAAGTTGCTCTGATGGAATCGGATACGAAATAAAAGTTGTTCAGAATTATGTCCCTAACTACCCCCTAAAACATAACTACACCTTTTTGTTACAATCTGTATATATGTACATGTATGTATCTTCCTAGTGCTCAAATATTGGAACAGTCCAAATAAACACTCCATGTCACACTTTACTTTTTATATTTTGCTCAAACGTAATTATACAATAAATACTAATACTAATACATATAGATTACCTCAAAAACCAACATGCTGTGCTATAAATTATTTAAAAATACTCACGTTTTCCGATAAGCCATAATTTTCAATGTTTTTTCCTCTCACTTATCGAAATTATCTCGAAAATCCGCGCGCAATGTGAAACATCAAAAATCGCGTTTGACAGCCCATAATAGCAGTAATACCAACATTAAAAAATAAAATTATGGGCGCGTTCATTTCAAGTAGCAAAAAAATCATAAAGAAACCGTTCAATAAATGGAACACTAGGACGATATGGGTTAAAGGCAGACCTATAGAGATTTTTGTGTTTTTCATAATAACTCTTGCATTTACGTAAGCATAATATTGTGATGCGGACGGAACTGATGACAAAGACCACACATGGCCACCAGAACTGCTCTATACTACTATCTATCTACTATGCGTGGCTGACGGGCAACGCAAACCGGTGGACCTGGATAGAGCTATGAAACTTTGTATAGGGGTTCCTTATGTAGCATAGGGTAGCACTGATATGGGATTTCGACGAAATTAATTCCCCTCGAGGGGGGAAAAAGAGGGTTTCGTTTGTATTAAACTCAAAAAGCACTTGACACTGGTTTCTAAACAAATAGGGTTTGTGGAAGTCGTTTTTTTTAAGTTCTGCTATTTGTTTCAATTATTGCGATTCAAATGCGATATCGCGATAGCTACATCACCATATAGCATCCCTTTTATCAATCGAATACTCTATACTATAGTAAATTTTAAATATTAGGTATTTATATTAAGTGGGACTTGCACTGGACATTTGACGGCCGCTGAATCTGGGGGCGCGGCAGCGCCCCCAAGCCAAGTCGAGCAAAAAGCAAAACATACGGGCGCAGCAGTAACATCCTTTACAGGAAGCCATTCAGAGCATATTTGACCTACCTGTTACTCCGTTGTGGATAAAGATAGAAACCTGAATTCCCAGCGGCTAAAAGACACCATGTCATAAGACATATTCTCAAAATTTCAATAAATTTGAACCAGTAGAGTTGAAGGTACAGCAATTCAAAGTTCCTCAATTTTGACACTCACTGACTCACTGATTCACGATCATGAAAACTCTAAAGGTTACTTCTAGCGAACCCACAAGCTTAAAATTTTGAGCATGGTTAGAGTTTAGCCTGCAAAGCCAAGGAAAACTCAAACATTGCGCAATTTTAGCCCCAATTTCATAATATATTAATTATCAATAAGCTCAGTACACGACTACTTCGATTCATCGCTATTCCCCATTAGATGTCGCTAGTCGCTATGTGTATCTTGAATCGCGGTATGGTTTGGTTCCAGCTATGATTTAAATAACCGGCCAAGTGCGAGTCGGACTCACGCACGAAGGGTTCCGTGCCATTATCTATAAAAAACCGCAAAAAAAATGTATGGGAACCCCCCTAAATATTAATTTAATTTTAATTTAATTATTTATTTTTTAAATAAATAATATACTCAATATATTGTGAACACTTTAAGCGTCTACCTGCTACCATTATCAATATCGAGCAAAAATGAGCAAAAAAATCACGTTTGTTGTATCGGAGCCCCCCTTAATATTAAATTTCTTTTGATTTTTAGTATTTTTTGTTATAGCGGCAACAGAAATACATCATCTGTGAAAATTTCAACTGTCTAGCTACCACGGTTCATGAGATACAGCCTGGTGACAGACGGACGGACGGACGGACAGACGGACAGCGAAGTCTCAGTAATAGGGTCCCGTTTGGCACCCTTCGGGTACGGAACCCTAATAAAGCGGTTACAATATTGTCTAATATCGCTATTCCCCATTAGATGTCGCTAGGTGTGCATTTCCTGAATATGGTTTGGTTTGAGGTATGATTTATATTTATATAATTCACCGCCCAGACTTGTCACAAATCGTAACATCAAAGCCACAGAGAAGAGCCCATAGAGATAGGGAGTGGGCTTTGAGAAAGTCGGTAGCTAACGCACAAGAAATAGTACCCGAAAAGAAATAACCGGCCAAGTGCGAGTCGGACTCGCGCACGAAGGGTTCCGTGCCATTATCTATAAAAAACCGCAAAAAAAAGTATGGGAGCCCCCCCTAAATATTAATTTAATTTTAATTTAATTGTTTATTTTTTAAGTAAATAATATACTCAATATATTGTGAACATTTTAAGCGTCTACCTGCTACCATTATCAATATCGAGCAAAAATGAGCAAAAAATCACGTTTGTTGTATGGGAGACCCCCTTAATATTAAATTTCTTTTGATTTTTAGTATTTGTTGTTATAGCGGCAACAGAAATACATCATCTGTGAAAATTTCAACTGTCTAGCTACCACGGTTCATGAGATACAGCCTGGTGACAGACGGACGGACGGACGGACGGACGGACGGACGGACGGACGGACGGACAGACGGACAGCGAAGTCTCAGTAATAGGGTCCCGTTTGGCACCCTTCGGGTACGGAACCCTACGGAAAGTTACTTACAAAAAGAAATGAGATCCCAACAAAACATGCATATGCATATACAAAAACGCCAGTCTCGCAGCCTGCGCAGTTTATTCTACCGTAAAAAGTTGTGAGATCTAATTTTAAACCAAGTCATTTAATTTAACCAGTATCTGTGTATGGTAGAATCTTTCCAACAACTTTATTATCGTATACTGTTAAGTACCTACCTAATTAGTTAACTAATAACATTTATAGTGATCGGATCAATATAAGACATCTTTATTTCTTCAATAATAATTAGAATAACTTGGCAATCGCGCTCAACTGACCACTCTATAGCACCCAGAGCACAAATGAATATTATTACTCAACACAACATATCTCTAAATAAAGATAAACTTAACTAATAAGAAAACAACGAATTATTTCGGAGCGAGAGCAATAGGTACATTATGTTGCACGCACGGTCCTATAGTCGATCGACAACTTTTCTACGTGCGATTGCCAAGTCATTCTAATTATTATTGAAGAAATAAAGATGTCTTATATTGATCCGATCACTATAAATGTTATTAGTTAACTAATTAGGTAGGTACTTAACAGTATACGATAATAAAGTTGTTGGAAAGATTCTACCATACACAGATACTGGTTAAATTAAATGACTTGGTTTAAAATTAGATCTCACAACTTTTTACGGTAGAATAAACTGCGCAGGCTGCGAGACTGGCGTTTTTGTATATGCATATGCATGTTTTGTTGGGATGGAGTTTACGTGCAAAATGCAACAACGCAGCTATGTTGAGTGGGAATCTGGTTGACAGAAAACAGCCTTAGCGTGTTTGACAACGTATAAGAGAATGTCAAAAATTTATATCAAGGAGTTTTTATAATAGAGTCATGGTATTTTGTCGGATCAGGATCAGCATTGGTTGGGGTGGGAGCACAGGCCGTCTATTTTCAAATCTCAAAGCGAGCCCTCATCCCATCTAATTTCATCCCTATCTCATGAAGTGTTGGCGATTTGTGCTGCTTTAGTGCTCCTGTTGCGTCCCAAGTTTTGTCTCGAATATGGTAGATATTGGCCTAGTTCCAGAAATCTAATTGTCTAACTACATTGGGAATGGGAATATATTACAAGTAATTTGTGCCTATCGTGTCAATTTAAACAGCTATATATAAGGCTTGGCAGAGAAGCTTCGAGGATGGCGGAACCTATACCTACGTAATGAATTGGGAAACACTAAACTATAATGAAATGTATTTACCTACTAATCACTAATTAATAACCAATAAAGAAAAGTCAACTACAAAAAAAAACGCACTTACCTATCATTTACAAAAAAAAAACGCACTAAAGTCCGTTGACCCGTTTGACTCTCTCATCGGAACTTGGTTTGCTGGAAGAGATCTCTTTTTAGAGATAAGCTCGCCTTTGTACACTGTTTTTATTTACTTTTTGTCATTGCAATTAATTGTGTGCAATAACGAAATTATGAATACTTGGGTGCCAGCCAAGAAAAGACACATCACACACAGGCAGACAGACAGACGGTTCAAATGTACAACACTCGTCTTTTTAGCAATTTTAGTGTTATCAAAAATGTACAAGACAATTTTGTAATAAAACAAGTAGTTTAGGAGTCAAACTGAGTATACCAAAAAAATGCTAAAATTTCGCGGTTTTTCGAGTGCTGTAGCAGTTAAGTTAGCACAGGCCTTTCGAAGCTGAAAACTTGAATATACACTAGGTAGTGGTCCTAAAAACATATTGAAAAACTAGCATATATTTTGCGACTTTAATGTAATGTTAGTAATGTATGACTGGCGTACATTACGAGTTCTGATCCAAATCTGACAATCAATCCATCTCTACGTACAAAGTATTCCTAGCGGTCCGCATTCATGAATCATTTACGAGAAGAAAAACAGTTGCCCAAAAACTTTCTCCTGCCGAATGTCAACGCGTATTCATTATTTACATCGCGCACCCGCACAGACTGTCTGGAGTTTTTTTTTTGATAAAAAATTTACTGGAACTTATTTGGCGGATGGTCCCAGCGGAAATATTGGTTGTGCGTGACAAATTACGATATGAGGGCAAGAGAAAATGTCGTCACTACACATTTCTTTAGTGAATAAGTAAAATAATTTGCTCTTCAGGGTTCCCGTACCCGAAGGGTGCCAAACGGGATCTATTCTATTCTGCCAGTCCGTCTGTCTGTCAGCGGACTCTATTGCACGAACGGTTATAGATAGAAAGTTGAAATTTTCACAGAATGTATATACAGGATGACATTTAATTAGCTGATCATATTTTGGGGAATGAAAGTACCCATCATTATGAAGAACTTTCCCCAAGAAACATATAGTCGCAAATGAAAAAAATAATTCGTCCCACAGTACATTGCCCCGATCAGCTGATTCCAAGTTACTATGGGAGACCCAAAAATTTTTTTCGTTTGCGACCATATGTTCCCTGGGGAAAGTTCTTCATAATGATGGGTACTATCATTCCCCAAAATATGATCAGCTAATAAAATGTCACCCTGTATATATAACTGTTGCCGGTACAGCAAAAAATACTGAACTATACGAAAAAATAATGTGGTTTAGAATCAAAAAGCATCAAGTCAATTTCTTTTTTGCACAGCAAAATTACAAGATGAAGGTTGAAGATATTCTCGTATACACAGGGTGTAACAGAAAGGGGTGTACAAGCCGAAAGAGAGTTGTTAGGGACATCATTCTGAACAACTTTCACTATGGGACCGACTTGATCAGAGCAACTTTATTTTTCACTCCACCATACAGGATCAAGCAGAGCGCTGGGCCCGAAATGTACGAATTTAATAAAAGTAAAAAAAAACCTCTTTCGGCTTGTACGTACAGTCGTACACTCCTTTCTGTTACACCCTGTATCTGTCAGGCACGTGTTTCTTGTACGATAGTGCGGAACCCTTCTTGTGAGTTTCCGACTTGCACTTGACTAATTTTTGTATTTTTTAGCATACCTAATGTAGGTACTAATGTATTTTTCATGGCATTCAAAATCAGAATAATGTTAGTTAAGGTTTTTGCAGCATTATATAACAAACAGTATAAAACTGTTTCTTGTATGCAACTCCTTTGTTTACTAAACAACCCTAATAAGGTTCCGATCCTTAAAAGGAAAAAAAATGAACCCTTATAGGATCACTCACTTTGTTGTCCGTCCGTCTGTCCGTCAGCGACTCAGCGTGCTGTGTCTCATGATATCTGTAGCCAGACAGCAACAAGTATACACAAAATAAAAAATAAACGAAATTAATTAATAATAAGCTCGCCTTTGTGCATATTTTTTCTATGTTAAGCTATTTTACTGTCATGTGAGTACAATAAACAAATTACGAAATAAACGGCCGAGTGCGAGTCCCAATCAGCATCCTTGGGGTGCGGAACTCTAACAACAGTAAAAACTGTAAAATACGAGAACGTACAAGCAAAACAGGTTCATTAGCGATACGCGAAACAGTGCGACACTCGATAAACTCTTTCATTATTGAAGTTAACCAGAAATTATTGCCCGACCCGGTGGAAAATGTAAAGAAATTTTCACACTGTCATGTACACGCAAAGTGTGCAAATAACGATGGCTTAGTATTAAACCGCAGAGCCGTGCACTGGCTCCCGCAGGGTAATGTATTGCCTCCATTATGTGCCTAATCTTCAAGCCTTTCTCATATAAATTATCAGCAGTCGCGTAGATTTACCGCGAACTCCTGTGGTAAATATTACAGAACATACGCCAAACACCATTCATTACACCGTTTAAACGTAGGTTATAATGTCTTTGATTTTTCACGTTGATAAAGTTAAAACTTTTAACTTAATCAACGTAATAGCATGATTTAGATTCGGAAATACATGAATAAGTATTACAAAAAACATTCAACCGAATTGAAGACCCCCCCCCTTTTTTTGAAGTCGGTTAAAAATAGAGGTCGTGGCCAATCATTTTTGTTTTGGTAGATACCGATATATTTCAGTTTTTCAGTCCTTGCTAAGTCCCAGTGCGACCTGCGTAGTCTCTCACTTAAGGACTTAGCATAAATAAACCACCTGAATTCTCTATAGTAACTAATATCCCAATTAATGCCTTCTCCGGCCCTAAAATACATGAAAGCAAATAGAGAATGAACCCAAGGCAGAATGATACCCTGAAATTGGCCAGGAGATTACGAATAGCAGTTTTCCTATTAATATTCATGAGATTCAAATTGAGCTCAAACCCAGTCGGGGAGTTTTTAGCCTGCACCATATTTCCGACTTTTGTATGGGTAAAAACTATGCATGTGAGTTGAAAATACGCTTGACGCGTGACAGGGGTTGGCTGTTTTTTTGTGCAACTAAATGCAATGGCCGCAGCTCAAATAAAACGCCGCTCAAATGCTTATTGGGGCGCTTTTCTGGAAAAAGTATTAGAAGCAAGCTACCCTTACACTTTTCGGTAATTTATGTTTGAAAATTAATCCATATATTTAGCATAATTTAAGTGCATTTTCACTTGCATACGAACTTTATACATGACTTATTATTGTGAAGTGATCTCAAGCACAGATACTATCATAAAGTGAGTATGCTTTCAGAACAGTTATTTTTGATAAGGCCCAAAAGGACTAGGTTCCAGGGACGTCAAAACTATTGAAAACAAAATAAAATACGGTGACGTATACGACTGAATATTTAATGTAAATGTACCATAGATACCTATACACAGCTGAGCGACTGAGCGTAGGATTTAGGACGCGGCGCGGCTCCCTCCGATCACTCGGAACTTTCGAGACAAAAGCTGGATTATCTGCGAACATATGAGTCGCAATTTCTACATCTCATTCAAGAAACATTCACCCAGATAATGCGGAGTAAGCCATAAACTCGGAAAGACACATGAACGCTTATGTCGATAAATATACAGGGTGTAAAGTATAGTGTTGTAAAATACAAATGTCATAATGTCTCTATTGTACTATTTATTTTTATTATTCATATATATTTTTTCTATTGTACTATGCTAAACGAACATTCAGATGACTAATGATAGAGAAAACATAAGCAAAGTCAAGACTTATGTTACAAAAAAAAAATGTTTGCATGAACACGTACGGTTATTTAAAAAGATCATTCTGCTGTATTACTATGAATCTTTGTAATAAAAGATCTCTTAAACACACCGGAGAAGAGACGATTATGATTTTCCGTGAAATTGTAAAACAAACTATCAGAAGATTATTTTACAATTTCACAGAAAATCATAATCTCCTACTCATAAGGTCTCGGTACGTACTCAGTACGAAGAGTATCTTATTGGATCCTCTTCCTGATAAGCCAACTAAATCCGTATTATATATCGTCGCGGCAATAAATATATGAGTTTCTGACATCTTTCAGAGATGTTCTCAGTGGCTATATATTAATAATATTTCTACATTAATGCTACCTATTTATGTCTTGAAGCAACGAATTATGAATTATGTTTGTTATCTGTAACCTATGTTAGGCCTTCTTGTCATATTAGGTCACAATCATCAAGCAACTTTTTTGCCTTAAAGAGGATATTAGTTTTGTTGTAAACAGATAGAACCCCTATTTCAACTAAATGTTATCTCTAGATCCACCAGTTTTAGTTGTGCGTTGCGTTCTGTCACTCAGCATAGAGTTGCCTAAATCTTGATTTAGCGTCTTAAACCGATTTAACTTTGACATATTTCATACATTTTACAAATGCTAAATCGATTATCACTAAATTTAGATTGAAGCTGTTTCTGCCAGCCGCCCTAAGTAGATTTATAATTTTTAAACAACTCATGTGGAAGAATCTTTCCTGAGAATAACATCGTCTGTTCGTGAAACGTCAGGGCTACGAGCAAACTTTCCTCTTTACTGTTTGAACTGAATCTGATTTCATTAGTCTCGTTTGAACTTCGAGGCGGATTTAATGTGCCCTAAGTTTGTTATGAGAGGGACACATCTGGGTCAAATTTGTGTGTTTCCCTGTAGCTGAAATGTAATGAAATAATGACCCATTTGAACCATTTATCATCTTATTTTGCTGAACTTCGTGAAGTAAACTCCAGCGGCTCCTGTTGATGATACAACTACAAGATTTTTTTCCATTGTTAAGTGTCTGTATTCTGTTTTTGTGCAATGAAATATAAAGTAAAGTGAAGTAAAGAATTATTAGTTTGTGTCTAAAACTATGAGCATTATATTAAGACTTGAGTACAAACCTCTGATTTCTAAATTGAGTTTGCAAATGTCACAAAATAGAACGTGACAACACGGGCGGCTTGCAGAAACAGCTTAAATCCAGATTTAGAGACTTCAATCGATTTATCATCAGTCAAATGTATGAAATATGTCAAAGTTAAATCGGTCTAAGACGCTATAAATTTCTATTAGGCAACTCTGCAAGCCGCCCTTAGCGTCTTAAACCGATTTAACTTTGACATATTTCATACATTTGACAGATGCTAAATCGATTGAAGTCACTAAATCTAGATTAAAGCTATTTCTGTAAGCCGCCATAGGTATTAACTTTAGAAATCTATCAATTGAGAAACCGGCGCACGGTGGGCTGAAACGGGCCGGTAATGGACATAGCAGTTTAATTTTTATTTTTTTACATATTGTGTTGGTTTTATCTATCTATTATTATAAGAAACTATTACTGTGACGGTCTTTTAGATAATGGCGCGTCAATGAACCACAATAACAAGGTAACAAAAAATAAACGGTCAAGTGCGTGTAGGACCCAAATCAAGTATTGAATAATGGTTCAAAGTCGGTGCAATATTGTGCCTCTGCCATCCCATGTGGAATTAGTCACAACGTTATGATTTCAACAAAAAATATCAGTTTACTACAATCCAAGCAAAACGCATCTCGTGTGTAATTTATCTCTCTCCACCTCAGAAGAACGGCTAGCGGGTAGGATCAGCTGAAAACACTTTGCAAGACGCTCGGGCGAGATATGCTCCGATGTAATGCATCGCGCCGCGCGCCGCCACCCGACATCCAGGCAAGAATTGTGCTAAAATGGCAAGTGCAGGTGGAGATTTAGCCGCGGAAGGTGAGGGAAAAAGACTGTAAAACGCGTGCTCTGTCCTTCTAGTCTTAGGGCACAAACCGAAATTCATGAAATAGCTGCAAATGGCACGATGGCATGAAAAAGCTATGAAAATCGGCACGACTTATTCGTGCAAACGAATTAATTTGACCTGCAGCACGAAAAAAAAGGTGGGGAGTTAAGACGTCATCTGTTTTTTGTATGGAAAAATATAAAAAGTTTTCTGAAACCTATCGTGTGTGGTGTGAAATGAAAGGGCTTTTTGAGCCGGTTCTTAAAAATGTATTACATCATTACATTTCAGTCACTTGTTCTAAATTAGATAGATAGATAGATAGATAGATAGATAATTCATTTATTCATTTGACATGGTACACACACATAATTAATAACAACAAAAAACAGTAGGTACCTACAGCTGTGTGGTTATGTGACTGTACCACGGCAGTGAAATGGCCCTGACTCAGCAATGTCACAGACGAATCTGTGACGCTGGTATTCTGCCAGGGCCAAAGCGGACGCACAACAGTGGCTCAAGTACTTACACAATTTAATTTATATAAGTAATTACATAAGAAAAACAAAAACAAAATTAAAGTCAAAATCATTTTCAAAATATACCAAGTTTGGGCTTCTTTTTGGTTGAATATTTTTTTATAAAATGTACCTCAAATCATACGTAATATCTAATCCCGAAAAAGCAATTATGAAAATAATTACATTTACATTTTTTTTCATCTTTACAATGCAGCTATGGAGTAATGAAGGTTTCCTCGGACTGTTTTCCATCACCGCCGATCTAAATTTTGTGTACCGCTCGGACTCTCTCGCGTCTCGACTCCCCGCAGGGGCAGTCATGCTACGGGTTATAAGTGGTACAGATACAAGGTTTATTCGCAAGCGTATGCTTATCTCCAAAGAGAGTTTTCTTCCAGGCAACCTATAGAGTACCGGTCGTCGTCGTCGCGATTCATCCGCATTTTTACTAGCAGAATCGGGCTCTAGTATTTATCTCCATCACTCCACAACGGGGCTGGCTTGTTTCTTTCTGCTTGCACCTTTGATTACAAAACTGTTTACTAAGAATGTACCTACCTCAATGATAATTTCATATGGGTTGGTCATAATCATGTAATTTTTAGTTAGAAAAAACTATAAACAATTAACCAAGCGTAAATATATGAAAGCCTCAGTGGGCGAGTCCGACTCACCTTAGCCGTTTTTAAGGTATAGTATAGTTTCGTCAAGTCTGTCTGTCTGTCCATCTGTCCATTCGTCCATCCGTTTGTCACAGCAACTTTATTCCGAAACTATTAGGACTACACATTTGAAACTTTGTATAATTATCTTCTCCAAAGTCTAGATATCAAATAAAACCATACAGTTATGTACGTTACTTACATTTACCTGTATGGTTTTATTTTATATCTAGACATTGGTTAGCTATTATTTGTTCTTGATTTTTGCATATTAAGATTTATGATTGTTATTCAGAAGAAGAAGATTCAATAAAAGTTAATTATCAATGTAGTTGGTTTTTCATTTTACAAATTATTCTGACATTACCCAGCCAGTGTTGGATAAACCTAGGTTTACCCGGGTAAAGCCCGAAGGCACATGCAAGTTGATTGAAATTTCGAACTTTATCCAAGAGGTTTGGGTAATCCTAGGTTTACCCGGGTAAACCTAGGTTTACCTGGCCTCCTATCTTTACCCGTAACATGTACATATACTTAGATGTATTCTGTGAACCGCTTTACGATTTTTATATAAAATTTAAGAAAATAAAATAATTAAGTGGTGGCTCCCCAATCTCCCCATACATGGAACTGAAACCAAAAAAAAAAAACATTATTTTTCCCTTTTCCCAACTATAACGTAATCTGTAGAGATGTAAACTGTGGGAAACGATTTCACCGTCAGATTATTATCTCCAACCTAGAATATCGGGTTCGTGGCCCATCGAAGCTTGATAGATATTGAGGTTCGCGCAAATCCTATCTTCCTTCAAGTGATTTACGTCATGAAGGCAGGCCGTGAGGCGTGTCTAGAGGTCTCGAGTAGTCTCGACACTCTGTCATACATATAGCTACATTAGAATGAAAGGAATGCAAAATATCTGTCTATTACTTTCTGCTAACCTATATGGGAAAATTACTGTGGTTTTGGTTGTTCGTAATTCGTAATTTCTTTCATTTATACTTTATTGCACAAAATAACACATTTTACGATTGAAAGTGGACAACACATGACAAAGGCGAGCTTATCTCTATTAAGAGATTTCTTCCAGCAAACCTAGGATGGACAGGAAATAATTTAACAACAGGTAGACCCATGTTCACAACATTAAATAAGATAAAACAATAAACTACTTAACAACACGTTCTTTATTGTGCTCACAGATATAGTATAAAGATGGTTATTTTAGGGTTCCGATTCTTAAAGGAAAAAAAAGGAACCATACGCATATATTTTAATATTTTATGAAATGATGAACAAACGAAACTTACACACGGTGTAAATGAATTAATGCAAAATGAGAAACTAATTTGTTAGGGACATTATTCTGAGCATTGAGAGATTTCAGATTTCTGAGCATTTTGCGTTAATTCATTTATACCTTGTATAAGATATACATATGGGGTTCCTCTCTGTATATTTCTGCTGCTAAAATACATAGATATACCTGTTACAAAGATGCATAGAATACATAGATGTACCATAGATATATCTACACGTTAACTCATATAATCTGCAAATGCAATCGCACTAGCCAAACCATGTCGCGGGGGCAGTTACTCACTTATATACTTGGAACCTACAGCCCTTGACGTTTTTCCTGGGTAATGCTGACGAGCAACAAAACGTTCTCAAGACATTTAATTTATTTCCAGGTTTTCAAAAGAGAACTAAACATAACTAAAAGAAGTAGAAGAAGAGACCATAATATCGTTAGTAGAGCACGTAATATATTCGAGCTGTTCGAAAGAAACACAATATTTTCTCAGCTTATTTTTCTTAACCCGTTGCATTCAGAATGCACTCAGCTTGACGCAGATGCCTCGACTTGTGAATAACTGACTCGCCGCAATGCAGGTGTGAAATTCTATATTTTTTAAGGATTTTTTATAGGCGCAATATCACTGAGTGAGCATGCTGAAAATGTAAAGATTTGGTGATTTTGGCCTCGGTAAAACGGTGCAGCACTTAAGGGTTTTATAGCCAGCATTATATAAAAGGATTGTAATAATCTGGATTATTAGATATTTTTGTAAATACATAAATCCATATCCTTGTATGTTGTTTTAAAATCACATGACGGAAAATGTTTGACGCTTAGTCAAACTTGTATGAAAAGATAAGAAAGAATGAACTTCATACATCTACCGTCATCAATATGCGACTCGGAGTGTGGAGTCTACTTCTGAAATATGAAAGTGCTGTAAATGTCAACTTCAACAACAAGCGCAGGTGACAAGGAATAATATATGACCTCTCGCTTGCTTTGAAGCGATGTGTGTGGCTATAGAGTGAGCGAGTTATTACAAGCGACTTATGTCCCTCGTGAGAGTTCTTATAGTTATTTTTTTTTGTATTTCAGTGATTTCTGCACCGATTTTCCTCGAGAAGTTTTTATCTGGGGCCGAATTCTACTAAGTTCACAAGCATATGACAAGCCTGGTACAAACTTCAATACGAGATATTTGGTATCCAATTCACAAGCGCCAGCGTGAAGTCAGCGTACTTCGTATTCTACTGTCCAAAACGTATGCTTGTAATCAGTAGAATTCGGGCCCTGTACCTTTATCGTGAAAGAGGTACATTACGTACCTCTTTTACGATAAACGTTATTTATAGTCTTATGTACCGTACATAAGACTATAAATAACCCCGTAAGCTTTGCATTTAAGAGGAAACATTCGCTTATAATAAACTCAGTTTAGAAAAAAACATGTACTATATGGATGCATATTTTAAAGACTACGATAAGTTACACAAAACAATACAATACAAAAAATAAACCAAACAACCCAACCACCTACTCATACACACTCGTTCCTACAACTGAGGACATCCTATAGTCGATTCTCTGCCTTTCTCCCAAAATATGGCACAAAGTAGAGAAATGACGAAGATATTTTCGGGGCCCCCAAAAACGAAACTGACTTCAAGAGTTGAATATTTATCGTGTTTTGCCCCGAGCTAAGCGTTGCAAGGAGAATGATGAGTTGGTCTATCATTCGTTTCTTTAGCGCATATACTTACATATAATAAAGAAAATACCTATTTTCTGTAACTTTGCGTTTAATGTTTATTTTTGATAATTCAAGAAGTTTTCGGTATTTGTCTATTAATGAAACATTCATGATCATTTCACATTCACATCAGTGTACTTCAAACGAAATGGGCTTTTTATTTTAAATCTTTTGACCAGTTGTGGCGTGACCGCATAATGTAGAATTTAAATGAAACAAATAAACAATTATACTCAATCATTGATAAACAGAGCAACACGCGTAATATTAAAAATACATCACAATCGTTTTAAACAAACGGCTCCCACTTTCCTAGATACAATCTTAAAATCCTTTCCATGTCCCAAATACGAGTAGTCGTGTTCGTTATAAAACTGCCGCACGGCGCGCCCGGTTAAACTGATTGCCGAGCCATTACCGGCGAGGTTCTGCCAAAATAGTTTTAATTTTACAAAGTGACTCGGGAAATGCGGCATTCGTCTTCTGAAACAATGCGCTTCTGAGCGAACGGAGCCAGTGATTTACGGCTGCGCCCGCAAAGCTATGGCCCTTTGGGACTGAAATATGAAGAGAAAATCGCAAGTCATTATTAAACTCGTATCTTTTTAGTGCAGATATTACACTTTGTAGATCTCTGCCGCGCTTACGATAAACGCACTAACTAGGTTTTGGCACTTTTCGAGAAAAACGCGTTTAAAGTTTTACATTTTATTTTACCTGTTTCTCCGGATTTATATGAGGTACCGACATAAAAGTTATACCAAAACATAGAGAAAGGTATTAACTTCTAAGAAAATAAAACCATTTACAAATAAAAGTACAGGTGTTCTGTATAATTTGAAAAAAGCAGTTATGATAAGCATCATCTTATGATTTTAGCCCATGATACTAGTCATAAACGCATCAACTACCCTACTTGATGCATTTATGCTTAGTATAGATCAATAAAAGATACAAGATAATGCGTTCATGCTAAGCAAGGACAGTGCTGCAAGGATGGGAAAAGGTTTCGAGAAGGGAAATTTTATGTTTCGCCAGTCACGGCACTGCCACCGAGCCGGGAAATACTTTGAACCGGGGATCAGTTTCATGCCTGCCGAGGTATGGTATTGGCAATGAGAATCAAGAAAATGATTATGATGACTTCATAGACAATGAAAAAGTTCAATGCAAAGTCGTGTAAATGCATCGCTTAGTTACTAAAAGAATATAAACTAAGTATATTGGTTTCAGTCATACAAGTAAATGGATCTAATGAGAAAAGAGTATCAGTATATTTCACCGTCGTCATTGTTTGATTGTTTTTGTGAAATATTTACTCCGGATTTGTCTGTGTTCTGTGTTGTGTATAATGATTAATGACGTCTGAATAAACGCTTTAACTTATCTTATCTTACATATTCATTTTGTTCATGAAAATAATCTTTCTTTTACTTATTCCATTCCATTTACAGTATTTTGTTGCATCACATTTTTTCACAGATTCTAGGAAGTTATTATAATCTTAAGTATTTTTGTTTTTCTTTCCACCTTATATGGTAGAAAATATCTGTCGACACTCGATGGGAGACTGTTCCCCAGTTCACAGTATTTTGCCGTCTCGGCGGTAGTGTCGTGACTGTAAAACACTAAATATCCCTTCCCGGTACCTTTCTCGATCCCCGCAGCACTGTGCACTGTGCACTGTGCCTGGGTCCGCTTTGCTTAACATAAACGCTATAACTCGTACGCTTAATTCGATTTTATTTGTGTGTTAATATTGAAAATTCTATATTTTCCTTGTAATAAGTGCATTATCTCAAGTTGATGCTACCAATCTAATTACGTCGCCAATGAGACTGCTAGCAATAAAGGCATTAACTCAGTGACTTAGTGCATTTATGACTAGCAAGCCATTGCAAGCCAGAAAAAGTGTCAGCACTAACTATAGATAGTGCGTTTTTGATAAGTAAAACTGTAATCGAAGTCTCCGACTGCTAGCAATAAACGCACTAACTCAGTGACTTAGTGCATTTATGACTAATAAGCCATTGAAAGCCAGATAAAAAGTGAGAACTAACTATAGATAGTGCGTTTTTGATAAGTAAAACTGTAATCGAAGTCTGAGTTAATGCGTTTATAAAAACTGAAATTCTGGATATATGAAGAAATCATGAAATGTCACTTTGAGAAAGTTGCAGATCTCGTTTTCCTGATACCAAATATGTATATAACTCAATTTCGCCAAAAACCATAGTTAATGCGTTTATCGTAAGCGCGGCAGATCTTAGATTCTTCGTATATCGTAAGATGTGGGGTAGCAGTTTTATAGCATAGTTGGGATTGAACATACATCATAATGACATGAAGAGATGGTTTTTTTATTACATTTCCATGAACTTTACTGATTACAGCGACCCGAAATCACCTACCTATCTATCATATTATATTTTTATTGAATGTACAAACATTGTAATTAAAGCATAATTTTAGTTAAATTAGTGCTTTGCTAAACCCTCCATTGGGGTCAATACAAATGGGACTAAACCGTTTTAATTTATCCAAAATTGGATTTATAAGTAAAATTTCTTCTTGCCAACTATCTATGCTTCTTTTGACTTTCGTGGGCTTCGTTAGACCAGAGACCTCGTATAACATACTTATTTCATTTGCGTTCAGAATTTTAAATTCAATGCTATGCTAACTTATCCAGACCTAGAGTATAGTACAGATAAGTAATATGTACTTATGTTCATATAGGTAAGTAATAAGATTTACGTGCAAGCATTATTAACAGGCAATTATTTCTAGTCCATTCTACCTTCATTATATTTTTCATGCTCGCTGATGAAGGTACTCATTGTCCAAATGTCCATCAAGATAAACAATTATTCAGATTCTAAGAATCGGGATAGGTAACCTTGCTTTCTTTCCGAAGTACCTACCTATAGAAAAAAATATTTTCCTCTAGGCAAATTGTTGAAACTCTTTTCTTCCATTTCAGTAAACTTCGCTACAGATGCCATTCACAGAAAATTAATGATAAAATTTACCGTTTAACTTTACTCGGCAAGAGAGAGTAAACTTTCTTTTTATAATTTCTTTAACTTTCAAACTTTAATTAAAAATTTTAGCAAGTTTTAATTAATATTACTCAGATCATTGCGTATAAATCGAAGTAATGATTGTTTTGTGGTTGGGAATTAATTTATATTATGCGTTCTTTGTTATGGATAAACTACAAAAAATATGTTTATCTACTCTCATGTCATAAACTTCGAATTAAAAACTTGAAATAGAATTGATAATGACGTACTTTATAAACGCAATACAGTAATCAAATTAAAAAATAATTATTATAACACTACTTCTCGAACAAAACTAATGTTATTATTAAACTTTTTTTCCATAACGCTACAGTTCTACTTTTTTTGGGAAATGCAAGGGTCTTGAAACCGTACAATACAATACAATACAATACAATAAATCTTTATTTCAGGACTAAAAATCCCATATCCATATATACCTTAAAACTAGACATAAATATAAAATATAACAATATTAACCAGCCAAGCTAGGGATTTTATTCTTCGGTCTCGCTTCCCTATAGCGTCGGTAGACGATGCCCTCCGGCCAGTAATCTTTGGCCAGGAACATTGTCTTGAGGTCCGCTGGCACCCGAAGTTTGAAGGACAGAAAGGTGTTTGATAGTCTGTGTAAGTCTGTGATCATTGGAAAGTTTTTTTTAACTATAAATGACAACCAAACAGCCACTCAGTGTTTGATGGTACCTACTTGGAGGCAGGAAGATTTAAACAAAGAGGTTCATTAATTTGAGGTTTGATAGTGTGGCCCTCAGGTGTGGCCCATGCTCCGCGCATGCGCTGTGATATGCTGGGTTTTGGCGGCAACAAAACGACAACGTGAAGTGACAGCGTTTTGTTGTGTCCTAAGCCTAAGCAGTAAGCACTGATTTATGTGGTAATATTGTTGTGTTTTAACTTTGATTTTTGTAGGAGAGACACATAAGTATGAGAGTAGATAAAGTAGTTTAGGAAACTGCACATAACTAGGTATTAAAACTCTCGTGGGATACTATTATAAACCTCGCCTATGGCTCGGTTTTTAAACACCCACTCGTGTTTTAATGCCCCTCATTATACAACAGTTTCATAAACTACTATTATAGCTTGAAATTAGTCTAGGCTCGCCCCTGTCCAGAAAGGAGTATTGGATATCTAATTGAACGTGGATACAAATGTGCCTCTGTCAGCCCTTGTGGAAAAAGAAGTGACGCTATATTATATTATGTTTAATGGTATCCAATTTTGCTTAGATTAATACTGATATTTTGTGTTTGTTGAACCAATCTCAGATTGTGTACAAAGCAATCCAATTCAAACATCCTGTTGATTCATACTGCAGCGAGCGCCGCCGCGCCGTCCAACTGAAACAAATACGGGAAAACCAGCATGGAACTTATTCGTTTCACGGCTTACTACAAGACTTCAAGAAGGAGATTTCTCGTAAAACTTTTCAACCGCAGAAAAGCGGGGAAAATCGTGAGAAATGTATTGTTAACACCATTTACTTCTTCAGGTAATTCTACTGTCCTTCCGATAGCTACAGGGCTATGTATCTTGATTAAATGATCTGGAAATTGATATATATTGAACATCCACTCGAATTGCTGTCGTGATTTATTTTGTTTTGCCACCGCCTTTGTAGGGTGAATGTTAGAATTGAAATACAATGTATATTAGCTGCAATGTTTTTATTATTATGTACCAATTGTGGCACTTGATTGAAAATCAGGACTTGGCATTATGCAAATGCATTGAGTTTGATCACTCGATTCCAGCGCATGTTTACTAGCCATATTAAAACCATGGTTACGCGAATATCTGACTTACGACCTTATACTCATATTACACATACGTTACAATAAACGCTTATACCAAATCAATCATTAAAATAGTCCAGACAAATAAAAGTTAAAACTTACCTAACCGCAATACTGCTTCTCTTTATAGTACAGTAATTCTATGACAGCAATGTATGGGAAAACAAACAAATTAATTAAGTTTTGAAACTTATGTGGATCAGACGGTGATCTTGAACGTGCAGTAAGAACTCCTCTATGTGACATGGCAAGAGTAGCCTTGCGGGATCTGGATATAGCTCGTATCCATAATCTTAAATAGCAAGATAAGTTGATATTCAAAGCCCTGAACGGGTCTATCCCGAAACCTTTTGGACCTGGAAGAGGATCTAGAGCATGCAGTAGGGATGTAGTATTGCATCGCAAAAGTTACTATGCGGATTTGGCTTGGGAAATACATGAGATGGAACACAGACTGATTCTATACTAAAAATCCATCTTGATTGGTTTGGGAGTATTTTGGACCCCCATAAAAGTGAAACTACTGGACCAAATTTAATGTTATCGACGCAAAATTTTGATTTACTCATACACATATTTTAACAAAATGTACGGTTTTTGAATAAAAAGTGAAGAACTGAAAAATGACCTACATTTACGGCGAGGGGTGTAGCGTCAGGTGGAGGGGGGGGAGAGCTGTGAGTTTTGAGCACCTAAAGGTATCAACCACATAAGTTTCAAAACTTTATTAATTTGTTTGTCCGGAAAAAAAAACACAGAATTACTGTATTATTAACGTAGCCACAAGCTCGTAAGCAACTATTGCCGCTGCCAGTAGAATAGAATGGAATAGAATATTTTTTTATTGTTTATCATTTTGGTAATACATGTCTCGATCCCTAATGGAGGTGTGTAGTAACAAATATTGTCCGGTCGGGATCTGTTTGCAGTTATTATTTTAAATTAGCACGTTCTATAAGGTGAATGAGGCGTGTGTGTCTGTGTGGTGGGTGGTGTGTGTGTATGTGTGACACACCCCACCCACCACACACAATACGCACACGCCTCGTTCACCGCCGCTGCCAGTACCTATTTTAAATTTTTCATTATTTTTTGCGTTACCCATGACGAATAGATTCCTGTCTATCCATCTTGAAGGTCAATCGAGATACGGAGATGGTGAATCGATAACCATTAGCTCTTAACCGAAGGTACCAGACAGCGATCCAATCTCGTCTTTATCAGCGTACCGCGATTACTTTGGATGTGTCGGGGATCCGGATTGAGAACTTGAGGGATGAAATGGGTTACCTCGTAATCCGTTTGGAATACTACGACATAGATTAATACTACGACAAGGATATGAATCTTAATATAGTAAAAAATAGTAAAAATGGAAGTATTATTAAGTTTCTGTATTATGTTTTCTGTGCAATAAAGTATAAAGTTGAAAGTATTATTGGAGAGTATAGTATAGTTTTTCTTGTATACGAAGTTTATTGGGTTTCATGCTTGCCTCTCACGCAGGAGTTGCAGGTTCGAATCCCGGTGCTGACCATGTACCAATGAGATAAGTCATTTATTTTAAGTATGTTATACGGACACTCTAACGGTGATGGAAAACATCGTGAGGAAACCTTCATTACTCACATTCTAAAGTTTCATGAAAATGAATTCTGACAATAACAATAAATTAGTGCCTTATTAGTGCCAAAATGCATATAATTAGTGACATCAATTCATCAATGAATTGTATTGAATTGAATCATAGTTCCGAAGTGATGGGCATACGTTTGTGAGGAAGCAATTTTCATGAAGCTTTCAAATGTGAGGATTACAACTCGACAGTCATTGCTAATATTTGCGGGTGACAGATGCGGGGGGTAGGGATGGTGGACGCGGTTCAAATTGATAAACAGCAATCAAAATCAGTTTTCCTGCCTGCGTTGCATGTCGGTAAATGTACGTCCAGCTAAAAAGTACAAATTTCGGAAGAACAAGAAGTAATATGACCTAAAACCTGTCTAACGATCTTTTGGCGTTTGAGTGACGTTTTCAGGGGGGCGCCAGTTCTACGCCACCTAATGCAATTAAAAGCGTTAGTTTCTATCTGTCACCGCGCGCCAAAAGATCGTTGAAAAGCTATACTTGTAGAGGAAGTAAGAAAAAAAACCCCAGTCTAATTCAAATACGATATTCTCTTAACGAGATTTTAAAAACATTTTTGGGATCTGCAGGTTGTTTAAATACCCATATTTATAAGAGATTAAAAGAGAACACTGCTATGTCGAAGTCAAATCTGATTTACCAAACTCAGAAGGATTAACATCAGCCGCCGCAAATATTGTATCACACATCCCCTCCAAAGCCACAACCCACACATTTAGAGTGTATTTTATTTACATATTCCCGTTGCATACGCTTCATTTATTTCTCATGACAACAAATTATTCAACGCGAACCGTAAATTATGATGGCGGGGGCGAGAGCTCGTGCAAATTATAATTATGTTACGTTTATGTTACTTTATCTCGTGGTGTTTTACGATGTCAAAAAGCTCGAGTAACAATAACCGGAAGAAATTACGCGTGAAATGTGACGACGAGATCGCAGATGAAAAGAGTCAGTCGGTTGAAAATAAATAGATAATATTTTGTTCTAATCATAGTTTTTTGGTAGCAGAACAAATTTTTATTATTGGTTCATTCTTTTGCGGTATTTATGTTGAAGAGGTGTGAAATTATCCTTCTGCAGCCTTTTTTGTTGCGTTGAAGTATTTACTACAATGCTTTAACAACAATGATAAAGGCTGTAGAGTAGAAGCATAATCTTTGTGTAAGTTTTGCTTTTTCATCTATTTACCCTCGAATCAACCTATGACTCAAGAGATTGTTGTCAACATTGCATTCAAGTTAGCTCTTTGAGGACGCCTTGACAGACTAAGTCAAGGGTATGTCATGTAAACTACAGCTTGTCAAGAAATGCTAGACAAAAAATAATGGCAACATATGTGACATATTTGGGCACCACTGCGTGTTTTGATTGACAAACCAAATGTGTCATTAAGGACAAGACGCAGTAGTCTTCAAATGTTGAAATCAGATGTTTCTCTGTGAAAATTGTTTCAGGTTTGCGCGTCATACATGGGCTTGAAACGCAGATAAATTAAATTACGTAATTTTCGCACTAGAAAATTCCATACCTTATATAATACACCGCTATCAGCTCTGAGAATTATGACATAGCACGAAGACGGTATTTTTTATTGCCATAGGATATCAGTAATTTTCAATTGCTTGAGATTGCTCTCAGAGATAAGAGCGTTTTTTAACGGGCATCAGAATGGCAAGAGGTATTTCTTTGACAAGTTATTTGATAAAATATAAGGTCAATAATAGATAGTAAGTTAGTGTTAAACTGGATGATATGAATATCTACATTTCATTTGTTGTAATTGCAATATTTGGTCAACAAGAAAATTCTAAGTGACATCAATGTATGTCTGATAAAAAAACGTAACATTTCCCTAGAAACACAATACATTCACACACACCACATTCTGCATAAACTAACTTAATAATCAAATGTCCTCAGGTGTTCGACATAATAAAAACCTGTATAAACCCTAGAAATACATAGCAAACCACGAAACTTGCCTTTTCACCGCTGCAAAAAAAGACACTTTCATAATGATTTTTCGCTGGAACTTTATTACAGAAGTCGGTGTAGTCTGTGTTGCGTTATTAAAATTTATAATGAGATGGTGTTGTTTACTATGCGACCTCAAAGAATGGAGAAACAAGGCCTCCGGGGATGTTTTAATTTTGTTTTACATAGAAGTCTTTAAATTTCATTATAACTCAAGCGTGTAAAGATAAACAAGTACAGTCGGTGATATTTTTATTAGAATACTGCAGATAATATTCAAATTCTGGAGTTAAGGCAATAAGCTAGCCTTTGGCTACAATATTCTGTGTATTGTGTTAGTTAAAAGACTTGAAAAGATACCTCTGTTTTGTATGATTGATCCACGCGGTAGGTGTAACTAAGTACTCTGATGCCTAGAAATAGATTGGTCCGGGAACGCCAGGATGCTTCACTTGTTTCATGCGATTACCACTACCTTGGCGGTTGTTTCTCTCGTCGTCGCATTATATCCGACTTAGTGCCGGTCTTTCACTCGTCAGATAGCGTTTGTCTGAGAAATTAGACATTTCACAAATTCACAAAAAAAAACTGACTGTTTATCCATCTCTTGAGAAACCGGCCTAAGACTGAAGTTGGCTCTTCATTGACCGAATGCCTTAAAAACTTACTTATATACAACGTGTAACTTTAAGTACGCAAAACCTGAAAATAGATTGTTCAGAATGACGAGTATAATAGATTCCATCACTATACCTAGATCATTTTTTTTTTAATTTTATCCATAATTATTTATTGCCGCTTCTATCATTTACCGTGATCCAGCGAGATATTCAAATAAGTGTGTCGAACGAAAGCAGCGGCAGATCAATCCACAAAGCAAGCGCGCGCGCTACATTAGTTATCTCTTTCAAACAAGGATCTCGCAATGAACGTTAGAAGGGAACAAACGGCGGGTGTGAATCAGTCTAGGTACCTATTTTGTGCTATCGCGGGCGGTGTACTGCGGGCGGTTTTTAAGGCGGCAGAGCTAAGAGAAACTATTAGAATTGTTAGGAAAACAAAAACTGCTCATATCTTCTAGAATTTTAGTTTTTATTTTTATTTTCTTTCAACAATAATTTTCTTGTAATAAAAATCACTTGGGGTCTATAAGGTTTTGCGTACTTAGAGTTACACGTTGTATAACATTTCAGATACAGATAAGTAGTGTGAAAAAAAAGATTTATGAAATATAAAAACATTGCAAAAAGCTAAGAATTTTATTTCGTCGCTTAATTCTCAATATAATTATAACACCAGGTAGTCCCTTTAGTCTACTAGCAACTATTCGCATATTAAGAGTAATTTAAATCGATTTTTAAATAGATAAAGTATTTTTGTACTTCCGGTTTCGCCCAGCCTACAGTGGCGCGATGTTTTCACTTCATTCCTTCATTTTGCGAAGCAACTAACGCACGTGCCGCATGCGCAAAAATAAATAAAAATGCCGAAGCGCACAGCTCAGGAGAAAATAGATAGGTACCATAGAAAGCTTCGAAAATTAGAAAGTGATCGTGGACGAAAAATCCGGGTGATATATTCGGATGATGAGGATGATGCAGGTTAGTGTTTCAACATTTCTTTGTCTTTTGATCGACTGCGAGTCGATCACGAGATTGCACATTACATTGGGTTTGACTGCGAGTCAAACACAATAACATGGTTAACTGCGAGTTAACCATGGTTTATGTCTTACATAAACAAAGTGCTACCTACTCAACCACAAAAATTATGGTCGACTGCGAGTTTACCATAGTTCCTTTGTTGATACAATTAAGGTTTATCAATCAACCTTTTTTCGCAATTGCTGTTTTGTCTGCGAGACAAAGTGGTTTGCGCGCAATTTATTCTCTGTATACCCTCGCTCGTAAATATGATTATTATTTCACGGGTGATACAACAAGTTTGTATTGTGTTTTAGATAACATCGGGAATATTGGCGAGGTCATACCGGTTCAAGACCCTACGAATGACCTACCTAATACGGATGAAAACATTTTCCTTGAATCAAACTCGGAAGCCATCGTCGCAAATGCAGATGAGGCCGAGTTGGATTTGGACCCGGAGCTATTGTCAGCATTAGGTGAAGCAACATCAGATTCGCCAGAATTTGGTGCAGGTATACACGACAACCTAGCCAAATTATGGCTGCCTCTGTTGAAGAAAGGCATGGTGTCAGAGAAGAAAACAAAAATCATGCAAGAATACCTGATTCCTGATAATTGCAGACTTCTAAAAGCACCAAACCTTAACGCTGAGATATCCGCTGCTGTCTCGGAAATGGTCCGTAACCGTGACAAAAAGCTAGTCCATGTGCAACAACAACTCGGCATAGGTATCACTGCCATTAACAGAGCTATGGACGAGTTACTCAAAAACGCTAACAAAGCAGTCGCTTTGAAATACCTAAGCGATAGCTGTCGTATTTTGTCGGATCTACACTTCATTCATACTAAGGATAGAATGAAACTCATAGCCCCGAGTTTAGAAAAGACCATAACGACTGTAATTCAGGAAGCTGAGCGAGATGACTTGTTGTTTGGTAGTAGCCTCGCGGAGAAAATAAAGGCCAGCAAAGCCATTGAGAAACAGGGTCAGTCAATCAAGAAGGTGACAATAACTCAAGTTCCGAAACCTGCAGCTCCTCAACCTACGGTAGTTCGCCCTGCTCCTCAGGGAAACTGGACAGGACCTCCTCGGTACCCGTCGAACAGGGGGGGGCGGGGAGGTCACAGGAAGCCACCTCAGCCGGCCCGTCGGCCGCAAGCGCATCAGACGAAACCAGTCAACAAGCCCCGTGCAACCCAGCATTAGCACAGGTACACGCAGGAAGAATAAGCTTTTACTATAATTGTTGGTTAAACATCACAAACAATAAGGTTGTTCTTGGCTGGATTAAAGACGGATATCCTATCCCTTTTTCTCGTGCGGTACATCAAACAGTAATTCCACACAGTAAATTATCACTCGATGAAAATCGAGACATGGTAGTAGCTATTGATAAACTGAAACATTTAGGAGCCATATCTATCTGCTGTCCATCTGCAGATCAGTATTTATCGAGAGTTTTTCTTGCACCCAAGAAAAATGGCGGTAAACGCTTTATTCTTAACTTAAAGAGCCTGAATAAATTTATCTCATTGTCACATTTTAAAATGGAAGATCATCGTACAGCAGCAAAACTAATACCGCAAGACGGTTTTTTAGCGACTATCGACTTAAAAGAGGCCTATTTTATTGTCCCTATACATAAATTACACAAAAAATACTTACGATTTCAATTTAAAGCAGAGTCTGGAAAAAATTATACATACGAATTTAACGCCCTACCTTATGGCTTGTCAGTCGCACCATGGGTATTTACTAAGTTAATGAAGGTAGTAATGACCTACTTACGAAGTCGTGGTAACAAATCTGTGATATATTTAGATGACATACTTTGTATTGGCGATAGCTACGAGGATTGCTTAAATAATGTAAATGAGACTTTAAGATTATTGAGATGTCTAGGTTTTGTAATTAACCACGAGAAAAGTTCATTAGTGCCTCAAAAGTCCTGCAAATTTTTAGGCTTTGTTATGGATGCAAGTTGTATGTCCATCTCTTTACCTATTGATAAGCGTCACAATATTGCTCAATTGGTGGAAAAATTTTCATCTCTTCCAAGATGTACAATACGAGAATTCGCCCAGTTGATCGGTGTTCTTATCGCAGCCTGTCCCGGAGTTCAATATGGTTGGTTATACACCAAAGTCTTAGAGCGACAAAAGTATCTTGCTCTGCAAAAACATAATGGTAATTATGAGTTAAAAATAAATTTGCCAAACGTTATTTTAGAGGACTTGGACTGGTGGAAGTCTAGTATTTACAAAACATACAGTCCTATGAGATCTTTAGAGCACAAACTTGAAATTTACACTGATGCTTCCGGAACAGGTTGGGGTGCAGTGTGTGGTGATAAGAAAGTAAATGGTATGTGGAAAACCACTGAGAAAAAACACCACATCAACTATTTGGAACTGCTGGCCGTATTCTTGGGTTTAAAGAGTTTAGCAAGTCACGAGTCTGATTGCGCAATATTGTTACGCATTGATAACACAACAGCCATATGCTACGTAAACAGAATGGGTGGAATACAATTTCCCCATTTAAATAATTTAGCTAGATCCATTTGGCAATGGTGCGAAAAACGCAATATTTGGTTACACGCATCATATGTAAATACGAGAGAGAACTTTGCGGATGCAGAGTCGAGAAAGATCAATCCTGACACTGAGTGGGAGTTGTCAGATCTGGCATTTCAATCAATTACTCGACGATTCGGACGTCCTGAAATTGATCTTTTTGCATCTCGCATAAATGCTAAATGCGAAAGTTTTATTTCATGGAAACCGGATCCAGACGCTGCAGTAGTGGATGCATTTACAATTAAATGGAATTCGATATTCTTTTATGCATTTCCACCGTTCACTCTCATTTTAAAATGCCTAAGAAAAATCATTGATGACGAAGCAACCGGAATTCTAGTCTTTCCAAATTGGCCATCTCAACCTTGGTTCCCACTGATGAAAGAGTTGCTTGTATCAGAGATCCTATATCTGAACCCCAATGAGCATTTATTGCAATCCCATTTCAGGGAGCACCACCGCCTCCATGCAAACCTTACCCTGGGTGCCGCGCTGCTTTCCGGACGGCGCTCATCAGACGCGGCTCCCCGCCAGAGGCTCTGACGCTGCAACTAGCCTCACTAGCTGAAACCACTATCAAACAATATAATGTCACACTCAAGCTTTGGTGGGAGTTTTGTACGAAAAATAATTTTGATACTTATCTTTGGTCAAAAACAGCAGTATTATTGTTCCTTTCAGAAATTTTCGAAAAGGGTTGTTCGTACGGTTCATTAAACAGCCATCGCTCCGCTTTATCGTTCCTATTGGGAAACGAAGTTGGATCAAACGAATGTATAAAACGTTTAATGAAAGGTGCCTATAAACTAAAACCTAACAAACCTAAATATAGCTTTACTTGGGACCCACAACTAGTGTTGAATCTCGTAGCAGACTGGTATCCTAATACAGATCTTTCTATAGAACTAATAACAAAGAAATTAGTGATTTTACTGGCAATTTGCACTGCTCATAGGGTACAAACCCTTTCCCTGATTAAACTGGAAAACATTTCATTTTTAGATAATGGCATCAAGATTGTAATAACAGATATTATTAAAACATCAGCAATAGGCCGCGAACAACCCGTATTAAACTTACCGTATTTTGTAGAAAAACCACAAATATGTCCTGCCACAGCTCTAAAAGATTATATATTTTTGACAGAAAATATTAGAGCTGTTAGTTCAGGCACACTTTTATTGACGTACAAACGACCACACAAGGCAGCTTCGAGTCAAACCATCAGTAGATGGATCAAACAAGTCCTGTCCGCAAGTGGTGTGGATGTGTCCGTGTTCAGCGCGCATAGCACGCGCCACGCCGCCGCCACCTCGGCTGCCGCCGCCGCTGGCGTCAGCGTCGACGTCATACGAAAGACGGCTGGCTGGACTGACACATCTAACACTTTTGCGAGGTTCTATAATAGGTCCCTGATTGACCAAAATAATTTTGCTAGTTCCGTTTGCTTATCATCAAATATTTGATTGAAGCCCTTTTTTGTGTTTTTTGATAAGTATGTACTAAGTTATGTACCATTTACGTTATACATTATCGTTATATTGATTTAAGGTAATAGACCTTTTTTGTTTTTGTTATGTACTTAGTTAAGATATATAACTAAAGGTTTCTAATTAAAATTTATACTATTGATTAACGTTTATTTATTTCAACAAGAACTTTCTCCTCTAAACATCTACCTGGTGTTATAATTATATTGAGAATTAAGCGACGAAATAAAATAAGTGATCAAACGAACTTACCAAGTGAAGTTCGATCATTATTATATGAGTCGCTTAATTCGAAGATATAATTACCCGCCCCCCCTAGAGTGGATTAACCACACAGCCCATGAAGAAAGTTCTGTTTCTCTGAAAAGAATGAAGTGAAAACATCGCGCCACTGTAGGCTGGGCGAAACCGGAAGTACAAAAATACTTTATCTATTTAAAAATCGATTTAAATTACTCTTAATATGCGAATAGTTGCTAGTAGACTAAAGGGACTACCTGGTGTTATAATTATATCTTCGAATTAAGCGACTCATATAATAATGATCGAACTTCACTTGGTAAGTTCGTTTGATCACTTAATATTTATAACTTATTTATTTAGTGAAATGTTACAAATAGGAGTAGCTACACGAAACGGTATTGCTGGTTTTTACAATTCAAATTTTGATGTGTCCATGGTTCCCACACTAGGAAAGTCCTATGTCGTAGGATCCCTTTGTTTGTAGCCGGCGCATTACGGCCGGCCACAAACAGTCGGAATTCTTCCGATTCGGAATTCCGAAGCAGGATTCAATCCCATACAAATCCGCGAAAATTCCGAACGGAAAACTTCCGTATGTATGTGGTAGATCCATAGATTTGTATGAATTTACTGCGTTCGGAATAATTCCGTTACGGAATTCCGTACAAGAATTCCGACTGTATGTGGCCGGCCTACGTTTCGGCGTATATATCGTCGCCAAGTCTGAAACAGGTTTCTGCGCCCTCGCCATAGTAACTGGCATGCCATCCGTTTGTAGAATTGGGGGCCTGTCAACTTCCTGTCAACATTAAATCTTGTTCATTACAAAATGGCTATTTTTACCAGAATAAAAAACACATTTCTGTAACAGTTTTCCAGTAAGCTCTGTATAGGATTAAAGCGGATATAATTATATCGGCTAATCTGGATATAGCAATGGATGTGGAATAGGCTGAGGACAGCAAATCTGAGCTTGTAAAGCGCTAATGGGATTGTCTGAAGTCGATCCCTCGCCCACAGCGAATTGTTGCAGCGATGCTAAACGTGCGACAGCATCGCTACTAACGAGCGTTAGTCGCATTTGCAACGCGCTTCAGAAGAGACGCCAACGCGCTACTAACGCGCTACAGCATCGCGACTGTATCGATGTGTCGGCAGCCGATCGTAGAATTGGGCACATCATGATGTGCCTCGCGATTTCAAGATATGGCCAAGCTATTACTGAGCATATCATGATAAGGCGGGTTTTAACGAAAACATGTCTTTTTAAAAGCATTTTTATTCAGCACTACGTGATGTTTTTTATGTTATACTTGTCAAACGAACACGAAGACTATTCGGGGGCTTCGGTGCGCTCGCCCCCTTTAGTCTTCACCTAAACTACCGGAATGTTGGAAGAGATTTTATCTTTTCATGATATTTCACGTTTGAACACATCATGTTGTGCCCAATTCTACGATTGGCCGCCGATAGGTGCGGACGCGCGGCCGCCGTGTCGGATGACATCGGGGAAAGAATAGAGTGGGTGGCGCTTCAATGGAGAATAGCGTTTGCATCGCGACAGAAGCCTGCCGGTATCGCGTTTGCATCTTGGCTGAATCGTAGTTACGTGGGCAAGGGTACACAGCTATCAACGACAGCATCGCGACTGCATCCCTGCAAAAAGTCGCCGTGGCCGGTGGGCGAGGGCTCCCAGTGAGCAGAGAATCTTTAATTATTTATTTGTTACTTCATGAGGTTGTACATACACCCTGGAAATATTATCTAGTCATTTGGGCTAGTCACGCAAAACGGAGTTTTGAATAACAAGCTTCAAATGGGCATACCTGTGCCTCTGCTACCCCGTCTGTGGAAAGGCATGACGCTATGCTACGCATTCTAGTTTTAAAATTAGTCATTATACAGTGATTTATTTAATATTTGATTTATGAATTGTATTATTTGTATTACTATCTTAATTATTTTCCTTGTCATGTGTGTCCTTGTCATAAGAAATTTATTCAATGACATATCTTAAAATTAGCTACGCATAGCAAGGTACCCACGTATGTTTATGTCACCGTCAAAGTATGAAATTCTTAATTCTATAGAATACCTAGGCCTTGTATGGAATGCCAAAAATTGGCAGTCAATGTATGAAATATTTTTTATTTCATACTTTACTTAGGCTTTCTATAGAATGCCCAAAGTGCAATTGGCAAGTTATGAAATGTATGATACTAAATACTGAAAAATCTGAATTGCACGCGGTTAAAGGGGGTGAGCAAAGCGAAGCCCCCTTTATCCTTCGTATTAGGTTGATATGTAAGAACTATGGAAACAAATACACCATCAAATTACGAAAACGGCTAAATATTTGCTCTTTTTGACGAGCAAACTTCCCACCCCAATTAAATTCGCAGAAACTCAACGGTACCTTTATACAATGTCTGGGCGCGGTTTGATATTATATAGAATACCTAGGCAATGCGTGTAATAAAGATCATTTGAAATATTATTTCACATATTGACTCAAGAGGCCCGTCATTGTCTATACAATGACTAGGCATTTCATACTCTGCCGGTAACATTCTAATATATCCGCAAAGAAACTAACAATGAGCACACCTTACATCATTCATTACAAAGAGATTACATTACATGTGTTAATACACAATAAAAGTACACGTAAGTAACTTCGGAGAGACATGACGTACTCTCATCCTATCCTTTGATACGGTAATTTTAAGTTATAATTGGAGCTCTGCTTTTGATTGAAATAATGCTTCGTTACAAAATGTTGCGAACAATGCCACTGCTGAACCTAATGAGTTTTATCAGTCATTCTATTTTGTATTCTTCCTACAAATGAGCCATGAAGCTGAAATTTCGGCCGTTAATTTTAAACAATGACGACAGTAAGATGAACTGAGATTATACAGTTTGAAGATTTATCTAGCAGCTAGAGTTTCTTTCAGGTTAACTCTACGACTCACAGAAGCTCTATACTATAGTGTTTGACTTTGACAGTGACTACCAAGACGTCAATTAATGTCTATTGCAAGGGGATGAGAACTTAATTTCCCCTAATTTTAATGTCATTTTTGTTTCCTTTTCGGCTAGGAGAATGACAATCTCTAGTCTGAATCTTTGACTTGCGAAGATTCTTCTTACCTAAATAGTTTTCATTTAAAAACAAACTACCATCCATTTTGCCTACCCTATCTAGCTAGCCATAATAAAATTAACTAATACACGGTGAAAAGGAATAAAATAAATAAGCATTTTTTTTCAGTTACGTTTTGAGACTTCTTTAACCTAAACTACAGGTCAACTTCATCTGATGAATGAAGTAAGATTAGCTATGAAGTAATACCTGTACATGTGTGCAGGTGGCTGCTGATTACAAGCGTGCAATGTGACAGGTTTATAACCAGCAGTGGGCAGAAAATGATGAATTACTAATGCCTATTATATCATTAATCTATGTTCAAGTGTCCCCTGGAGTGAAATTTATCACGGCTGACTGTTAGAACAATAAACTTGATTATTGCTCGGCCCATTTAGCTGATGAAGTTATTTGCAATGGTGGTGTTGACCGTGGCCTGGTAGCCGACTTGTACCAAGAGTCATAATCTGTTTTTAATTTATTTCACACGATGAAGTGTAATGATTGAAACTCTCATTGATTCTTACTTTGATTCCTAAAACTTATCCCCGACGTTCTGGCGGTGAGAATGGTGTCGGGGATTCCCTATCGCTAAACACAAAAATCAGCTAACTAAAGGGTCCCACTACACAAGATATCTTAGTGGCCCCACACTTGGATACCCTAAATCGTAGGAACCTGTTCTCTGTTTGTTTTAAACAGAAATGTCGAAGCAATCTGATGGTTTTCTCAAAATATAATCATCATCTTCTTTCAAGGTCATGGGACTTACCCACCACTTACCACCAAGGTAGCGACTACCAACCTTTAGAAACAAGTTCACTCGGTGCGACGACGGCGACGAGACGCGGCGAAACATTCCCCGTCACGTAGCGCTGTCAAAATTCCCGTAGATTTTGATCGCGTTATTATGTGCCCCGTGCAAAACAAATGAGCGTCGCCAGGTGAATGTGTGAGTGCTCACGTAGGGGAGGGGCGTTCTATTTCCGTCCATAATTTTTGTTATGCGTTCACTGGATGAAGCCTTTCTAGAATCAAATCTTGGGTTTAGCAAAAGGCAACTAGTATTCTGCGCTGAAAAATTGTTGTATGAGGAACTACCAGGATCACATAACTACGGCACAGATTAATAAAGAGTTAGCAGTTACTATAGGGACTTAGGCCCTCTTCAGAGTGAAGTGACCCCTCAAATGAGACACTTTTAACATTTTAGGGAATTCTTCACTCTGAAGCTGACCGTAGTCTATAGTAAGTTTTTTGCGTTCACTGGATGTAAAGCCTTTCTAGAATCTAATGTTACTTCATCTTAGGTTTAGCAAAAGGCAACTAGTATTCTGCGCTGAAAAATTTTAGTGTGAAGAACTACCAGGATCACATAACTACGGCACAGATTAAGAAAGAGTTAGGAGTTACTATAGGGACTACGGTCAGCTTCAATGATTCACTTTTAACATTTTAGGGGTCACTTGACGCTGATGCTGACTGGTCGTCAGCGTATCTACTACGTCACGGTATTCTCATTCAAATACACAATAATATGTTCTTACAGTTCGATTACAAATAAATATGCAAACACACGAACAATGAAATTAAGCAGATTTCAACTGAACTCGTTTCATTTTGATCTCTCAAATATTTGTGATCTGGGGGCTAGGATGGTCATAGTTCTTTTCGTCTTTCTTCTTCTTCTTTTCTGTTATTTTGCGGATCGTAAACTGAATCACGGTTGCGATAACCTCGGCTACAATGTCCTGAAAAAATATTTTTACAAATATCTTATACCTTCCTACGTATTAGAAATCAAAAAACTATGTGAAATGATGATGAACAATAAAGTTAACTACTAAACACAAATTGATGAACTATTGTACATTGAAAACAAAGATTATTAGTTTTACGTTGCCATCACGTATGTAAATGACCCTTTTGACTTAGCCACCATTAGAAAAACATACGTTTCTCAAACTTTCCTAAATAACAGTCTATTTATTCCACGTTGCTGAACTAGCTGAGGCATGGTGCTCAATAATTTAGTCGAGTAATTCGGTGGAGAGCGTAGCCAAATCATTTATTATTCAATCTACTAGCCGTGTTCTCAAATAGTGATACTGTTGGAGGTGTTTAATGTCGGATAAGTGTAGGGAATGGGGCTTTTAAGTGCCTTTTAGTTGGATTAATTCGGTATTTATATATTGGAATATAAAATAAACATAAATACGCACACATCATGATATTTTTTTTAACCTCAGTAGCCACATGCATGGCTACATACATTATATAGGTATTTACATACATATTAATTCTAGTACTCAAAATCTTGCAGAGTTTTTTTTGTTTCCTAGTATCGAGTTCGGACTAACTGTAATAAGGTATTGAACTTGACTGCAAACAAGTGACCTTTACTTAGCCCGTTGCCTGTACAAATAGCGGATTTCGCATTAATAACCAATAACCAATGTAATAAAATATCCAATTATTAATGAGAAGTAAGTATGGAGACTGCTTGGCTCAACTGAACAGTTAAATCATAAATTGTGTAGGTATTCAAAATGACAAAATAATATAATCTGTGCTTATCGAGACAGCGAGCGTAAGATACAAAGTGTGGTTAATCTAAATCGATTTAAACTCGTTCGTGTATTAATGGTTAGGTTTATCGACAATACATGAGTGGTCTACAAACTTTGAGAGCCGCTGTCCGCTCGACCAGCGCTCCAGGGACGAGGGTCTAAATGTTAGGAAAATGTTCCGAAACTCCCAATTCGATTGGAAATATATGTAGAAGTATGGGTGTTACCGTGTAACTAAATCACCCGAATTTTCTGGAGGAGTGGTCATAATGTAAGTTAAAGTAAGCAAATGTATTTTAATGTATGTCTTATTCATGCCGAAGACCTGGCCGACCAAAAACCCACTGGCTTTAAAACCTCACCGAATGATTCAATTTTAAAACCGAAGACATTTTTGAGCCGCAACATCGCGGTCACAGATAGCCATGACCATAGCCGACCTCCGATAGGAGATGGCACTCAAAGAAGAAGAGGTCTCATTAATGTCCCCGCCGAGAGGGAAAAGGGCCTGGGGGGCGTCGGGGCCAAGGACCTGGATACGAATAAGATTGAGCCATACTCTACCACGCTGGCTCAGTGCTTTACAACTAAGTACTACATGGTATTACTAAGTAGCTGGGACGTATAAGGGTTAACGTGTCTTCCTAAATACAGAAGTGCCCGAAACAAATCTCACATAGAAACGGGTCACTCATCCAGTTCTGCTGTACCCGTTTCGGCCGCGATGCGCGGATACCGCTCGGCCACGGACGCTTTTAATGTAGCAGGCGATTAATCGATGATTAGTTCAGAATAGCGGCACGTTATAGTTGACTGTTGTCCTACTCGCACTTGGCCGGTTATTTAGTTTTATGCTAACTTAAGCCCAACCAAGGCTTTTTGACCTGGACAATATTCCAGCACATGCAACAGGACAACCTCTAACTGATTACACCCCGTGAGTGGCCTTGCCTGACCTGGATATACTTAGAATTTGATGATTTATAAGGTGTGTTGGAAAAGTACGTTGTAATTTTAAAAAACTCATTTGTACACGATCAACAACGGATTCGAACCTTCATCTCCTGCGTGACAAGCATCCGTGTAACCTACGATACCACTGAGCTCCTCATAATGCATACAAATACAGATCATTCTGTGACAGGGTAAATTTGAAATTCTGATCTGTCTCGTCATAAAGCCTCTAAAAAGGGTTTATGTTACACCCTTTCAGTTCAAATTTCACAAAGAGTACCGTATTAGCTGTAACGAGACGCAGTGTGTCGTTATAACGAGTGGGATTTAGAAGGATATTTGTCTATTATGCGACAAATTTGCCCTGCACTTCATTTGTAAGTGTATCAATATGGATATGTAATGTATGCAGTTATCTTGATATTTTGTGGAGATTCTTCTTCAGCTGGCTGCTTTTGCGCATTTTGTGGGGATTACATCTGTCGTAATATAAATAGTATAGGTTAATCTGTGTAACTCTAAGGGGATAATATGGGTAATACATTTATTGGTCTCGTGCGGTACATATAGCAGAATAAATTCTACACTGAGGTTGTTAATCTGATGTGACTGAGTTTTGGAATACGTATCTATGTGCCGACTTCTTACCTAACTGACTTTATCTTTCTTCTCTCAGTCGTCCAATATACAGAAGATGGAGGGAATACGTTAATTAAATATACCTGAATATATACAGTAATAAAGAAAGTATTAGATTATCAACTCCTTTATTATGACTGATAGTTAAAGTAAGCAGCTTCCAGATGGCCACCGTAATGGGAACTTGAACAGGTTATGTGTACTTCTTAAGGTGGAAACTGACCAATGTTATGACGTGTAATGTAACATTCGCATCGAGCATGCGATCAATTAAAGAAGAGTGGCTACTGTTTTGTCGGCTACGATTATCCTTGAGCCTCGGTTCATATTTGAAATGATGTTAATTAGTTATAAACGATTTTGTTTTTAACCGGCTGGATTGCAATTAATCCATCGGTTTCTGCTCATGTGCACTTCAGCCGGCTTTCCGGAATAGTTCGTTCATACGACATGCGGGGAAGGGGCGGGGGTAGTGCGCGGCACGTGTCAGGCGAGTGTTTTGTTTATATTTAGCATGTCATCCCGGTCGTTGTTTACCCAACTTGATTAACCTGTATTTACTTACAATATGTATGTCAAACTTGGTTAAGAAACATCCAATTAGGGAACATCAATCATCTTCCTTTAAACTGTGTGTTGAGGGCGAAACACAAATAAAAAACAATAAATTACACAACGATGTTTTTATTTAACTTTAAGAAATCCCACATTAAAAGTCTTGACTGGATCTTATCCATTAACGGCAATATGAACAGCGAATGTGTTTAATACATACGAAATATATTATTTCTGACCTTAATTTTACGTAAAAATATTTACAGTTTGCCCTTATTCTTGAACTTATTTTCCAAGTCGTTAAGAAATAAATATGTTTCAGGATGCCTTATGATGCAAAATAAGTAAAAAAAATTGGACGATTTCGTCATTTTAATAATATTGTCCAAACTCGAATCAGGATGAACCGCGAATTTTTAAATTTACACCAACGAAATTTCATACCCTGTTTTATGAAGGGGTCTACCCTTTTAGCGTGACATTGAAATCATTATGTATCTTTGTACATAGTGTTATACGTATATCGTGACAGACCGTGCCTTATTGCACTTGACTCGTTTTCTACAATAGGCATTTTTTCAAAAAATCATACCTATTTTATAAATGCTGATATTATTAATAAACGCCAAGCGCATGTTTAGTTTAAAGTAAGTTTAGTTTAGTGACATTAAAATATTTTCAAACATTTTCATCTTAAGCAACATAATTTGGGCTGACATAAAAAACGTATAATTGTTAATCAATAAAATCATACATTTACTTAGGCCTGCAGTCATAATTACATCTATTACAATTAAAGTAAGTTAATCTGCAATTTTTATATACCTGAAACTATTTGGTATTTACTTACACACATTTTGTCCTTATTTATTCATAGAATTACGAGCTTTATGAAATACCTGTACAATTACAACTAAGACTATCTATATGAGTGTTTGGTAAAAAAATACTCGAAAATATTTTTAAAAACTCATTAAGGGATGGAAAAAAAATTAAAGCCACATCATTACTCAATGTTAATAACTGAAACATGCCTGAAGCAAAAAATAATACAAACGAAATAAGTAAGTGAGTTTACGAGCAATCTGCAAATCAAACATTTATAATTATGTTTATAATGGTTTTATCTTCACGAGGTTTCCTGTTTAAAAATAATACAATAATGTTGCCAAATGCAATATCAATTTGGTACCAATGTTTTGTAAAATTTTCTACAGGGTTCCTCGTGTGATACAAAAAACTTTGGAATGTTGACTAGAGATACATAATAAAAAAGAATGAATGCTCATTTCGATTGTTCGCACAATCTATTATCAGGTAATTACAATGGATTCTCTTTGGTGTGAAACATAGACGTGATCTGAAAAAAATAGAAACACGAAAAAATTAGGTACCTTCGCACTGTTATAGTAGTATAATGATAAATAGGTTTACAGATTAATAAGCAGGGTACTGTGAGTGTGAATATTGTGTATATACAAAGAAAATTCAAACATACAAACTTAAATCTTTTGATGATCAAGCAAATGAAGTTGTCATCAAAAGATTTAAGTTCGTACACGATCGCATCAGCAGTCGATGTTAGGAATTACTTGCTAGGAACTTGTTCTTTAGGAATGATATAAAAGGAGAATCAAGATCTAAATGTATTTGGGCCCTAGATATCTGCAAAAGTTTGAAATTGATGTTATAAGGTTATTCTCGAAAATCAATTGACGACTAAGTGAGCGTTTGACTAATAATACTTAGGCTTTCTTAAGTTTTGTAAAAGGGTTTAGATTAGAGCATGTGTAAATTATAATAATAAAAGTAAAGTAAATGAAGCCCATTAATGTTCCCACCGAGGGCCACAGGCGTTTACTCGGATCCGAGTAAGATTGAGCCATACTCCACCACGCTGGCTCAGTACGGGTTGGTGGAGGGGTTTTTACGATTACTACATACTACGAAGTAGCCGGGACCTACAGCTTAACGTGCCATCCGAACCACGGAGTGTCCGATAATGTACTTAAAAGTAAATTAAATGTAGCCCATTAATGTCCCCACCGAGGGGCACAGGCCTTTACTCGGATCCGAGTAAGATTGAGCCATACTCCACCATAATGTACTTAAGACAAATTAATCATCTCATTGTTACATGGTCAGCACCGGGATTCGAACCTGCATCTCCTGCGTGAGAAGCAAGGTGAAACCCGCTAGACCACGGAGCACTCTATTTATTATAATATTAATATTGTAAAAAAAACAATCTTAATCTAAATCTGAATCTGAAAAAAATACACGGCTCACCTTAATTATTTGGCTATTACGACAGGACTATGTGAGCCAACGCTGGCAGCAGAGTCAGGGTGATTTTCGTGTAAATATTCGTTCCTGAAACAAAAACTTATTTTGAAGTAAAGGGTGGGAACCTTGTGATGCGTTGCTTATCTATCATAAAATTTAAATACAGGCATATACTTTGTCTCTAGACACACTAGGATTCCCTGTCGTGGGAACAGGGCCCTATAGTTGTCGAGACATCGGTTTTGATACCGGATATATCCGCCGAAAATGGTTGTAATTCATATTTATTCCGATCAAAAACGGGTCGAGATATCTTGGTCGCTCGTTTTTTTGTTGTTTTCGATTGAGATATTTAGTATCTTGAATCGATGTTTCGACCAAGAAGATAATCCAGAAAGCGCTAGAATTGCCGCCCTGCGACGTCACAAACAAATGGAGATTTTCTTTCCTCCAAAGCCAGGATTTTAAAACCGGAACCTCTCGGTTAGAAACCACTGCCTCGACTACAATAGGTCATCGGGTGTCAGAAATATCGTAATTTGTAACTGTCATTTGTTCTAGACCTCGTCTAAGCTGAAATGACGCGCCCCACTCCTTGGTTTTTTATGACAAGTAAATACAAAACCAAGGAGTGGGGCGCGTCATTTCAGCTTAGACGAGCTCTACAAGTATTTAGTACAAGGAAATTATGAATAACTAGTTACCTTTTGATCCCACAGCCGCTGCTAGCTGCATGTCAGCTGCAGTCGGCATTTCTGGCGTCGTACTAATCGGACCTGCAAACAATTTAAATTGAAATTATTGTTATGTTAAGTTTATTCCATGGAACGGTGATGGAAAACACTGTGAGGAAACCTTCATTACTCTCCATAGCTGCGGCGAACCTAACTAGCCCCCTGTCACGCAAAATGAAGTATTGAATCACTGGCTGAAAGTGGGCACAGTCGTGCCTCTGCCACCCCGTATGTTATTCCATTTGTTATCCGGCGCATAGGATAAGGGAATTATATAAAGTGAAGTTTGTAAACAAAGCCCGTCCAAGTGCGAGTAGGCATTTACGGAATTTTATTTTAGGTCCAAAAGAAATTTTAATTCTACAGGTTCTGTATGGAACCTTGTGATCCGAAATAAAAATGAATTATTATTATTATTATCTTGCTAGTATCAAGCAAATTCAGCAATAGTGTGACTGCGTATATTGATTGCGTTAAGCCTTATGATTTTTAAGCTCTATATTATATTTTTCACAACTGGACCAATATACGAGTACCTGACCCTCTCGTCGACACACCTATCTATTGTTCTCCATTGTTCGTTTGTTCGACCGGTGTGCTTCTGAGAGTGAACCAGTTACTTTGTTTTTATTTTAGCTTGATACTTAGTCTTGACAGACGGACAAACAGATGGACAAAGAAATGATTCTCTAGAGTTTCTTTAATACAATTTAAGGCTCGCGGTATCGTCAAATTAGCACCTGAATGTGGTGGTGAGATTCGGCACTGATCGTACCGGGACAACTTTCCAAAAGGTGAGCTATGTTGGACTGTGCTTGTTTCTACAACTCGTAGATGATCTCAGCTCTGTGGTGCAGCGTTTGCGCATCTGCCTACCATGCGAGAGGTCCCGGGTTCGAATCCCGGCTGTGGAAAAAATAAATATAAAACTCCATGTCTTGGATGTTTACATGTTTGTGATGTCACTGTTTCTGGTTCCCACGTTACAGGATATCCTAGTGTTGGGCCAGAAGCAATGTATGTGCCTGTATGTAAATGTTTATTGTGTATTGTACATCCAGCGTAACTACAGAAACTCCCACTCACTCAAATTAAAAGAACATTCCCGAACGAACTATAACATCGTTAACTTGTTATACTACTTTCGCCGAAACTAAATTAGTACAGACCCCTCCGGGGATTCCTTTTAGCAAGTAATTGAAAATACTCGATCCATCATAATACGTCTATTCTTCAACATCCAATCATAAGGTGAAGAAGAGGATGGTGAGAAAAAGCGCGATTATTTGAACGTTTATACATCAACTTTTTACATTAAGTTGAGGTATTGGCAAACACATTGTTATTTTCTTGAATATTCAATTCCCAACTGCAGTTTGCTGATATTTTGTCACATTCTATTTTTACGTCACCGATCGGTTTTCACGGTTAAGCTATTCCCAAGCACAACTCACAGCAGGGTGCTCCACTTTAACGAATTTTTACACCCTAGATTGCCCCTGCGGCAGGTGTGTGAGCCCGCTTGAAACACTCGATAGTCACTCTCGATACATTAATGTAAACCGCATCTCATGTCATATTGTAAATCGCATCTCATGTCATATTGTAAATCGCATCTCATGTCATATTGTAAATCGCATCTCATGTCATATTGTAAATCGCATCTCATGTCATATTGTAAATCGCATCTCATGTCATATTGTAAATCGCATCTCATGTCATATTGTAAATCGCATCTCATGTCATATTGTTTGTTTATTTTGAGGTTTCTTTCAAACGTCAAAATGTCGAACCTCAACTCCTGATCAATGAAAATCTTGAGCCTCAATGACGAAAAATAAACTCTTTTATTTTCGTCTTTGTCAATGTCAATGTATCTCACTGTCAGCCATCACAACTTACGGTTACTTTCGGTTATACTAAGAAATGTTTACTTGGAAAAGAGCGAGATGTGATTTATAAGTAATTCTTAACATAGTCTAAATGAGTTATTATGACTAAACAATATAACATGATATACGATACTATATACAAGTTATATTAAATTTTCTTAAACTCAAATTCTTGCATCACTAAATTCGAAATATCAACTATTTATACTGATTCATAATTCATAATTTATTTATTGCACACAGACATTTAAAAAAAAACGGTCATACTAAAAATAGTGAACAAAGGCGAGCCTATCTCTAGTAAGAGATCTCTAATACACTGATACACCTAGCCTAGTGGGAAGTAGAAATCACTTATCCTAAAACACAGGGTTCGCCCCTTTTTAGGGCCCCTACTACGACACATCCCTTGTTTATCTTCATCCCTTGTTTATCTTCATCCCTTGTTTATCTTGTTATTCAAGTTTTTCTTGTAACATTTTTTTTATATTTTATTTTTTATTTAATTATCATTATTATAAAAGAAATCTAAGAGTAAAAACAGTCGAGAAATTTAAACACAATCGATAATATTTAATTTATAGTTTCCTATTTTGTTCTGTGGACTCTTGACCGGAAACAATATTTCGTTTTACCTTCGATAAATGATATGGAAGAAATATCGAATGATACACAAAAACCTTATACTAAGGTTTATGTGTATTATTCAATATTTCTTTGCGATAAAGATGACATGATAGTATAGCGAATTCAACTTTTTCTCGAAGAAAGTGAGAATCGTGTCCCTGGGTTTGCTGAAAAAAACTCTGATAAGAGAAAAGCTTGTTTTGTATTGTCGCGTGAAACAAAAACACACACAATCTTTAAAACACCTGCCCAATTAGACTGAGCCTGTTCCAAGAATATAAAGGATTAAAACCGATCGATAGAGGACAGAGGAACAGATAAATCATAAAATTTTCAAAATGAGAATTATTTTAGTCAAGATCACAGCAAGCCAACTGCAAAATCTTTCTCATGTCGGAAACACTCCTACATCCACGACTTTTTCCTTCCCGAATTTCCATTCTCTAGATCACTGCAAAAGACAAGTATTTTCTACAACAATTGCGTTAACGAAGCATAAAATTATTCACAACGAGTACTCCTGCAGGAAATGTGTCATCTGTTTCTTTATACAGTTAAGATAGCTGGCTGCGCACACAAACTTACCCCGATAAAAAGCTTAAATGGCTCCCTCGGAAAATTATTCAGCGAAATTGTTATTTTCATGCCGCCGTTAAAAAAAACAGTTATTCTTTTCGCTTTTCGCCCTGGCCTTAATAACGTCCGTAGACTTTTGAAGCAGTTAAATTGCTCAGTTTAAATAAATACAAGTCCCCTCTTTGTTGTTTCAATGTTTCCTTTCTATAGATTTTGTGGGCATTCGGGGGATATTTTACCATTTTGTTTTCGTGTCGGATTTTATGCATGACGCTTATTTGATCCAATTGAAACAATTCCTAAGATTTAGGAAGAAGTAGGAGTATAATTATAGTGCATTGCCAACGTAACGTAAGATGATTGCACTCACACTCAATCTCATATTTTGAAATAAGTTGTCTTGTAAATGTTTATAGTGCCACCGAATTACTCGTAGCTGTTCAGTTGATAGCCGTCGCTAGTGTCATGCGGCCGTTTTCAATAACCTATCTATCTTCAATCTGCAGATAGATGGAGTCAAATTTGACATAAGTTCCATAACGCAACTGTCTCAATCTAACTCTAGGAATGGGAAAATCATGGGATAGATAGATAGGATATTGCAAATGGACGATAGTAGTCTACATTATAGCGGATAATCGGACATAGTATAGTATGTATTATCTTTGATGGCGGATGATGACAAGTCCGTAGTACCATTTTTTCCGACAATGGCTTAGTTGGTGGCTCTGTAAAGTGGTCCTACTAACCTGGATAGTAAATAGCTTCCTTTCTCACGGTGTAATGCACCTGCGGTATCCTCAGTGTGCAGATGAATTCTGCCGGAGTGGGCAGATCAGCGTCTCGTAGCGTCACTGACGCGACAGCGGAATACCTTCCCTCCACCATCTTGGTGTTGTGTTTGACGTTCTCCAGCCGTCTAGAAGACAATTTTGAACATGATAAAACATTAAAACGGCTGCTAATGGAATAAGAGGAAAAATAAATTGAGTTTCTAATATTTTTGTATGGTGCCTGGGATACTGAAGAACTTACTTGCATTGCATTTCCTGAAATGTCGCTTGTTCGTGTACACCTTTAAAACAATTGTTCATCGATAAAGAATTTAATTACAAACAACAAAACGTTTTTTGACAAAATATCGTAAATAGTAGCCTTTCTGAGATAATTCAAATTGAATATGTAATTTAGACATTTATTTACACATTTCATTTTTATTTTCAACCGATGGACATGTGTTTTATTGGTTGCACACAAAAAATGCGACATTTTAGGGAATTTCGACAAATCCCAGATGTTAAATAAATTTATTTCAAGCTAGTGTTTTAAGATCAAACCGCATCCTTAATTTTATCACATTACTCTGTCAGTCCAATAATTTTCCTCAACATGTAGAGGAATTAATTTGAAATGATTAACGTGTATCAATAAAAAGATAGAAACAAAGTAAGGCAACCTTTTCAACTAACTTAAACTCTGAAACACAAGAGCTGAGCTGAGCAAAGTTCATTCTCCGCTACACTACAGCCCATTATTTCAATCTTGTTATCGTGAAACCATCGTCTACTTAGCTCACACGAAACATCCCCCAAAGAACAATATTCCGCAAAGTTTGCCATCGACCTCCGATAGCGAGTTTCTCTTTCCTGCGATTTCCCTCTAATTTCCTCCAAATCGCCCGTTCACGAACCATTTGACGTTGATCCCCCCTGCCCCTTTCTCCAGCTAGGTCGTAGATCTCCCGAGACGGATTGTAATGAAGTGGTAGAGTTCTAAGTTAGCTGGCTAGGTATTCTGACATATGAACTTCCAAGCGCATGCTAACCGCATTGCGGGGAGCGTTCAGGTTATAACATGTAACATGGTGTGCAATTTTGCATGAAATGTTCTGTGCTCAAGTGTGAACCATGTTGTGAATTACTTGCGCGGACTTGAAGACTGATTCTGATGTCGATGAAAATTCTTAGATTGTAAGTCGGTTTTCTGTTCCGTTTGATTAGGTATATATATGCTACTTTGGTTTTTTCCTTTAATTAAGTTTTCAATTATTTAACATATCTGATTAAAGTCCAACAGATAGAAAGTGAATTTGCACTATTCTTGGATTAACTTCGACAGTCCATACGAATTTCTATGGAGTTTGGCTTAAGTTTACGAAAGTGCTAAGCTGGGCATAAGTTTAGCTTAAGTATGTTACAAAAATACCTTATAAAGGTTAGTAAAGCCAAACTGAACTTGCTCTTAATAAAATATGAGGTACATAACCTCATATGACGACTATGACAACTTTTGGAAGTGGACTAACCTAAATTAATTAGGTTGTTAGTTTCACCACAGTACTATAATATGGTTTCACTTAGAACTTTGTTTTTTTCAGAGCTCTAAAAGATCACAGGCCTACCTAATGATATCAATTTAAATGATGCTTCCTCAGACAGGGACGACAGATTGACAGACAGACGGACAACGAAGTGAGCCTATAAGGGTTTTATTTATTTTAAGGCGTCTGTTAGTGGCAAATTAGTTTCGATTTGGGGTGGTTTTGGACATAAAAAACATGCAACAATAAACGTCAACATCATTTCATCCTTTTACCCCTTAGCAGGTACCTACAAGTACAGATTTCCATTTGTTCAATTAAGCCCAGTTCACTCGAAGAGTAAGAGACGGATAAACAGTCAGATGACTGTTTTTGTCACTTTTTTTGACAAGTGTGTGTGAAATATCAAAAGCCCCAGATAAACAGAGAAAAACGCTATCTGAGGAATGAGAGAACGGCGCTAAATCGTTTTCTAAGCCAAAATTCGTTTCTAATCGTTTTCGTGAGGGCAAAAGTACTACTGAACGTTTCCGTATTCGTTCGTGTCGAGAACGAATAAGTATTTTTTTAATGTGACCTAAATTTAAATTATCCCCTAAGGATTTTTGAAGAGCTACATGAATGAACTGCAATTCTTTAAGGATTGGAACCCTAAAAAGAAGAAAAAGAAGAAGAACCAGAATCCAGTAATACAAAACCCTATTTATTGTTATCTATCTATTGTTCTCCATTGTTCGTTTGTTCGACCGGTGTGCTTCTGAGAGGGAAGGGGTAAAAATTTGTATTTGTGTATCTCACTTCTCAGGCGTGGCCAGCGTCAGGTTGGGAGCCGGGAACACGCCGTCCGATGCGCAGATGACGTTCACCGTGTCGTCATCCGTCTTGTTCTGGATCAGCCGGAAGTTCGTCGCCGGGACTGCAAATAGGCACTTGTGAGGACTCGGGAGTCTTTGTCAATTCCGGTATAAACAGTAGGAAAACAGGCCTTATCAGCCCAAATCGACTGACTGCTGACTCGTTGTGGGTTGAACAGGTGATAATAAAATAAGTTCAAAAACAAAAACGATTTGTACTATGTTATGTATACTCGTAAGAGATTTGTGGATACTTCTGCTCGGAATCGGAAGTAGGGAAAAATCTGTATTCGACTCGATTTACGTTCGTTAATAATTCACCGGGCTTAGCAGGTTTACTGGATCCATGATTTCGCACATACAACATACATTATATTAACTCTGCATTTACTCTATAAGCTAAAATAATCCTGGGTCAGAGCGTTACGTTATGTTACTGCATAGGTACCAGTACCAACATAGCGCGTTATTATTTGGTAGGTACCCGTTAGAAAATTAAGTTACTCAAAATGTAATTACCGGATGGTAACTGCTGACAAGGAACATCCGCTTTCTTATATCAAGCAGTAGCAGTGTCTCTGCCTAGGCGTCTTACTTGATGAAACAGGAAATGAGTCAAAGTAAACTATAGTTATGTACCTCTCTTCATTGATCTGATCATAAAGATACTCTCAAGGCTTTATTATCATTGTTTTTGTCAAAATAAAGCATAAGAATATCAATATATTCTGCGCGATTCGAGAGGCGACACGAACTAATTAAGCAAACTAAGTAAAACTCAGTAAACTATATCTAACTAAGTAAACTATAGTTACCTCTCTTCATTGATCTGATTATAAAGATACTCTCAAGGCTTTATTATCATTGTTTTTGTCAAAATAAAGCATAAGAATATCAATATATTCTGCGCGATTCGGGAGGCGACACGAACTAATTAAGCGAACTAATTAAAATTGTGTGTTCGAAAATGGAATCTATGGCACGAGTTGTCGAATTAGTGGTTGTCAGGTTAGTGCCTTTGTTTAGTGGTTTTGAAACCTCCCAAATCGCGTCTAATGTTTTTACTAGCCTTTTCTATTATTTATTCATATGTAATGAAAATTATCAAAAAAATATCGTATCTTAACGCACAAACAAAAAGCAAAACACAACTTTTTTTACTCCTGTCTCATTGAACATCACGTATAACACTACACTCGCTCAAATTTGTTTCATAAAAAAAAAACTTGTGCCAGGAAGGACGCCAGATGCCGCGACAAAGTTGCGTTTTGTGCTCGGAGGTCGTAAAAAACTCCGATGCACACCGGACGGACGAAAGAGCGGGCACCACGTGCTGCGTGGATGGATACCTTACTACGAACACACGGTAATGTAAGAAATAACTAACTTAGATTGAGGTGAAGGAACACCGTGGTAGGTATATTATGTATAGCATGGTACTCTTTCAAAGAAACGCAGAAAACTTGCAAGGCAGAGCAAACTCGTGCGACAAACAATGAGGTCGCCTACCCTGCTTCGCAAGTTATTTTAATGGCCTGTCACCCACCTGTGTCTATTATTGTCAATATTCAAATTCAAAGTTCTTTCGAATGTTAAGATACAAATTAAGGGTGCATAAAAAGTAAATATTTGATTGCTCGAAGAAAGTTGTCCTTTGAACTTGAATATTGATGTTTTAGGTCTAATAGGTGAAGGATAAAAAAAGGATAACTTTTTTGATCATTCTAAAACAATTTTTGATATTTCCAGCCTCGTATTGTGGCGGCACGTAAGCCAGCTCTTAAGAGCTTATTACATTACGCTGTCGGCAGGGCACGATTTGTATAGACGTCTCACTCATGACGGAATGACTAGAAAGAGACAGTGAGTCAGACAGGGCCCTGCCGACAGCGTAGTCTAATCCCATAACCTAGCTCAGCACTTTGTAGGCACTGTTTTTTGATAGAAGGTAGTAGGTATCCGTAAGCTCGTCGCTTTGCAACTGTCGTCGCTTGTATTATTTTTAGTGTAATGTAAGCTGACTTCGGAAGTTAGGTCATACCGTGTATGACTTAGGATAGGATATTGAATTTCCGACTTATTGAGCCGGTAAGTCGCAAGACTCTACGAAAAAAATACTTTGGGTTAAATTGAAGATTTAGGAAAAAACATGTTTTGGTATACAATCAACACGTTATATTCTTGTTTCACATACAATACAGGGTGAAGGCCTCTTATTTATAAGACTTATCAAGCCTTGATAACTAAAATATGTTTTATTTATTTATTTATTTATCCAGAAAGCCAACAGCCAATTACAAAAATGTTACTACAAGATTTTTTTTAAATCACGTTAACAAATAATGTCAATTTCGAGGTAACACACATCAAAAAATGATAAAAAAAACGCATAACACAACCGAATTGATAACCCCGTTCTTTTTTGAAGTTGGTTAAAAAGTGTAAGCTACGAGTACCAAGCGATAACCGCGCGCTAGCCACTAATTTACTAACTAACTGCGTCGGCGCCACAGACTCTAGATTATTTCTAAGTATTAGCTCCTTTAACAGGTACTTAAAAAGCCGAATAATTATTAAAGTAGGTAGCAACTATTTTTTTAACTATTTGCCTGTGTTGGTATAGATGAACCATCTCACGAAGAAGTTTTGACTTTAGGTTGAAAGGACTTTATTCTTATAGTGCATCTATATATCAAGATAATAGCAAATAACTCACCGTAAACAATCATCTGCGCCGTCCTCTGATCCTCCTCCATGAACGTTGACACAACACACGTGTACTCCCCAGAAATATCTGTATTGGGCTTCACTATCCTCATCGCCCTATGCATTTTGTATGGGTCATTTGACGCCTTATACGACAGGTCCACACGCCCCCTCAAGATGCCCATATCCTGAGGCTTCTGTTTCGCAATCCACTGATACACCGGCCTCGTTTTGTTCCTGAAGAACCATTTAACAACTAACCCGGAAGTGTTGTTCCCGTATAGATAATCACAGTCTAATATCACTGCATCCTGAACACCGTATTGGATTATGTCGGGAACCACTATTTTTAGTATTTTCACCGCGTACAAATCTGAAACAATAAAAAGATAAATCAATATTAAACAAACTACAATTACTGTGAATGTGAGTAAATGTCTTAATATTACATATTTACAGCCGAAGAACATTAATTTATAAATAAATGGACCTCCTATTAATTTTTAACTAAGTTACTATATTTACGTATACGTTTACCTATACATAATAGGTGTGGTCCCGTTGTCCAATAAAGAATAAACATAAACATATCAATATATTCTGCGCGATTCGTGAGGCGACACCAACTAATTTAGCAAACTAATTAAAATTATGTGTTCTAAAATGGAATCTATGGCACGATTTGTCGAATTTGTGGTTGTCAGGTTAGTGCCTTTGTTTAGTGGTTTTGAAACCTCCCAAATCTCGTCTAATGTTTTTACATATTTACAGCCGAAGAACATTAATTTATAAATAAATGAACCTATTACTTTTTAACTAAGTTACTATCTTTACGTATACGTTTACCTATACATAATAGATGTAGTCCCGTTGTCCACCCCCTGTCTGTCCCCCAGGTGGGGACAACGGAACGCCATTTTTTTTCCGTGCCGTTGATCCCCACTTCCCCATATCGGCACGGCACGGAAAAAAAAAATGGCGTTCCGTTGTCCCCACCTGGGGGACAGACAGGGGGTGGATAACGGGTATGTTTTCCGAAGTATTTAAAATTGTATTTTAATTACGGTTTCCAGTTGAACTATTCCGTCATAGTTGACTAAGTACGCGTTTTATGCTCTTTTACTAATATTTTATGTGTGACAAATAGCATCGGAAACAGTAATCAGTCAGTCCATGCTACTTCTACGGAACGTCGCTCTGCATTAATATTTTAAGACCGTTGAGTGACAGCGTTACATTAGCGAGGCCTTCAACAAAATGTTACATAAAACAAGGCAATCCGGATCGATTATGGAACGGGCGTACTGGTACGGGCGGGTATTAACCCATCTTGGAGCATTAATTAATTTCAGTCGACGGTCAACAATAGGGACACAACATTTTTTAAGCAGGATCCTCCATCGCAGAAGTGTAAAGGTCGATGGGCAAGACCTTTAGTTTAATAACCGGCCAAGTGCGAGTCAAACTCGCGCACGAAGGGTTCCCATTATCTATAAAAAACCGCAAAAAAGAACACGTTAGTTGTATGGGAGCCCCCCTTAATATTGAATTTATTTTGTTTTTTAGTATTTGTTGTTATAGCGGCAAGAGAAATACGAGTACATCATCTGTGAAAATTTCAACTGTCTAGCTACCACGGTTCATGAGATACAGCCTGGTGACAGACAGACAGACAGACGGACAGCGAAGACTCAGTAATAGGGTCCCGTTTGCACGCTTCAGGTTCGGGACCCTAATAAACAAGCCATCCTTATTGGGGGTGGGCCCATTTTGCCCATCATCCTTTAATGTAATATTTTTCAGGTTACAAAATAATGCTGAAGAACATTAAGATAAAATTAAATTTCAAACGTTCTTTATCTTGTTGACAGTTTTTGTTTTCTAAAAACAGAACAAATGGATAAAAATAGCAACCACAAACGAAATAAAATTGAAGAGAATAAAGCCTCGGAAGAAGAGGAAATGTCAAACGTGCTAATAATGTTACATAAACCGACGTTGGTATGTCCACAGAAATACCTGTTGGACCTCAAATAATTATAATGAAATCACAAATCTCTCTGTAGGAACAGACGTTTATTTAGGGAGTTAATAAGTTAGTTCTTAAGGTTCCGTACCCGAAGGTTGTCACACAGGACCTTATTACTAAGCCTCCGCTGTCCGTCTGTATTTCCATCTGTCTGTCCGTCCGTCTGTCTTTCCATCTGTCTGTCCGTCTGTTCGCCAGCGGGCTTCATCGCACGAACCGTAATAGCTAGAAAGCTGAAATTTTCACAGAATGTCGCACTCTATCTGTTGCTGCTACAGCAAAAAATACTGAAATAATGGTGTTGAGAATTAAATAGTATTAGGCCAATTTAAATACAATAGCGCCTGACATTTTTGTACAAAAAAATTACGAGATGAAGATTGAAGATAATAATTGAACTGTTTCTTGTACGATAGGCGCAAGAGAGTTCGACTCGCACTTGACCGATCATTTAGGAACCATTGTTAATTTTACATTTGCATTTAGAAATATCCATTTCTTCTTCTTCTCAGTCGTATCACTCTTGGCAGAGTGGTCGTGGTCGTCATTTCGGTCGAGTGACCCGCCTTACAATTCGTCGCCATTCCTCCCTGAGGGCTGCTTTTTTGGTGCATTGGTACAGGGGGTCATCCAGTGCTGCCTTGATCTGGTCCGTCCATCTCATTGGTGATCTACCACGCATTCGGGTGCCCTCTACTCTGCCCTGTACTACCAGTCGCTCAATGGACATACGGCCGCGTCGAGATACGTGTCCAAAGAAGGTGAGGATACGAGCTTGGACTATAGATGACAGGCGCTGCTTAATGCCTAGTTCTTGGAGAATGGAGTCATTGGTACGGAACTCTGTCCAAGATATGTCCAAGAAATATCCATTAGGTGGCAGAAAAAGGAGGAGCCATTAATATTTATGTATAATCCAAGGATCACAATGTTGCCAATTTAAATTCATCCTTCGTCTTCCCTAAAAGCTGTGAGGATACCAAATATAAAAATTTGATAAGGATTTCACTTAAGGCCTCAACTGTAGATGCTTTTAGTTCAAAGATATTCAAATGATGGTCCCTAGATGCAAATGCTCGCAATTTATGAATAGCATTCGGCAACAATATTGTTTAAATATTTTATCAACAGGCCTAGCTTGGTTTTTGAAATCATCAATGATCAAAGATGTAGTGTACGAAAATATGTTTAAAATATTAATGAAACTGTATTTATTTATTGTGTAAAACTCGATTCATGAGATGGACCTTGTAAAGAATAGCTGTAAGCCATCTTTAAGAACTGGGGAGAGTGCGCTTCAAAAACCACTATTCATTCACCCATCACGGAACTTCCGCATAATGATGTAGGGAAGGCTGACCTCTTCAAAATTCTAACTAACGAGTTGAATATCTCAAACTGTCAGAATCCGCTGATCCCAACTCTCGCGGTCAGTTGATCTTTGGCCCAGTGTAGATGACTTGGGCGTACCCTGGTGAATAACAGCTTTAGGAAAGCTATAAAAATAGGCACTCATATAAGAACAATACCGCCATATTTCTATTGTATAATTTTGTATATGTGTGCTGTTGATGTGCCTAATTAAATAAATAAATAAATAAATAAAAAAGACAATAGGTACATATTTTTGGAACCGTATAAGTTTAATATGAAATGTATGTAATGTAAAATGCAGGTGTGTAATTACGACCTTCAACGTAAGCAATGACATCCAACCCATTTTCATATTAATCATGACGATTTTGAGCAGGTTAAATAAGTGAATAAATAACGCAAAATCATTACGGTATATCTTTTAATTTCCTTTCATGAAGAAGCTAGCCTTTTGGAAGTGACCTTAACTCCGCGGTTTGGAATATCTGGGGTATGTATGAGCAAGCCATTACCAATACATCCAGGCCTCCTACTTCAGCTTGTGCTGGAGTTAGGATGGCTGAACTAGAGTGCAGGTGCAGGGGACATGCACAAAGGCCCCGCTCTCGTGGGGCCAGGTGCAGGCACAACATCCCCCTGACAGAAGAAGAAGAAGAGCAAGCCATTGCAGCGGCGAGATTATCTCTTCTTCGGTGGCTTGCGAAAATTATGCTGTGTCGACGATTCTAGCTCAAACTCAATGTCATTTTATCTGTGGTCATTATAACATTTAAAATTTAAATTACATTATGCAATTAAACCTTATATTGTATTAATTAGAAATAATCAAAGAAATTACAATAAAATTACATTCAAATACAATGAAAAAATAATGCAAAATAAAGCATAATAAGAAATCAGTTAACAATAAATTTTCAAATAAAATGTCCAAACAAGTTTTAACTTTAAAGGAAAATTCTGAGGAATGTATTTTTTTAATTGGCAGATCGACCTTATGGTAGAGAGTCATGAAAGTCCGAGAGTCCTGACACAGTTCAAGTCGCTATATTATGATGACGAAGAGGATATCCAATGGCTGCTCAAGCTGCCACCTTTGTGAATTGTAACGTAGGCGGCAGCGACCAAACGCTAAATAAATGATATTGTAATTGAGATGTAAAACTTGGTACACTTGTAACGTACGAGTTTAAAGAAGCGAGTTGTACGAGTAAATAGTAACACGCCACTCACAAAAGCAATCTAGTCGTACCATATTTTAGTATTCCACTTTCTACATGTACATAAATCTGTAGGCATTGTCTTGCACGCTTGATGGTTGTTGCAACTTTTTATTTTGATACTTGCTGTTTTGGTGCTACGAGCTAGGAAAGGATTTGTTGGTTTAATAACTATAGAAAACTGCGCTTCCTTTTCTATCTTTTCGGCCGACTTTAACTTAAAGTAAGAGATTTTTAGGATACGTCTTTTCTTTTGATGACTTTGCAACTTCATTACCGCGCGGGAATGTATGCCAGTATTTCCAATAGAAGAGAGTACCCAGTACATTTTAGCCTGAATGGGTCAGCTGATTTGTATGGAGAAGTACAAAATAAAGTTGCTCCGATCAAATTGGTTTAATAATTAAAGTTGCTCAGAATTTTCCCTAACAGAGTAGTTTCTCATTTTGCGTTAATTCATTTACATCTTGTATATCAAGATAAAATAGCCTGGCATGCCTATTCCTATACTTGTTTCTAAATATCCTGAAAGTCGTGATAATGAGAGAGTAGTAGTAGAAGTTCATAATTCATAATTTCTTTATTGCACACAAACAGTTAGATAGGACAGAAAAAACATAGAAAACGTGTACAAAGGCGAGCTTGTCTCTAATAAGAGATCTCTTCCAGCAAACCAAATAGGGATGAGGCAGGTGGATTGCTGAGCAGGAGTAGACCCATGTGTACAATACATATAATTATTATTACAAATCAATAGACTACATAAACTAGTGCATGACATAGACATAGACAATGTATGTATAATTAAATAGTGTAATTAAACTGTATTTGCAAAATGTTAAAATGTAATGTTAGTATAATAAGAGCCCCTAATTGTCCTAAGTATAAGTTTCTTATTGTGCTGTACATTTTTTATATTGTGCTGTGGGCTCAGTTCCCAAATAAACAATAAACAATAAACAACAATAGACATACGTTTATTCACTGAACAGAACATAGGATACATCAACATAGCATACTTCCACGCTTCCACGAAGTTCCACGCATTAGATGGCAACTTGATAGAAACTGTGAAGATTTACTATGACTCAAAGTAAATGCAAGCGATGACGGGTCGTTAATCCTGTAACTCTTCAAGAATGAAACAACTGAACTTCAATATTGCCGGGGAAATACAAAAGATAGATCAAAACCAAAAAATTACGAATGAATTTACGATACGATACAAATACCCAATAATTATTTCAAATCGTTTACAACTTGTCAATCGATATTTTGCGAAACTCGTCCTAGTCGGGAGTTTATTATTTTTTAATTCGATTTTCTTACCCCTTCGGACGTTGTGATGTTATTTATATTAAATTTTGCGCCGTAAGCACCGCCGGCTATTGGCACCCTAAATACACTTTACGAGCCCTTTTTCGTTACGAAAAGAAGTTTGTTTATTCCACAAATGTTTGAGGAAGCCGTTGAAAACATTTTAAAGACATAGATAACTTACGTTCATTCGATTTATAAAGTATTTTATAAATGTTACTTATTTGATAATCACAGATCCTGAGCCCAAGCAGGAATATTTGACAGCGCGAGAAAATGTTCGAGTTTTGATGAAATGAACGTTATGACATTGTGGATTTTAATTCGAAAAACTACTGCTTTTTCGATATTTTTTCCATGCTACCTAAGCGTGTTTTTGTGTGAGTTGTGAGATGTGTGTGTATAGTATTTATCACGCAAGAAACGTATCCGCGGCCCAATTACTACAATGTGAAAGTGACAATAGTGTAATGATGTAGTGTAACATAGTCAAAAGATGGCATATTCGGCATAGTACTTATAATTTTGATTACAAACAAGCCGAAATCAGTATCGCTTAGCATGCAGGTCACCAGTCAAAAGGTGGCTTAAAATAAAAATAGGTCGGTCAAAATTAAACATATCCGTTGGACCTTTGGTCCCATATTTTTTGGAATTTTCAGCTCCGTGTTTGAGGTTATATATTATTTCCCAGCGGAAACCCCAGGGCTGGCCCGTAGCCTATTAATAATGGGGTTTCTCTTCCAGCGCTACTTGCAGATGACAGTAACGACCGTACTTTTACTTTGTCATTTATCGTGTCGCTGGTTTTTCATACAACTGCGGGTTTTTTGGAAGCATACTGTTTGCCTTTATTATGTGCTCTGATGAAGACAGAGACCACGCGTAATGAGTTAAATGTGAATGCGTTAATAGGATATACATTAACACATAGCGGCCATTCTACGTCTAATTATACGACGTTTCGTGAACAAAAGATTTCCTTTGGCGGGATGGATTTAACCCGGCGTCATCGGGGTACAAAACAGCTACGTGGACTACGGGGTGGGTCTGATAGACCCACCATGTAGTATATATGATATTTCAATATTCTTTCTAATAATTTACCAAATTTAAGTTCTAGCTATTAGTACATCTATTCAAGAAATAATACAAGAAAAGAGTATGTTGTTTAATAGTTTTATTATAAAAATAGAGTTTTTTTACAAAACCTTTAAAAAATTAACAAAATGTGGCCTCTCCTAGCCTAAACTAACATATATATTATTTTTAATCAGACTTGAACATTTTAATTGCACTTCTAGGAACTCAATTATATATTTATTGAAAACAAAAAGTCATATTATAGTTAAAATTATGATTTTACGAGCAATCACTGCAGGAAGGAACCATATGTTCTAAATTAATAAATTTGTCACATTTGTGGCACATTTGTGATGTTTTCCTGTCTTTCTTCACAGGGCACACCTGGCACCTTTTGCGAGCATTTGGTCGTTTTGCCGGAGGTTCTCCTGTGCTATTATTATGCTCTCCCAAAGGTGCGCCAACCATTTTTGCGATATTGACTCGCAGTTCTCTGGGTAAATTTAGCCTTCCAGGGCGGTAAAATCCAGCAAGATAAGTATAAGATTCCAATGTAAGCTTTCAATTCAGTCATGCTGCATTCCTTTTTATGAGTGTTCTTGGACAGATCCTTGCAAGCAATTATCTTTGGGCGGATACGTTGGTTAGTATGCAGAAGAACATTTTGAAGCATATCTTCAGTCACGAATAAGCTCCAACAATCAACATCAGTCAATGCAGACCTAGCTTGTGGTGCTACACCTGGCATCTGGTCTATTATATTTTCGGCTGTTATCCGTACATTTTGTCTGAAAGGTTGTTTTTGCCAAACTGTACTGTCTTTACCTTAATAATTTCTGGGGGTGTTGGCATGCCTGTCCACTCGAAGAAGTATGCGGCTCTGGCTCCGGATTATTTTCAGCTGATTGGACTTCACTCCTGTTTGTGGACAGTGGAATTTCGTCGTCACTACTTGAAACATCTTGCTCTGTTCCGCTTTGCTCACTTTGCTCACTTACATGATCAATCTCTTCATCCGAACTTTGATCACACGGCCCAAAATCTGAGTCAGATTCTTCTAAAATCTATGTTATACGCCGCCTTTCTCTTTGTTTGCTATCTATTCTTTCGAGCTATCTTCCTAAAACAGTTAAAAATTACATTGTAATGAAAAACTAACATTATACCAATGTAATAACGTAAATAGCATTGAAAAACAATCATAACCACACTTACGTAAACTGGCGCGAAACAGCTACGTGGACTTCGGGGTGGGTCTCTCAGACCCGGTTTTATCTTTGGACACATCTAGCACACCGAGCGGTTGTCGCCTCACTGATTTTTTGCCGGTAAACGTAAGCGCAACTAAGCAACTCCAGCTACTGAGAACAGCGGCAACGTCGCATTAGTAGTTTTGAAGTACTAGGTGAATCAAAACTGCCCGGGTCTCTCAGACCCAACCCCGATGACGCCGGGTTAAGAAGTGGAGCCACCTGGATTTTTGATGCAGGGGCAAGAGGGGGAGGGGTCAAGTTTGTATGGGCAAAAGTAACCTATCACGTAAAATGGAGTAGGTACCTATTGAATAAATGGTAAAAAGTGGACACGGTGGAGCGAAGGCGCTGTTATGTTTAAATACAAATTAAGGATTTGTTTTAATTTCGTAGATATGTATGTATATCTATAGTCGCGTCTCCTTATTATCTTAATGTAGATATTATTGCATAGTAGACGCAGCTCAATCAAATGTCTATATTATGGTATTTAGTTGAAAATATTTTACCGTAAAAGTGGCAATTATAAAGCTTTATAACCTGCAATCGTAGCTGTTTCAATTACTGCAACTCTCCCGCTTGTTAATTGCAATTTCTGAATACCAAATTCACTCTATAATTTAAACGAAGCCAATTTCAGTGCCTGCTCTTTATCGTTGCAAGTAGTTTACGAATTCGATAGCTTTAATCCACCTCTCTGAGGACTTTTGAAGTTTGATGGCGCGCTTAGCAGAACTAATAGTTTGTTGCTTAACGATTGCTCCCACTTAACTCAGGCAGATATTCATTCAAGTTTAAGTGGATCAGGATTTTGATCTTGTGATAGATTGAGATTATATTTAGACTAATAATGTAACTCATATTTAAGTACCGCTTTAAGTAGAATATGGAGTCTTGATTGATAATAACTAATAACAATCGATTTGCATATAAGAAAACTAAGATGTGGAGAAATGGTTTTTAATATAGGTACCTACATCATCACTACATAGTATAAAACAAAGTCGCTTCCCGCTGTCTGTCCCTATGTATGCTTAGATCTTTAAAACTACGCAACGGGTTTTGATGCGGTTTTTTTGTAATAGATAGAGTGATTCAAGAGGAAGGTTTATATGTGTAATTATGAAAGTATTTACCGTATTAGGTCTATGCCTGTAATGGTAGATATTAATAGATAAATAAATAAATAAATAAATAAATGTTACATGCCGTAACCACCGTGCAATGCGCCTCGCCCGTGCGAAGCACACACACATAAATAAACGTATTGTACAGTAAATTGATATTCTTTTGCAATATTCATAACATAACTAATAACACAAAAATATTAAATGCACCTTAATAAATCTTCCCTTTTTACGAGACTAACGAGAAAATGTTTTAATTAACGAAACCAAAGCACTGTTCCGTACAAAGTAGGAATTTATTTCGCATAAAAAGTACGTTGTTTCAGCTAGAAGAAAATAAGGCTAAGATATAGGTCAGGCGAAGCAATTTTCAGGCCTGGGTTCATTACGGAAGCATACAGATTTCACGGTTCTGTGCGAAATTATCTACTTCTTAGATTTTCTATGAAGTTTTCTTTCTTTTTAGCCGACATTTATTATTCCGGTTCACTATCTATTCCGAGGTTCAATTATCAAACCGGTTTTTTTGATACTAAGATTATACGTCCTTAGAATCTACCCCATAGAAATAGCATGAATATTCTCATGACGCTTTTTTCCAGAAAATGGGTAAACAGCATCTAATTTGCTCCGACCTTGGCATTTATCGCTTCCTTAACATTAATAAGCTTCTCAATCTTCTCAGTTACCTACTTCTGAATAGCCACTTCAAAATATAAATATTTTATTTTTATTTTATCTATTTATTTGCATCAGCGCACACATACAGCATAAAACATAGAAGATACTTAGCGCTAAACAAAATAACATATAAAACATACAGACACAGATAGTTTGCACTAAGATAGATAGGATATAGGTACCAAAGTACCTATATCGCACTATAACTGAGGGTGGTGTGGCATCTGCAAAAGGGTTCTGACTCAGCATGTGCCTGAGAAGTAGACTCCTCAGACGCTGATCTTCTGTCAGTACCGGAACTAGGGAGACGGCGTGCTCAACTGAAATTAATTTGTTACTGTATGCGTATATGTACTCTTTGTTTAAAAGGTATAAGTTTCTACTGTGCAGATTGTTAATATTAGTAGGTTAAGCTAGTAAATAAATATCAACTATCAAAATATTAATATACCTATGCATTTTATGACGAACCCTTGTCACTATACTGATTCTTTTCTACATTTCAATGATAATTTGGTCGCCCAAACATTGTACGGTATTATTTATAATTGCGAACCGCCCAAACCAAAACATCATAAAATATGCTTTGCAAATCTAATTGGAATCAGAGTTGATAGGAGTTCGTGAGCGTTCACAGTGAATCAATCTATTACTGTTATGATATGATGGACGGTTAACTCAGACTCCAATCACAATGGAGTAATTTGTCTGATTGCGTTTCGTGACATCAGATGCTACGAAAGATATCGGAGCAAATCATTTTGCGTTGAGCCCCGAAGCCCCCGATACAATAATTCGAATATACATATGTATAAATATTGTTTAGTTACTCGAGTGGTATGCAAAAAATTTTTTGTTTAATGATTTCCTTCAGGTAGGTAAGGTACGGTCGTCTGCGTCTAAAAGTATACGGGCGGCCATATTAACGAGTGAATCCCGCATATACTGCTTGTATACTTTTAGGCGCAGGCGACCGTACAAGATATTTCGTATATATTTATTGCACATAAAAGACAAAACTCAGAAAATACAGAGAAGTAATTTACAAAGGCAAGCTTCTCTAAAAAGAGATCTCTTCCAGATATGTATAAACAGGGTTACTTTTGGACCCCTAGACTTAAGTTATTATCTATTATTTTAGGGACATCATTCTGAGCAACTTTCACTAGGAATCCGATTTGATCAGGGCAACTTTATTTTTCACTTCCCAGTACATTTTGGCCTGGTGGGTCAGCTGATTTGTAGCGAGTGAAAAATAAAGTTGCTCTGATAAAATTGGTTGCTCTGATCAAATTGGTACCTTTGGGCTAGGGGTCCAAAAGTAACCCTGTAGTTGTTATTTGTTTAAAAAGTAAAAACACCCTTTTAAAAGTAATAGGTAAAGTGTAGTCAACTAAGCAAATGAAAAACTGTAAAAGGTCACGGAGTCCTCCATCGACCACATTCCAGCTCCTTCATCTGGTGATGATAATGAGAATATCGCCCGGAAATGTGAATAGGACTTGATACATCATTTCTATAATGCACACAAATCATTAAGAAAACAAAATTTACGTAAAATTGTGTACAAAGGCGAGCCAGGACTTGTTATCACGGAGAATCTAATGAGTCCAAACTCGATGGGACGTAACATACCAAGGCTGCGAGTCTCGTACAGGTATGGCATGGCAGTGGCTATAGCGAGAGCGCAAAATCCGGTTTGTGTAGCCCGCGCGAGCCGTCTCGGCACCGTCGACATGTCAAAACAGGCCTTTTACGCCCTCGCTATTAGCCACTGGTACGCAATTCCGTGCATGACTCCCAGCCCAGGTTCCCCCTCTCCCACCATCGAGTACCCTTGTTACACTTGTTATTCGGTTACGAGGCGGCCTAATAAAAATCTGTAAATAATAAAAAAAAGTGTTTTAAGGGTTAGTTGTATCTGCTTGAAAAGGCAATTTTACCTCATAGTATTGAGTCTCATCGAACGTCTGTGCGAAACTATGAACTCTCATTGCATACTGTAACGACACGACAAATACAAAGGTACGTTAATTGGAAGGCATTTCACAATGACTTTTCGGGTGGCGACCTTGCTAGCCATTAGCAGACTAGACCGATTATTCCACTCAACCAAGTGTAAGAGTCATTATTGGCCCCCTTACCCTCCTGTTATACTTCTACCTATAGTACCTAGGTACTTTTGGTCGGCGCCAGACATTTGAATTTGTCTGACTCAGCCTAAACGTTTCGATACACATCGGAGTTGTTGTGTATTGGGATGACGCACTTTCATAGATGAATCGCTTAAGCTGATGCTTTGTGAATAAAAATTGGTCAAGTACGGGTCGGACTCGACACGAAGGCTTCCGCACCATCGTCGTCTGTGCCAAAAACGGCAATACCTTCAATATCGCCGTCAGTCGTCTCTTGCTATTAAAAAAAATCAGGCGCTATTGTATTAAAATTTACTACCTTACTTTAATTCTAAACACCCTTTTTTCGTGTATTTCAGTATTTGTTGTTGTTGCGGCAATAGAAATACACATTTTGTAAAACATTTCAACTCTCTGGCTATTACGGTTTGTGCTGTAGGACCCGATGACGGACAGACGGACGGACGGACAGACGGACAGCGGAGCTTTAGTAATAGGGTCTCGTTTGGCACCCTTCGGGTACGGAACCCTAGAAATGGTTTGGTCACGCTGAAAGGATGAATGAATGGAGATTGACGAAACAGATTTATACAGCGGGAGTGAATGGAACCGTCGGCCAGGAACGCCAAAGAAGGTCCTTTAAAGACCAAATTGGCGATTTATTAGTGAAGGGGCACATAATAAGTACCCTTAACCAGCGAGCTTGTATGAAGAGACTTAATGTGGAGGAAGCGAGAGAAGTATGCCAGGATCGTAGCAAGTGGAGGTCTTCAGTCTCTGCCTACCCCTTTTCCGGGAAAAAGGTGTGAGCATAATGTATGTATGTATGTATGTATGTATGAATGTAGAAAACAGAGTATGGATGTCTTGAAACACTCGATACCAGTGGAACGCCCAAGACCATGGCCCGAATTCTACTGTACATAAGCATACCACAAGCCTGGCACAAGCTTCAATACGACGCATTTGGTATTCTACTAAAACCGGAATCGCAGTTCACAAGCGCCAGCCTGACGCTTGTGAATTGTCTGACAGTAGAATACGAAGCAGGCTGGCGCTTGTGAATTGCGATTCCGGTTTTAGTAGAATACCAAATGCATCGTATTGAAGCTTGTACCAGGCTTGTAATATGCTTGTGTACAGTAGAATTCGGGCCCAGCTGTCCATCGTGTATGTCTGACAACAAATGTGTTTTTCTCACAGTTAAATATATAATTATTAGCGACCCCTACACATACCTACCTACTATGTAAGTATTATAACGAACGGTGTAAGAAGACATCTACATGTTGAAGCATTATCAATTATTGAAGGGACTTTCGGCCATATTGATAAATGAGTGTGAAGATTTAGTAAACCCGTGTTTTCCGCATAATCCCTTTTAAACTCTAAATTAAACTAATCAGTGTCTCATCTACATGCACGCCTAACCTTTATTAAGCGCGACCTAGTTTGCATAATTACACTGACTGGTCAGAATAGGTTCAAACTTATTTAAAACTCCGTAAATTATAGGTACGTTGTTTTAGTTACACATAAGTAATTAAAATAAGATTATTCTTGGGACGGAAATTTTATTGGAGTATGAATATCGTCTTAGATGGACTAAACAGTCGGCTTAGTAAAGCAGAGAATTTGATTCATAGGATAGACAAGAGATATGGCGAAAGCATAATTGATTTCGCCGCCTATTGAATAATTTATGAACAGCCTTAGGTTCTGTTTGTCCAACACTTTTGTGTAGGTGCCACTCAATTACCTATTTAAATCTACTAATTTAACAGTAATCGTTTATATTGAGTTCTGAAGGCTTTTTGAAGGGCATTAAAAATAGAACGTAAGTAGCTGTTTCAACACTCATTGTGTATTCCAAATTCCAAATCATTTATTGCTGTTTTGTGGTTGCAGAGGTTTTATTAGTCAAATGATGATAATACAAAATACCTATGTTAGTGAAATAACCGAAATAAACGAAATATGCTTGCCACTTAAATTAATTCATTTATTTTTAGAGGTGTCTTCTGTTGCTCCTCAGATATGCCAGCAGAAATTAAAAGTAAGAGGGGAAGTGTTACTATTCAGTAAGATAATACTTAGATGATAATATTTAAAATTGTATATTTATTACGTATCGCTTATTGTGTAACTTAAATGCATATCTAAAGTATATTAATTTGTTAAAAAATAATTATAACGTTAAGAGATGTTGAGTTCCTACCTTAGTTAAGAATAGATTATAAGAATATTACTTACATTCTAAAAAATAGAATATTGCTTGTGCCCAACAGGGTCCATAATTATCCACCACTAATATTAAGATCTTATTGTTATTATGGAGTGCAATGAATAAATGAATATGAATGAATATGTAATTATTGGAAGATAACATCCGAACATTCATAGAATTCCTGGCCAATATAAATACAAGTGATTGGTCTGCTAGCTGGTCGATAGGTCTGCTAGCAGCGCCTAGAGTCTAGACTAGAAATAAAGCTCTTGAATAGATACGGAGTCTCACTTTTATTCCACATTTCTGGCTCAAGGTGTTGTCTGAGTCTCGTCTGTCTTGTGTCTGTGTCAAAAGTCGTCGTTTAAAATATAGAATGTCTGTCCGACAGACTGTCTCGTCATTGTTGTCAGTCAGCCAGTATCCTCAGCCAGCCAGTGTCGAAGCTGGCCAAGGAGTCGCCGCGACAACAAGGTCATTGCACACAATAGTACCCCTTTGTGTTGATCCCACGGTCATCCTCCTGATCGATTTCTCCACTTATCCAAGGATTTTGTCGTCACAATACAAGTCCGTTGCCTCTCATATCGACTTTCGGGGCGCCGCTGCTAATCGAACTAAGGGATATCTTTTCTGCTTACAAAACTATGGCTCTATGAAAATGAAGTGACGATATCACCAACTTTACCCTATCCAATATAACAGACAACTTGACAGCTAACCTAAAACTTCATAAAATCCATTTTATAAACACTAGGGATATTACCAAAACAATCGGAAAGAATCGAAATTGTTTATTCAGTTGAACTAACAGAAGAGTTGTCATCGCCATCACTTTTTATGAAGTTGTAGGTTTGCTGTCAAGTGCCTGTTATATTGGCTAGGGTATAACCGTATCCTATCTGACTTTATTTATGATTTTGAGCAAAAAAAAATAAACATACTGTCACATGTTTTTCCGATACGGGCGTATAGGGATAGTTATTCTCACGTTTATTCAGTTACTTAATATCTTCGGTATTTTCCTGATAGGGAGATCGCCAAGGCTTCAATCATGTCACTTACTATTCCTTTGTTTATTCCTTCAAGGTATAACGAATAAACAAGTACATAATTCTACCATTACCAATAAACAAATAAATAAATAAACAAACAAACAAAAAAACCTGCAAGATTCTCCAAACGCCAAATATGGAGTAATTAAAGATGACTATCGTCGTCGCGTCATTGTCACTGCGTCGTCAGTTTGCTGGCGTGTCATTGTCTTTGGGAATTTATTTTGCTAGCAGCATCGTCCGGGCGTCAGTCGACCGCGGGTATTTTGGGACATCCAGGTCAAGGCATCCATTATTCGGCCCTACATAAATGACACGAAAATATAGTCTCCCGTTCATCACATGGCAAAGTTCACGATGTTCCGATGTTACTAAGTTGGTAAAATGTTCGGGGAAATAAATTATGCAGCATTTGACGTTTTAAGAACGTTCTTGACCTTTGGATTAATTTAAGCGGGTACAACGACATCTTTATAGTCTTCCAACGATCTTTTGGCTTGCGGTGGGAGGTGGAACTAACGCTTTTTGACAGGTTCGTTGCATTGCATATGTTGCGTATAACTGACGCCCTCCTCAATCACGCTCTGGAAGACTATTGATGTCGCTGTTCATTGAGTATCCTAATGATAAATCACTTGACAAGCTTTTCCGATTACCTTTCATTCTTACTACAATGTAACAATGCAGTATTTTTGAAGTGAAATCATGAAGCTTAAGCACAGAAAAACTAATAGTACTACGTAGTTTAAGGCAGGTATGGTTAACTATATATTAAGGGAGTACCTACTGAGTAGGTTTTGCCAGTGTAGTGTGTAACGGTAACGGTGCGGAAGGGGTTTGTTACTTTCTATCACGTGAGAGACTTAATGAAAGGAATAAAGGGAATCTAGAGATGCCGTGTAGAAGGACAGCAGCATATACACGAGCTACAAAGATTACTGCTATTAAAGTATATAATAGCCTCCCTCTAGATATTAAAAACTTGTCGGGGAGTAAATTTTTTAATAAGCTCAAGGATTATTTAATAACTATATCTCCTTACGATCTGACTGAGTTCTATAATTACAAATAAGTGTTTTTTATATGTTGCCGTTATATTTTTGTTATTTTTTCTGTATTATATAAATTTTATTAACCAATTTAACAATTAGTGAGTAGGTATAAAATACCTAGTAAACGTGCAATTTATCTTAGCCCTGTGACTGTGTGAAACTGTTTTACTATTTTTAGTTTATAAGATGTCTGTGATTGCTATACCCAAAGGGCAAGATGACATTGTAAGATTACCTACATGTACATTTATGGCAATAAATATACTATACTACTAAATATACTATACTATACTATACAATCGACGACGGTACGGGAGGGAATAAAAATATTGCATGACTCTTTACCAGGCCATTATCGTAGGTGTATAGTCTGAAAAATAGTGTAACTTATATGTGTGATCAGATCAATGACTGTGTCTTGTTGTGTTATCATATCATGTTATAATTGATTTATGAAATAAATAACTTTGAATTACAAACACACCAAATTAAATCGTCAGATAATTATGTTTGAAGTATAATATAGTTAAACGTTACGTGGTAGCTTGAGGGTTAAAGCATGTCATTTCACCCCCACCGACCGCTTTACTTCATATGCTCAGCTCAGCGGGGCTACCATGAGGCAACGCTCAGAGGCAACGCCACTCACCTCGCGTCGCGTATAAATGTCACGCGACATAGTGACGTTTCTCCATACTTGCGAGCATTGATTTTGATATTAAATTGTGACAAAATGCGCGCCTTAGGTGAGTGGCGTGCCTCATGGTAGCCCAGCAGGAACCTCAGCATTTATGGATGCAGCAGACTTCATACCCACTTCAATATACTTCCATTTACATTCAATACGCTACATTTAATGCCACATGATATTTATTACAATAAAATTAACTTCGCTTTAGTTCCATGGAACTGTTTCATGGATCAAAAGCGAATAGTTAGCGCGCAATAATATGGCAATAGCGGTCATTGAACCATGTTTTGTTCTTCATAAAATAAAACCCACCTCATGCTATAACTATCTGAATTTTTATGAAAATTTTGATGCAAAATCTTGTTAAACAAAAAAGATAAGTCACGCAAGGAGGCCAGAGGTTATCCGGCTAAAATGTTCCCCGGCCACAGTTTAATACGACACGGTGCACAATTTCGTTAAGGGCATGTTAGGAATGACACATAACGGCTTGGGATAGGTTGTAGAAATTCAGTCCTGCGTCACGTCTCACGAAATACATAATTTTAGTTAAAAGTTAAGACAGTTTTTTTTATCTGCAGCTGCTGTGAAATTTTGAGTTTCATTTCAAAATAATTGAGTTATGTTGATAAAGTTCCAACTTATTATTTTACAAAACCGTTTGTTCTCTGACTGTCAACTCACAGCCAAAAAATAACTACAAAGTTTTATGGATGGATTAGAGGTAGAAATGGTTGGTTGTGCTTGTAAAATAACTTCTGTTTACAATGGCTACAATAAAACAGCATGGCGTCGGTATTGATTGCACTATAGTATGCATATTATATGCCTAAAGATCCAGTGAAAGTAATTTTCAAATATAATCACCCATACATCCAATTACGAATCAAATGGCACTTCACAAAGGACTCCATAAACGGGTTCCGGAATTTTATTATGATCTCCATTTTACCTTTAGAGCGTCATTCGCCCTAACGCCTTACCCTTAACAGGATTTCGGGAACGGGGGCTCTGTTAACGAAAATGACAAGGCATGACTGCGCACTCTCTTGCTAAGTAATTACATACACGTCATACGTGAACGTAATACGTTCCATGCTTTATGCTATAAGTGTTGAGTAATAGCTGGTTTAGGTCATTTACAATGTAGTCTCCTCAGTAGAGTGTCATAGAACTTGTACCTACTGCAAGACTGCGCTCTACCGAATAAGAGATCGTGACGTGAGATAATTACAAGCTGAATCGCTTGGTATTGTGCTGCAGATGATAACCTTAGAATTAACAGTTCACCCACATAATATCATAACTACAAATTATGTAGGCGAACATTACCACTAAGTTCAAGTAGAAGTAGTTACCTATTTATAATGTCTTTCATATTCGACGAACTTATACAGCGTTTATCAAACTCCTGCAGCGCCGTGGAAATATTACGTGATATTCCGGTAAACTGCTCAGAGGGCTCGGTGCCGGGGCTCGCGTGATTTCCGATCTACGCCGACGCCTTGAGCTGTGAAAATTATTGCACCTGTCCGTCAAGTGGAGCCACGTTTCTTGTTATTTTTTGTTACAAACTCGACTGGGAAGTAATATGTTAAAATAAAGGGGAACAACCTTTTCTGTCACTATTTATTTACAATCGTCACACAATGGTACGATACTCTACATAGTTTTAAGGATTTGTAAGAAATATAATTATCATCAAATTAAACAAAACATGGCAAAATCTTACTCGGATCCGGGTAAAGGCCTGTGCCCCTCAGTGGGGACATTAATGGGCTACATTTACTTTTTTACTTTAAACAAAACAATCACTAAATATTATTCAAGAAGTTATTGCTGATCTGAATCCTTATTTAAGTTTAATCATCACTTTTTATCTATTGCCTGATTAATAATAATATTATGAGCTCGGTACATTTCGCTGAAATTCGTTCGATTCGTCGATCAAACTGAAGTTGCCAATCGTTCTTCAGGGTTCCGCACCCGAAGGGTGCCAAATGGGACCCTATTACTAAGCCTCCGCTGTCAATCTGTCTGCCAGTCCGTCTGCGGGCTCTCTGGAGCAAACCGTAATAGGTAGAAAGTTGAAATTTTTAAAGAATGTGTATTTCTATTGCTGCTGCAGAAACAAATGAACTACACGAGATTTTATAAATTAAAGGGGTCATTATGATGTGAGTCTGTAGGTCCTGGGTTCGAATCCTCGTGAGGGCATAATGTTATTTTCTTTTGTTATTGTTTTATTGTAGGTTTTGTTGTACGATGGTACGGAGCCCTTCGTGTGCGAGTTCGACCTGCACTTGACCGATTTTCTTTTATTTTACGCTGTTACTTGTGCTTTGTTTCAAATCGCTACTCCCCTCTACGCAAACATCTGAATGTCCAAATACTCATTGAATAAGTAACTGAGATCGCCTGGCACTCGACATGTAAATAACTCTGTAAAAGCGACGAATACCGAGAAAGGGTAATTGATATCTGAGATAATTCGGTTTTGAAGTTGAAAACCATTTACGATGGAATTTAGATTGATTAATTTAAATAAATAATTTCGAGGTAACGGAGTGATGATTCAGTTAGAGCTTATCTTGAGAGTTTGGTCCGATAGAAAGGACTGGAGTTGGCACTATTCTCAGATTTATCATTGACAACCATACAAGGCATTAGAGATTATTTTTTATTGCGTAAATATGTAATAATAATATTATGTAGCCCATTAATTTCCCCACTTAGGGGCGTGCCCGTGGGCTTTTACTCGGATTCGAGTTAGATTGAGCCGTAGGTAATCCGATTGCATAAATATAGACCATTAATGACCCACCAGATCCGCGGTTTTTGTTAGAATCGTCACTTTACCTTAATTTCTAATTCACTGCCACAAAAAATACCAACTATACGTCAATGCCAAAGTAAGACGTGTCATCGTCAAAGAGTTTGCATCCTCCTTTCTGCCTTTGTCATCGTCAATAGGTTGGCCGGTGAAAGCTAATTACAGGTGGCGCTTGTGCAGATTGGTTCTTCTCCTGTCAATGTCATATTGGTAATAGACGTGCGCAAATCCTGTCCTGTAAAGGAAAGGACATGGAACGAGACATCTTCTGTCCGGACATATGTCCGTTAAATAGTCCGCGGCGTATACCTATACTCCGACCTCCGTTAGTATAGTCCGCGGACATAACGTCCGGACAGAAGATGTTCTGTGTAAATATCTTGTATCGTTCTCATACAAAAAAACTCGAGTAATCACGACTTTCCGAGAGACTGCGCGACACATCCTCCAGACTCAAAATTGTGGCGGCATTGTCGAAAATTGCACAACCGCATGGACCAGCCAATTTTTGTGGCAATAAAAGGTTATGTAACGAATCATCTCAATATATAAAAACAAGTCTAAATATAATAGTTTTGATGCTGAATTTACTCAAACACGATGTTCTGTATTTTTCCCGAAACTAAATTAAGGGTTAATAATGAAAGTTGCAAAATGATGTCCCTAACAAACTAGTTTATCATTTTAACACGTTGTCAAATTCAAAGCCAATTTTTTTATATTGACCATAAAATCATACAGATGGCTTAGTCAACGTCAATATAATATAAACTACACTATATGTCAAATTAAACAATTATAATCACTACTTTATCAAATAACAACTCGTTAGATTTTATAATTATGGGTAATAATTTGTGTTGGGTAATGGGTTGTAATTATACGACATTTATTTTCTTCAGGTTTTACTTTATTGGGCACTTTCACCAAAAGGCAGAGTTATAGAAGCATGACAATACGATATTACATCGATCGGTCTGCTAATAAAGTTCACATATCTACTAAAACGGGAGTGTTTTTAATAAAGTATCACCTGTCTTTGGAAGGAAATGCTTAATTTTTTCGTTCGCTTATATCAATAAAGACCATTTTCCATCAAATATCTTCTTTATCCTACGGCCCATTTATCGAAGGCGCTACGTACTCGTAGTTGACTCCCTGTATCTTTCAGTTCTGTATCTGAAGTTTGACTTTGTGCTATTGATTCAAAGCTTGAAGCCCTCGAGGAGTAGTTGAAATGGAAAAGCCATACTAACAAAATTGCATTTGACTCGACTGTCGTGTGTCAGCGGACAAAGTAACTTTAACAATTGTATTAAAATTGACATTTGAAGCGGAAAACGAATGCGAAACAATATATCTGTCAGTTTGGGTGCACGTATTTTCACTATACAGTGCATTTTCACTGTCTTATTATGCACTTACAGCACTCAAGTTGATGTAGTCTACCTATGGAATTAGTTAAAAACTTTTTAGAAGTAGGAATTCTTTGTTGTTGGACATTGGTATAAGTACATGCACCATTACCAAATGCTCTCATACCACAGTTACTAGTTACAAAATGTACGCAGCGCTTTACAACGCCACCACGTATTTTCAAAGCAAAATTGAAGCAAAATTCAGTCGCTTCCTATACTAAAATGCTGAAACAAATGGCTGACCCTCAATTCGGACTTAAGTCCCGACCTCATCGTTCCGACCTACGTAGCCGGAATATTAAAGAGTAATTCGCTGCAAAGTTCAGATTATAAGCAGTATGTAAAACGCCCGTACTTGGTGAGAGTGGCTATCAGATGTCCTTTTTATAGCACAGCATATTGAGTTATCGGTTATCTTCTGCCTGGCCCTGACGCTAATGAGTGTCGGACTTGTCGGACGCCAAAATAGCTGGGCAAGCACTTTTGGCAAATACACGTATTTTGCGTGATAATTTTAAACAATTTTACATTCCTGTAGACTTTATCTAGTTTTCAAACTTTGTTTTATATAAAACATTCAAGCACTAGGCAGCTCAAAAACCTCGGTACTTGAGTTTCTTTTTCTACAAAGTGAAGGTTGATTTACATGAGCAATTTTTTAACACTTTTGTAGCACGCTTCGTAAAAGAAAACACGTTGACATGCGGGAAGCGTGGGTTTTCATTAAACGAGTAGGGCTACTTACAGCGCATTTTTAATAATTGCTTAATTTTTTCCAGTTATAAAATGTACGGTCGCCTGCGCCTAAAAATATCCAAGCAGTATAAGCGGGATTCATCCGTTAATATGACCTGCCCGTATACTTTTAGACGCAGACCGTACAGCACACGTAGGGTAACTATTTGCCTGATTTGTATCAAACAAAGTTATGTTATCACAATATATATATATTCGATCTGTTGATGATGAAGCTATAAAGCCTTGATAAACATGATTTTAAAGAAATAAAAAACCCCACACAATAGAAGTAAAAAAGTAATTTGAACGCGACATAAACTGTGGAAGCTATAACGTAAAAGCAATGTAAAGCTAACCGCTTACAAAAGTGGTACCCTCTAATATAAACCAACGTAATTTATTACAAGCTACCCAATGTTGGCCGACTCAGCTTTCCTTTCCTAGCGATCTGTCCTATGAGCTGTTTCGCTAGAGAACCTTTTTCTTTAGCAACCCGTATCTTTATAGCTATAGTACAAGTTATAAAATAAGTGGTACAGATGGAGGGGGTAACCTCTATTTTTCGTAGAGGGTGGGAGAACGAGAGAGGTTACTCCCTCCACGCGGCACTCAAAAGCCAAGAAGGTTGGAGTGTCCTGTACAGTCAGCGGGACTTAAACAGGAAATAGTCTAGATATAATCACTAGAACATTTAGCTGATCGTTCTCTTTAGTGCTCTATCCTAGTTAGTGAGAAGTCGTTAGTGTCATTTGCTTTTATTGCTGGCAGCTTGTTTTCGTTCACTGGCAGATATGAAAGCCACTTCGTAACTTGTAGTAGCTTCAAGTCAAGAGACTAATAAATCAACTGAACTTATTGACTATCCATTTAGTTACAATCAATGACCTGTTTACGCCATTGTGGTACCCTAATTTAATCAATGTGTTTTTATATGTCTCCAGATATATCTCTAACTCTATCTTCCCTCAGACCCAAGGCTACGTTTTACGAGTATTTTGTTTTGGCCAGTGATTTATTGAAAGCGCTATCGGTGCAACCTACGCAAAAGGGGACGTGGGAACGGATGCCAGTTCCGTTTGTGGCTAGTACGATACAATAAACATATCGGGTCTCCTAATCGAGTGAGCCTAATGTGAGTTGGGTGCCACTTGTGTTACGTTTTCCACTATAAACCGTATTTGAGTATAACTTAATATTCTAAAAACCGCTTTTAACCGAAACCCTACTTTTATTTTTTGTCAAAACTCTTACAGGAAGAAAACATGACCTTACCAGATAACATAAAATACGAAGAAGATAGTTAACGCGATAACGGTCCAAATATATGCGCTGAAGAAATTCGAGTAGATCAAAGTTTTCCATGCCCACCGTATGGCATAAATACTTACTGGTATAAATACTATGTACATGGAAAACTTTGAGCACGGCCTTGTTCTAGCTTAGCTATGTAAAAAAATAAAAATTGAGTGGGTGGTTTACTTCGTGTTTAGAACCATGAAATAATGCTTTTAATCTTTTTTTTATGTATCTATCTTCATAAGCACTTTAGATTGTTGTTAATTCGGAGATAATTGTTTTCCAACATACCCCCTAAGAGCAAATTTTACCGACGATGAGTAACTTTTTACTAGAGAGTAGATATCTATAGATACTTTTTCATAGAATGACCTCATTTTGAACAGTCATTGTCATACCTACAAACCTTTACGTTTGCTCTTTGCTCGACTTGGCGGGGGTGCTACCGCGCCCCCAGATTATCCCCGGGATAGTAATTTCGCAAAAATTTTTGTTGGTGAAATCCAGCCTAAGTGGGATACCGTAAGGGATAAGGTAGATTTTAATTGAATGTTATTTGACCTCTGTTTGTCTTTGTAATGTAACTGGTTCTGTTTATAACCCCATGAATAGATAAATAAATAAATAAATAAAAGCTACAAGGCTTTTTCATAGATGTCTTAATTATACTAACTATGTACATTCTGTTGTAGTACCTTATTGAATCGACGACGTGACTAAATGAAACGTTTCGAAAGTAGATACCTAATTAAAATACATTTATGTTAATCGAAGCTTTCATTATAGGAGTACATAATATACTACATAAACGTTTACATACAGGCACATACATTGCTCCTGGCCCCACACTAGGGTACCCTGTGTCGTGGGAACCAGAAACAGCGAAATCACAAACATGTAAACATCCAAGACCTGGTGTTTTTTTGTATCCCCAGCCGGGAATCGAACACGGGACCCCTCGCATGCTAAGCAGAGCCACACGCTGAGCCACATAGGTCTCCAACCTTTAATAGAACAAACAGGCTAATCTTCACGCTCAAGTGTGAGAGACTAAGCTCTCTTTCATTCATCTCTTTCGGTTGTCATGGAACCTTTATGCAAAATAGGGGACGGTGGGTCTAATTGCAAATAGGTAACTTTTATGAGATGTGATGATGATGATGTACTTAAAATAGGTTTAGTATGAACTGTCCCTTTGGGTAGTAGTTTGTGGAAGGGATTTGCTATTAAAAGGGAAATATGATACTGCTATCTAGTCGCGCAGTGAAGGGCAAAGTGTTCAGCTTGTATGAAACAACAACGGTGAAGCCGGGATAGATAAGATTATAGCCAAGCAATCACTCCCTTGCAGGGTTTATCCCGGTCGAACGACCATATCATGTTATCCAGTCGAATAATTAAGTTCTAGATAGGGAACCAAGGCAGGCAAATCCGAGCCTAGTTCGATTGACATATATGTTAACTACCTATCGAGTTTATAGGTTATATAGGGCTCAAAGAGTACAAGATATGATAAAAATAAATACTATGTACTGTATGTATTAAATTTTAGAGCTTAAAATGGACGACGACTCGAGGGGTTGTAGTGTAGCGTGACAAAGGAGATTTATTTATCGTAGCATTATTCAAATGTAGTTTTTAAGCTGTGGTGAGTAATAAAATATTTTATCCACCAAGACCGGATGGCATGTTACAGGTTGACTGCACTAACGTGGTATAACTCTTACATAGGTAGGTACTAGACATAGACATAAAATAAAGTTGCTCTGATCAAATCGGTTTCTTAGAGAAAGTTGCTCAGAATGATGTCCCTAAAATAATAGTAACTTTTGGCTGGGGGTCCAAAATAACCCTATATATCTAGTAATATATGACAAATCTACGGCCTGACCCGTATACCAAACAATAGGCTTGTGGCCAAGGTAATCCAATAAATCTAGGAACAAGTCTTATGTTGGAGCACTAGGTATGTACAAAATGGCTTGACATTCTCAGAATTTTATATTTCCAGCAGATATATTTTATAAAATAAATTTTGTGCAAAAAAAGACAATATTTGATGGCACTTTTACATAACTTCATTCTGTTGTTACTTCATAGAACTCAGGAACAAAAGTTCCGTTTTGACAGTTCATAAAAAATATTTATTTTGACTTGACAGGCCACAAGCCTGTTGTAGAGGTTCCCGCGATACAAGCCTTGCGGGAGCCACAAGTAAATCTTATTTTGATTCCCGAGCCTAAATAACACATCTCCTCAACTCTAAAGATTTTTACAATGTGTTTTACTGTTATATAAATACTTTAGGTGGAATAAATGATTTTGTATTTGTATTTTTAATTTCAAAATTACAAGATGAACGTAAAATTTATAAATTATCGTAGGTATTGTAACTGTCAGGCACTTATCTCTCGCGATGGGGCGGAGCCTTCTTGTGAGAGTCCGACTCGCGCTTGACCGATTCCATTCTCATAAGTCATTTTTGTTTTCGTTCTAAAATTTATCTATGTTTCTTTTCTATGCCAACTTGTATTTTCTGTGTTCGGTTTTGTGAATTGCGTTGAAAAATCTCTTTATTTATCTATTTATATCTACCCACCTATCGGAACAAAGAAGTACAGTTCGAGCTAGGTATCTTTGACTCTGCGCGAGCTCTGTCTGACCTCTCTTTCTCGCATTGGGTATGGTTAAATGTATGTGAGAGAGAGGTCACAGCTGCCTTAGAGCCATAAAAGTTAGCGCGTACTAGAGCTCGTCTAAGCTGAAATGACCCGCCCCACTCCTTGGTTTCGTATTTACTTGTCATACAAAAGCAAGGAGTGGGGCGCGTCATTTCAGCTTAGATGAGCTCTACCTATTAAATATACATTTAAGGGGATTGGTAACCTAAAATACCCATCTTCGTAGAGTTATTCCAGCTGAATGAGACTTTCTAAATCTATAAAAAATATGTGTTAAGATCTTCCCTTCAATCGCAATGTTTGAAAACATCATACTAATATCACTGTAAACAGTATGAAAAATAAAGTAATATCTACCTACCTTTTTCACCTCAAACGAGTTATTTCAGGAGATCTACAAGGAATATTGGTGTGGTTCTTGTATCTAAAAATCTGTAATCGATATATCTAAAAAAATATTTCTGAAATGTTAAAATACCTACCCTGATGTGGTTTTTGAAAAATTTATAAAAAACACACATTTTTGCGCGTTTCTGCCGCAGCGACGGACGCAACAAAAATATGTTGCAGAGTGAGCTAGGTATTATGAACCAAAAGTTTAACAACCACAAATCGAGTTGCTTATTTTACGTTACCATGAGCCTTGAGGCCCTTATCAATAAAGCGCTCTCAGCCCTGAGAGTTTCCTCAGCAATCCGTCACCCTTCGTCAGTGTCAACAGTGTAAATTAAATGGCCGCGATGGGCGCATATCAAAAGAAAAGTAATTGTTATAAGTTACCCACTGAGGAGATGTTAAGATATTAAGTTCTGTCATTTTCACGCGCTTGAAACAGGTAGCTCTCAGAGCTAAGAGCGGTTTATTAACTCGCGCATAGGGTCGGGTGGTTGTCGGCGTTTCAACTTGACCGGCAATATTTCAAATGTCTTTAGAAAACTAATCGCTACCGCTTGTGCTCTTGTACCTGGGTATGTTGAGCCTAACACCATGATTAACCTGTCAACTTTGAATCGCATGTCGACATGTCAGATTTTGCACAAAAAACCAAAAGGCTCTACTTACTTTTAGTTAGACCACTAGAAATATCTATGCCAAGCCATAATACCTACAAACATGCTTTAAATATTATAAAGTAACACGCTATAGTTACAAATGAATTACAAAATAACAGCACATAGCGCAGGTACTACATCATACCAGGTAATTCAATGTAGGAGGTACAGTGTAGACTGCGAGTCAGCATTCATCAGCCACCATACCACTTTGTCTCACAACAAAGAGTAAACAAAACAACAACCAACTTTTGCCTTCCTTAATTGTCGTAGGTAGCGTAACAACGATAAATCTCCCTCTCGACGGACAGGCAACACAGACAATATGATGTCATCAATAGCAACAAAGGTCAAACATCGAAACGGTCACAACGACATTCTGAGGGCGGCCAACCGTGAATAATATCACATGGATCAAACAAACCCCTTTCAAGCCACAACTGACTTGGTATCCTATTAAACTTATAACTTAATGTTGGTTAAACATGTAAAAAAAATATTTTTAAATACAGTCTTACTGTCGCCTTTGTATGTAAGTACATGTTTTTTCCATGTTTAGTGTCTGTATTCTGTTTTTGTGAAATAAAGTATAAAGTAAAGTAAGTATAAACTTTTAAATGCTTTTAAAGAAGAGAATCTGTCTGTAGAAAGTATCGTGAACTTTCTTTTCAACAATCATTAGAATTTAAACCGACACAACAGTAGTAGGAAGTTGGAAGTCAAACCGTCCGATACGCTTGAGTGCAACCCCCTTGAATTCTTGGTTTCATTTACTCATTAATTTAAAATGAACAGAATCGAAGATAATATGACAAAAAGTGGGTTGGTGGGGTGGGATATAGTTGAAGTTGGTAGTGTTTATTTACTTACCATTGAAACAGGTGAACAGCCATAGCAAACTAGTGCAGATACGTGCGAAACTCGCAAAACGCACTTCTCGCCCTCGAACCATTTCACCACTTCGTTCATCGAACTTTAGCACACAGAACAAAACTCTAGTATAAAGAAGAAAACACTTTACTATGGTCTAAAAATTTTCACCCTCGACGAATGACATAACAGAAAGTTCCGAGTTCAGCATTGAGGGTAAGGTAGAGACGTCTGGTTGTACAGAAACTGCCCGCACGACTGGCGAGGCGAATACTGGCGATATGAACCCCTACGCGAGGGGAGGCACACTGGCACAGGCTGTGTTGGTCGCGGGGGGGTGGTGTATCAAATGTTTTGTATCCTCGTACAGCTATTTCCCTCCGATACCGGAGTAGAGCAAGTGGCTATGTGGAGACCACGTGCCTTGTTTAGTCAATTTTCGTCTGAATGGCTGTTAGGACTATTTGTATTTTTATTGTTGTCGTTAAACGAAGTATCATTAGGACTGATCGTACACTTTCCTGTTGATTGCCTACTGCACATAAAACGAACAGTTTCTTTCATTCAATTTCTAATGGAGTGTCGTGGGAAAAAAATACTTTACAAAAGCTTCCAAATGAGAATTCGGACGACTGAAATTAATGATCTCAATTCGTAATGGAAATGTTTTACTTGGTATCAGCGAAACCTCTGTTATTGCCAAAACACGGTTTACTCTATAGTTAAAGATTTATTTGTTTGTTGTAAAAACTACAGCAAAATTAATGAATCATGTGGCAAAGTTAGTTAAAATGTAAAGTGATCAAACCCAAGTTCTGACCGCATTTGCACAAAAACACTCTAACTAAACATTAAGGGTCAAAACAGCGAGTTTCGGGCAAAAAGTTGGCAAAGCCGTGCTTTATCCGCACCAAATGTTTTTAGTTTTCATTAATAGGCCAAGTTGGGCAAAGTAGCCAACCACAGAGAGTTACCAAAATAGAAGTGTGACAATAATGTAGTGGGGTGAAATATTGTCGTATCCCATTACTTAATAGACAATATAAAGTTTCCTGACAATATCGTGTGCGGATTCGATGCGGACATCGGTTTTTATGACGCGGTAGCCTTAACTGTTATTAGTTTTGGAGGCTTTGTCTGATTTATTCTGATAGTGGTGCTTGACCTTAATGTGAATTGTACTTCAAAAATTGTCGCATCAGCATGATTGGTGTCCTGATTATGACGGAGGACGACTACATTCACAAAGTGGTTCGGTTCACAAAAAATCTTTGAATGTGGCTGAATGAAAGGCAGAAAGCTATGTTGCTCTTGAAGGTACATAGGTTAGGTACTCCTTCTAATATAGCATAAAATATTTTTGTTTTAATCCCGTTTTAATTGTCATGACATGTGGTGCATCCCTAGAATCGATAGCGACATCGAAATACTTTATATGAAGTTCGATACATCGGTGACCAGACCATATTTCGATGCTTTCTTATTGCGACGCATATTGTTCTCGCCAGTCACGAGCCTTCACGTCATTGAAGAAATCTTCTAATCGAGCCTACAAAATCTGGCTCTTTGCGGTGCAGTCCACACGTATTACAAAATATAAACGAATATACGAACGATCCTGACAGCCAGAATTTATCTCATGAAAATTACTGTAAGCCCCCGCAAAGTCATGTATAATGTCATCCATGTAAAAGCAGATACGTTTTACAGTTTTTTGGACCGATACCTGATTTAAAAAAAAAAAGACTGAACTGTTGGGTCACCCTTTCAAACACAGATATATTTTTTAATCGGTTCAAAAATAATATATGTTTCGAGGTAACAAACATACAAAAAATACAACCAAAGTGAGAAGTCGTCTCCTTTTTGAAGTCGGTTAAAATCACAGACGTTTTCCTGTAATTCAGTTAACGGAATGTCGTCCATAAATGTTCCAATGTGATAAGGAAACGGCTTATCGCAATTGATTCCGATCTACATATTCAATTTCCCTTGGCTCTCGTAGAAAATCAAATTGCGTTCCGAATGCAGTGTAAGAGGATCTTGTTATTTATGAGCAACAAGCATACAGGACGTACATTCTGCGACTATTCAGAATGTGCGGTCCGTGTGCACTTTCAACGAATTCTGTTTTACTATTATTGTAAAGGCCATCCTAAATCTGTCCTTTACCGTGATGCATAACAGTGGTCCCTTATGTTCTTGCTGCATTTTCTCAGTTCATATATCTTCTAAACGACTTTCTTCGCCGTTCCCTGCTGTGGTACGGATATAAATTGCTGGCCGCTTTTTACATCGTGCCTCGTGGCCCTGCACTAGATTTAAAAGGCTCTATTTACTGGAATGGAGCTTATAAAAATATATCAAATGTAATCGCCTGAGATTCTCGGTTGTTTCTTTTGCGACGGTTGACACATTTTTTGTCTTGATCTTTTTATTTTTGATGCAGTTTATATCGCGTTTGTATTGAGTTTCTCTGATTGAAATAAAGATTATTATAGTGGTACGTTGAAAATTGGACAAAACTCATATAGCAGTAAGAAGAAAACTATAGTCTATTCGTGATAAGAATGCAGTAATGTCATCACTGTCTGGCGGCCTAGCCACGCCCCGTAACCAATCAAATCATTTCCAATTATCAAGCCAAGTTCACAGTGACCAGTTGAAGGCAAACTTTCGAACGCGAAGGTTGTGTCCTGTCCTGTGAGTGTATGTTAACAGATTTAAATATAAATTTCACTGCATTCTTATCACGAATAGACTGTAGTGGAGGTCTTTAGTCTCTGCTTACCCCTGTTCCGGGAAAAAGGCGTGAGCAAAATGTATTATATGTATGTAATGTTAGAATACGGCACTGTTAAAGCTTACATAAAATTACAGGCATATGTGGTGACTTCAGTAATTTAGCTTGGGCATACCGCAGACCAGATGGAGTTTGAGATACCAATTAAGTTTACAGAAGTTGGTATTTCCCGATTGCATATGCAACAGTTGCATACAACTTGTAGCCAACTTCGGACGCGTTTCCCCTGTTGGCAATTGCCAACCTAGGTAATAGAATGCGATACATTATAAAGTTTAAGCTCCGACCGTCACACGTTCTTGTGTTAAATCTCATTGCAATACCACACTTCTTACTGCAAAGGATTATAATTTATTTATTTATTTAGGTATTACTAGGATATTTATTTACTAGGATAATATTTTTGTTCACCTGCGTTGGATGGTCTAAAACGGGGTGGCGTCAACTGTCTTTGTTACGGGGGTAGTCTTTGTATTTATAGGGTTGAAATGAGAATGCCTAGTGGCCATAGTAACTTAGGCCTCGATTGCCCACTTTTGAGAGTGTGTAGATATGATTTATTGCATCCTTTTTAAACTATCCACAAACATTTTGATGCTAAAAAAAATCGGGTTTTCAAGATATTAACGATTTTTATTTCACTTGTTCATTCCGTGATCGTGATGAGAAGCGGGAGCAGGTTCCGTGTGCAAGCCGTTGCGTTGTCATCAAGGAATGTGGAGCCGGAATCCATGTGCAAGCAGTGGTCTTCAGGGTTAGAGGGGTTATCCAGGTCTGTTGATAATCAGAGTCGTCGATTTTTAACAGAAAATAAAACATCAAACACAATTCAAAACACAATGTTTTTTTTCTAAATGTCAAATTGATAAATTGCTGTGTTGCAACTTCTGACCTAAAATCCACAAATTGGTGAATGAATCGATAAGTGCTCATCATCATATCGAGCCATGATTCAAGTTGTTACGGACAGCGAGCTCCTACCGGCGCAACGAACGCCGGCCGACTGACTGGCTGGAGGTGCGAGCGAGACGGCGCAGCGCGCCGACAAGGACCGCATGAACGGAGAGGCGATCCCTGCGACGACCACGGAGAGAACAATGGACCGACGCTAGCTCCGAGTATAAATATAAGCTAGTTTGTAAGCGAATTTGTAGTGTTATTGCGACCACAGTCCAATAAAGATCTATCAAGGAGTGTAAACTTTCGTTTCACTTTTACCACTACCAACATTTTGGTCCTCCGAGCCGGATCGTTGAGTTTAACTCCGATCAGTGCCGTTGGGTGGAAAGGATCGTTGAGTCTGACTCCGATTATTCGTACCTAGAACGTTGAGTGACAACTCCGTTCGAAAGTACCAGTACTGAGAGCGTCGAGTGTCACTCCGTTCGAAGTATAGAACCGTGCCAGATCGGTACGAGATGGTGACGAAGGCAGACGCAGACGCCGCCGCTGCGGCCGCCGCCGCGGCCGCTGACCAGGCTGCCCGAGCCGAGATGCTGGCCCGCGTCGAGGCTGCTGAAGCCGCCGCCGCCGTCGTCGAGTCCACCCAAGCAGAGATGCGTGCACGCATGGAGGCCGCCGAAGCGGCCGCAGCCGAAGCTGCAGAAGCCCTTGCTGCCGCCAATGCCCGCGCCGAAGCCCGGGCCTACACCGAGGATGGAAGGAGCGTTGTACAGACCGTACACCACGTCATGCCGCCCCGGTCCCCGTCGGAGCAAGCGTCAATGGGTCAGGCAGGATCGGTGCTGCCAGCACACTGCCCGAGATTGGCTCCGCTGACCGAGGAGAACGTGCGACGAGCGAACTCCGTGCGATCTACATCGAGTGCCGTGACACAGAGGCGCATACAGCTTCAGATCGAAGCCCAGACCCGCATGAACGAGATGCGACGTCGAGCCCTAGAGCTCGAGAAGAGGCAGGTCGATCTCGACCTCGAGAACGCGCAAAAATTACTTGAGTTACAGATGCAGAGTGTAACTGTCGACGAACAGGCGAGCCACGTGTCCGGCTCTCATCATGAGCGGATGAGCGCCTGGCTGGGACCAGTTGCTGCCGCCGCCGGGACTGCGAGCTACCCCATCCCCGACACTCGGGCGACGAGCTACCCGACCGCCGCAACGACTACAGCTACGGGGACCGGAGCCGAGCTACGCCATACCCCGCCTGAACGACGGGGGGAGAGACCTCATGTCACCTTCAGACATGAGCAGCTGCAGCTGGACGCGCCACCGCGAGAGTATGGAGCGCGGCGCCGCTCCCGCTCTCCCACGCCGACGGCACGATTTCTCGCAGAGCGATTCGAGAGGATGGAGCAGAAGTTGGATCGACCTCACCGGTATAAACCTAACCTGAATTTACCTATTTTCTCAGGCGAGCCGGGCGATTGGGTATCGTTCAAATCCTTGATGGAGAGCACCACGAGAAAATACCACATCGACCCCGAGGAGAACGTGAACCGGCTCCGAATCGCGCTGCAAGGGAAAGCGAGAGCCAGCGTGATCAACCAGTTGGGGACTGCAAGGCGTCCAGATCGGATCATGCAGACACTGGAGGAGCTCTACGGCCGACCAGAGCTGCTCATCGACAACTCCCTGACGATGCTGCATCAGATTCCGGCGCCCAGACGGGATGACACTAATTCTTTAAGTGTCTTTGCCTCACAGGTGGAGAACGTGGTCTTCGGGCTGGAAGACCTGCACGCCGAGAAATGGCTGGAGAACCCTCTCCTGGTACGAGAGGTGGTGAACAAGCTGCCCGACTACATGAAGTGCAACTGGGCTACGTCTGCGAGGCAGACAGCGCACCTGGGAGAACCAGAGCTCGTTCGTCTGACACGCTTCCTGAAGGAAGCAGCGAGGGATATGGTAAAATATGTTCACCCATCAGGCCCGTCGATCGCGCCCGTGGCCCCCGCTCCAGTGAAGACGTACGCCGGTGCCAAGCCAGTCATCCCCCGTCTGCCGCGCGCCACAGCGCGCACCGCCCAGGTGCTCACCGCGGAAGAGGAGCGAAGACCTGCAGATCGCAGGACCTGTCTTTGCTGCGGTGGCAACGAGCACCCAATCAACAGATGCCGCAAGCTGTTGAACATGACCACCGATGCCCGTTGGGAGTGGGCCAGGTCAGAACGCCTGTGCTTCAAGTGCATGGAGTCCAGGCACCGCCGCAACGTATGCAGAGCCAAGGGATGCGGCACGAACGGCTGCCGCCGTCCACACCACCCGCTGCTGCACGAGGAGAGCAGCCGCGAGGCCCAGGAGACGCCGACCGTGAGCACCGAGCCCGCCACCGACCAGGAAGCTGAAGCGGTAATGTCGATTGCGAACACTAACGACCATACTGTGCTCTTAAAGGTCTGCAGAGTTGAAGTCACTGGGCCTGCGGGGAAGACGTCTACCTACGCGTTGCTGGACGAGGGATCGAGCGTCACCCTGATCAGCAAGGACCTCGCTGACGCTGTCGGTGCCACAGGAGACCTCGCGCCACTGAACCTGCGCGGGGTGAACGGGGTGCAGCCACACACGGACAGTCGACGAGTCACTGTCCAGATCAGAGGGCACCAGGAGCGCGCACACCACGAGATAGCGGCCCGAACCGTCCGCAACCTCGACCTGCGGCAACAGAGCGTGTCACGGGATGTGCTGCGCTACCGCCACCTGCGACATCTGCAAGACCACGGCTTCGAGAACGCGAAGCCCCAGATATTGATCGGTGCCGACCACTGGCACCTGATTGTATCTCATCAGATGCGGACCGGCCAACGGAACGAGCCTGCCGCCTCCAAGACCGACCTAGGGTGGGTCGTCTACGGGACGGTGCCACGACTGCTGCGCCGCACTGACGAGGACGCCGTGCTGCACGTCCACGCGGCAGAACGCCGCTGCGACGACGAGAGCCTTCACGAGCTGGTGAAGCAGCACCACGAGGTGGACGCGCTGGGTGTGTCTCTCCGCGTGAAGACATCGCCAGAACATCAGCGCGCCATCGACACCTTCGAGAGGACGGCCCGTCGAGTCAACGGTCGCCTTGAGGTTGGGCTGCCATGGCGCACGGCGAAGATCCTGCTGCAAGACCTGTGGCGCATCAGCATGGGCTGGGACGAGACCCTGCCATCGGCGTACGCCGAACGCTTCGACCGCTGGCTGGGGGCACTGAACGAGATTGCCCAGCTGCGACTCCCACGCCGCTACAACGAAGAGGACACTGCAGAGCCAGAGCGACAGCTCCATGTCTTCATGGACGCCAGCGAGCAAGCATACGCCGCAGCGGCGTACTGGCGCCTTGAACACGCCGACGGCCGCATCACGATCGCTTTGGCCGCCGCCAAAGCAAAGGTGGCCCCACTGCGGCCCCAGACGATCCCGCGCCTTGAACTGCAGGCTGCGGTGATTGGCGTACGACTCGCAGACATGATCAAGCGAGAACACCACTGGCAGCCACAACGAGTCGTCTATTGGAGCGACTCCAGCACCGTAATCCAGTGGATTCGCACCGACGCCCGGCGCTACACCCCATACGTAGCGCACCGGCTCGGCGAGATAGCTGAGGCGACCGAGCCCAGCCAATGGAGATGGGTGCCGACCGAGCACAACGTGGCAGACGACGCGACGCGCCCGGAGAACACGCCACAAGGACCACACGACCGGTGGTTCATCGGCCCGGCCTTCCTCTACGAGCCTGAGGACGCCTGGCCCCGAGCATCGAACCACGAGCCAGAGGATGTCGAGGCAACGCACCACGCATCCAACACGGGGGGAGCGGATGTCCTGCCGGACATCAGCCGCTTCTCATCTTATGAGCGGCTAATTCGGGCCACTGCTACTATGTTGGCTTTCATCGACAGATGCAGGAAGAAGACCGAGCGCCTGGAGCTGCGCCACCTGGAACGAGCAGAGCAGCTATGGGTGGCCAAGGCGCAGCGGGACAGCTTCGGGGAGGAGATCGCACGGCTACAAGCGGGCCGACCACTGCCCGCCTCCAGCCGTCTTCACAAGCTGGACCCGATGATGAAGGATGACCTGCTACGCGTGTGCGGGCGAATCAACGCCGCACGCGTACCGACAGAGGCCAAGCAGCCTCTCATCATGGATGGCCGCCACCCGCTGACTCGGCTGATCGTGCTGAGGGAGCACGCCGCCGCCGGACACGCCGGCAACAAGCGCGTGCTGAACGACCTGCAGCAACGCTACTGGATACTGCGCGCACGCCCCACTGTGCGTGCGGTGTCCCGATCCTGCGCACTCTGCCGAGTGCGCCGAACGACGCCCCGAGTCCCGCCGCTGGGGAACCTGCCAGCGGCCCGCCTGGACTCTAACCGCCGGCCCTTCACCAACTGCGGGGTCGACTACTTCGGCCCGATGCTGGTAGCAGTCGGGCGCCGGCGAGAGAAGAGATGGGGCGCGCTCTTCACGTGCCTGACGACGCGAGCTGTCCACATCGAGCTGGTGGGCAGCCTCGACGTCGACGCAGCAATCATGGCGCTGAGGAGGATGGCTGCGCGCCGCGGATGGCCGCGCCAGATCTGGAGCGACAACGGGACGAACTTCCGAGGCTCTGACAACGAGCTACGAGCCGCCTACAAGGAGTGGGCGCCAGCACTGCGGGACTACGCGCACCTGCAGCGCGTGGACTGGCGCTTCATCCCACCCGGGGCGCCGAACATGGGAGGCGCCTGGGAGCGACTGGTGCGGTCCATCAAGACCGCCCTCAAAGCTACACTGAACGAGCAGGTGCCCAAGGAGGAGGTGCTGCTGACCTTGCTGCTGGAGGCTGAGCACGCCGTGAACGCGCGCCCGCTGACCCACGTGTCGGTGGACCCGGCAGACCCAGAGGCGCTGACGCCTAACCATTTCCTGATCGGAACATCGAGCGGCCTGCCCCAGACCGGCCCCTGCGACCCAGCTGATCGACGCAAGTGGAGAGCAGCCCAAGGACTGGCTGACCAATTCTGGAGAAGATGGACCAGGGAATATCTTCCCACCCTGGTGCCACGCAGAGGCGCAGCGGATCTGCAACGACCGCTGCGAGTGGGCGACCTCGTCGTCGTGGTAGACTCCGGGTTGCCGCGCAACACATGGCCGCGCGGCATCGTCGAGCGCATACACGTCGGCCCGGACAACGACGTGCGCAGCGCCGACATCCGAACGAGAGGCGGAGTCTTCACGCGACCTACAAGGAAACTCGCCGTCCTTCGCGTTGAAGAGGAGGCTACGACGAGTCTGCGCCGGGGGGAGGATGTTACGGACAGCGAGCTCCTACCGGCGCAACGAACGCCGGCCGACTGACTGGCTGGAGGTGCGAGCGAGACGGCGCAGCGCGCCGACAAGGACCGCATGAACGGAGAGGCGATCCCTGCGACGACCACGGAGAGAACAATGGACCGACGCTAGCTCCGAGTATAAATATAAGCTAGTTTGTAAGCGAATTTGTAGTGTTATTGCGACCACAGTCCAATAAAGATCTATCAAGGAGTGTAAACTTTCGTTTCACTTTTACCACTACCAACACAAGTAATACGGATGTATCAAGCAGAGCAAGTAATGACTAATGAGCGACTTTCTGGTAGTTAATTATCTGCCGCCCATTGTCAATTCAAAACTGATTTGAACTACAAATCGATGACATATCAAACCCGTATTTTATTGAGTATCGATCGATATCAGAACATGTTATTTTTTTCATATGACAACACTTATGTTAACGTCAAGGAAGATTTTAGAATCTTGGGAGGATCTGGAGGATGAAATCATGATGAAATACTTTTCAATAACGAAACCTTTTCTTTTCATTCACGAAACCTCCATCTTTATAGACCAAAATAATATGCTGATAATTGATCTTGGGAATTATCATCATTATTAGTAATTATCTAGTGGTTGGGCAGTCTTGCGCCTAACATGGGCATTCTCCTTTGCAGTGGTAGCAGACAAAGTGCCATGTCAGTTGACATCTTAAACGGAAGTCAGTGAACTGAGTATATATAGGTAGTTCGTCCAAGGTATACAGCTAGTTTCTTTGGCTTCAACTTTTACAATCATTAGTTATAATTTGCCATTATTCTAGGTAGGTAGACGTTCGGCTTTTTTGATTTGGGCTCAACTAATAAATGCTCATTACAAGTGAAGCGCAGGTGCAGCAACATAATGCACAATCAGGTAGCAGGTGGTAAGTATTTCGAATTTTATAGCATCTCTGGCCACTTCTACATGCGAGTAAAGCCGCGAGTGAGCATGTGGAAATTGGAAATACAAATGACTTTCTTCGCTATTATTCCGAGTAAAAATGCAAAGTCTATTGTCACAGAGTTCATTTTTAGGGTACCGTACCCGAAGGGTGCCAAACGGGACCCTATTACTGAGACTTCGCTGTCCGTCTGTCCGTCCGTCCGTCCTGTCTGTCACCGGGTCCGTCTGCACGAACCGTAATAGCTAGAAAGCTGAAATTTTCACAGAATGTGTATATCTGTTGCCGCACCAACCACAAATACTGAAATACGAGAGATATTGCAAATTAAAGGGGGCCCCGATACAAGAGACGTGTTTAGATACACTTACGCATTTCAAAATGGAGATCTTGACTGAAACTGTTTATTTATTGTCATAGCAACCATGTCATAGACACATATACTACACATTTAAATATGATAGCATATTTCGCGTCAACCCACATGGTTGTGATAGCTCAGCCGGTATGATGTAGACTCTCTATCCGGAGGTCGTCGGCTCAAATCTCGTGAAGGCATAAACTTTTTAAATTTTCTTTTTGTTTATTTTTTTATTGTTTTGAGTGCTTTTGATTTGTTGTACGATGGTACGGTACCCTTCGTGTGCGATACCGACCCGCACTTAACCGATTTTATTTTTATTTGACATCATCAGATGAAAGTTGTTTTCAGCCAAAATTTTATATTATCTTTATTTGTTTCGTTCGAGTTTTTCTTGGCCTGCACGTTTTTTCTTTGGAAATATTTCCCGATATAAAAGAACACAATTTTTTACAGTATCGACCTGATGAATAAAATATCTTTCATATATGACTACTCCTGTAAATAGACGTTACGAATTCGTTCGAGATATTCGTTAGTCTGAAGAATTACCGGTGTTCTTTAAATTACATTATACATATTCATCATGACTGTAGCATACAAAAGAGCGTTTTTTGTCATCTTTTTCGCAATTTCAATATTAGAACTTAATGTAACTTCTTACACAGAGTTAGCAAAATAATTACTCCGAGACAAGTCCCGAAGACAAATTTTAATACCAAAATTGTATCTGTTGCTCACTAACTTACTGGAAACAGAAGAAACCGATTTGAATATGAATATACTGATCTTCGATTTCGAGTCTGGCAGCGGCGAGGTGGCTCGCTCCGCATACATTTGCAGGATTTGGTCGGGGCGTGACCGCGCATGCCAGTGATAACTTTGCGGCTACACTCAAAACTGTTATCGTGGCTTTGCTTGTATGAATATCAAATCAATTTAGAATATACAAAAGTTTGCGAGAGTATGGAGTTCGTATGAATATTTATAAATGACATTTCGGTCCCTTGGCTCAGACATAATGGTCTCTGACGCGACAATTAAAACCCTACTCCTTCACAGATCTACATGTACGTACACTTTGCGCCAAGTTTAATTGTCTCTAAGAAAACTGTCGTCTCTCACTCACACACTACTGAGCCAAAGACAGACAATATTTTACACTACTCTACTCTCTACTCTATTTAAACTACTCTCTGTTACACCATATAAAATATACACGCTTATATCTTCGGTTAAAAAAAATATTGTTCAATTGAATACTCGATAATTGAATTATTTATTCCTATATCAATAAATGATCGAATTTTTGACTGTATCTACTGAATTGGAATCGGAAGTATTGGAGTTGGAATGAAAACTATCTTTTGAACAAAATTGATTTTACTGAATTGGTGCTACTGGAAATATTTCCAGTGAAGCTACGAAATTGTTGTTTATTTTGCCTTCTTTTTACAAATAGAAACCGCTTAGGCACCGAATGTCCATTTTACCAAAATGACTACTTTACTTTAATGCTATTTAAAAAAAAAATTCTACTCAAATTCTCAAAATGTCCACTCTGTACATTAGGCACCAAATGTCCATTTTACCAAAATGTCTTGCCGTATTGTTTTTGCTTTCCATGACGAGATGAAGAGCACAATATAAACTGGTAAGTGATAACTTGAGCAATGAATGAATTTATTTTACATCGAATTACTAACCCTGTAGCAAAAATGGATTGCGATAAAAACTATACATGTCAGAGATGGAGAATGCTACTCGTTAAAGATCCAGCCGATCCCCTATATGCAAGGTTTTTTATTAGTCGTGATGTGCGGTGTAATTGTTATTTGTCGCCTTAGTTCTTAAATGTACATATGTCTTTTGTCTGGATTTCTGCCATTTTCCCTGTTACCCTGACCACCTTTAAAACTATATCATAATGAAGAATGTCAAATATCAGATGAAAAAATACTTAATGAAGCCATTGCTTCATTCCTGTCCTGTCCCATCGCACAATTCCCAACTTAAATTTCACACGCTGATTAAACTGACAGACCGACTTGATTCAAAAAAAGAGCAGTTGCGGCCAAAACATGGACCTAGGCCGGACCGTAATCCTATAGCTTAGCCGCAGAAGCTCCATTTTATTGTACGTTCCCTTGCAAAGTGCTCAGGAAGCTCGAAAGCCGAGCGAACGTTCATTTGCATAATGTTACGTAACACTCGCTTTTAACTCTGAAACAGAAGAAATAATACCGTATTTTGTTCGCGGATATATTTTCGCGTTCGAGCCTTCGATACATTTCAAGATTGATGGAAGAGAACGGATCGTGTGAAGTGGGAGAAGTTTCGCGATAAGTTTCTAGTAAGAGCTCTTTACTTTTATTCGGTAACTTGATTATCCTATGCGTTGAGTTATCTTGTAGTTTGTTTTATTTATTGACAGTACGGACCTGTTTGAAGAAGTCCCAATAAACCATAGCTAACATCTCAGAAATTATAGGTAGACAATTTTTGTATTTTCATAGTAACTCGTGCAGGTACTCTCGGGAAGCATTATTTTGTGTGAAACCGATGATGAAGATCAAAAATGGCTAGGTGCCAGAACTGCTTGTTACTAGTTTTTCTTATGGTCAGGTCTCCCTCACTACACTAACATATTTAATTTTAATACAGGCATCATCTGTAAAAAATAACACTCAAAATATTTTCCGTAAAAACCCTTTTGCCCTTGTATTGTTCACACTACCTGATTTACTGTGGATACAACAAGGTGTGTTATCTCAGAACCTGTGTGGTCTTCGCTAAATTACAAGTGTAAACATAAACACGGGGCCGGCCGGTTTCTGTGTAAACTTGGTAACTTTGAATTAGGCGCCTGCACAAACATTGAGAGGCTACTCTACTTCGCACGTCCCTATTGGATTCTTATTGCGCTGGAATTGCGTAAAATACTGGGTTCTAACTAAAGTGATCTATTTACTTAGATTTCGTAATTTGTTATTGCAGGTACTGCACAAAACACACATACGAAAAACTTATAAAGGACCATGTTCGTTCAAAGGGAATTTAGCTAGTTTGTGATAATAACCACAAAAGTATGATAGTATTGCATTGAACATCTAACAGTAGGTACGCCAATTGAGTATTGCCTTCGTCTAAAAGTTACTGTTTTTACTCACAGTCTGTATTTTAGTGGCACGATGCCCGATTCTTCCCATGATACAGGTTTTCCTACTTTGGGAGACAGGGACCTAAAATATTTAAAACTTTATTATTTTGAACAATAACTTATTCTTACGATTAGTATTCACGTCACGCCGTCTTAAAACAAGAACAACGCAACATAGAGTCACGCCTATTCCCATACAGGGTAGCAGAGGCACAGCGCAACTGTGCCCACTTTCAGCCAGTGATTTAATACTCATTTTTTTCACATTAAAATATTCCATAAATCTGTAGTTATTATTGGAAATTGGGGGGAGTATATAATATAGTGTTACTTAATGTATATAAATAATTTTAAATTAATCTAAGTAAATGGGGAGGCCTTTGTAGGCTCAAAATGGGGAGGCCTTTGTCCAGCAGTGGGACACATTACGTAAAAAAAAACTAAGTAAAGTCAGAAATATTTATCCTTACATGGATCGGTCCCGATGCTCTTCAAATTCATCGGCTTTTCCCAGCTTTTGAATAAAAGCAGTAAAACTCGAATTCATTGAAATGAACCCGGATCCAGGACCCGGCCTCTGTTCTCGAGGGGGCATTGTGTGGCGTTCATAAATATTATTTCTGCCTTCCGTTCCAACTTCTGTGATGTTAACAAAACCATAACTAAAGAAGTAAAGAGACACAGGATGGCAAATATACATATAAACAACTCAGATTTTAACTTTATCTACTATATAAAAATAAGTCGGGTTTTCCTTCCTGACGCTATAACTCCAGAACGCACGAACCGATTTCCACGGTTTTGCATTCGTTGGAAAGGTCTCGGGCTCCGTGAGGTTTATAGCAAAGAAAATTCAGGAAAAATCTATTATATAAAAATAAGTCGGGTTTTCCTTCCTGACGCTATAACTCCAGAACGCACGAACCGATTTCCACGGTTTTGCATTCCTTGGAAAGGTCTCGGGCTCCGTGAGGTTTACAGCAAAGAAAATTCAGGAAAAATTTCAACAGAAAAGCGGGATTTTTTTTTTTACATACAGCGCCATCTCTGATATAGCATGTACTACAAACCAATATGGCGCCGGTGCGTGATACATTGTTTGACAGCTACTCATTGTTCTCTGCTCAGTTAATTTCATGTGACAAACCGGTATTGTGTTCACTGTGAAATTGTGAAAAAAAAGGAAAAAAAATAAGTTATTCGTTTCTTAACATTTCAATTGGAATTATTATTCAACTTCAACAGCAGGCATTTGTCTTTAAGGTGGTAAGTTGAACTGTGTAAATTATGTGGATCGTGCATTTGAGGTTAAATTCACCACTCTGTCCATAGTCCAAAATGGAAGTGATCCCGATTCCAGCTATTTTCTTCAACACATCCTTGAATACAATAACTGCTTTCGCATGACTTCGTTTGGAGCAAATATCATTCGAGAAGGCGGCTTCATGCCGACTTGCAAGGTAAAAGATACAACACACATAACCAATCACTCACACCAACACAATGAATTGCAACACATAACAACTACATATACACCACACACTACACCATCACACGATCAGAAGTTACACCGTATTCTTCAACAAATGATTGTTTGCAATTACAGATACAAGGACAAATATATCATTTGCATGGTTCAATGGTGCCAACACCAGATGAACCGCATCAATTTCTGCAAATATATTTCATTTCGTCGATGGTGGATCAGCTGAATGTGCGGTGGAATATACAGGGATCACAACAGTTAGAGACGAATTATTGAACAGTTGCAAGCATTTTTTCACGCTAATAATGCTGTGGTTAATAATTGAATAATAATTCCAATTGAAATGTTAGGAAACGAATAACTTATTTTTTTTACTTTTTTTTTCACAATTTCACAGTGAACACAATACCGGTTTGTCACATGAAATTAACTGAGCAGAGAACAATGAGTAGCTGTCAAACAATGTATCACGCACCGGCGCCATATTGGTTTGTAGTAAATGCTATGTATCAGAGATGGCGCTGTATGTGAAAAAAGATTTTCCCGCTTTTCTGTTGAAATTTTTCCTGAATTTTCTTAACTATAAACCTCACGGAGCCCGAGACCTTTCCAACGAATGCAAAACCGTGGAAACGGATAATTTGCGGACACGTATAACGCTTCGATTCAGTATTTACTTTGAATTCACTTTCATTTACTTAGAGAAGTTCAACTAAATAACACTTCATTTTGTAATCGAAATGAATTCATTACTGTTGTGAAATGAAATAAAAATTTTCCTTTTCAAATATAAAACAAAAAAAAAAATTCATCATCTTTTAATCACCAAACGAAATGTTAAAACGAAGCCATCTGGTGGCGAAACGGAGTTCGCCGGGTTTGCTAGTGTAAAATAAAAATAAATGCAGCCCATTAAAGTCCCCACCACTGAGGGGCACGGGCCTTAACCGTATTCGAATACGATTGAGCCATACTCCACCACGCTGGCGCAGTGTGGGTGTGGGTGTCTTGCTAGTCGCCAAGCCGAGACTGTCAGACGTTATCAAGCCTATTAGGACCTCTGACACAGCTTTGACGCAGATTTTATCTTAAAAGTATTTGAAATAATATGTACGAGTACCTATGTATAAGTTTTAATAAATAAAATACTTTTTCAAATTGTTATTTAAACTAACTTACCAAGTTAAAAACTTAAAAAAACCGACTTCATGATTTATTATACTTACTCCTCCCCTTACCTCTTGGTATACCAATGTCGTCTATTCAGGGTGTCTCATTTAAATCGGTCAGTATGGGAAAGTCTGAAACTATCAGACATACGAAGATCTGTTCTTAGGAACCATGTCTCGATTTTAATTAGAAGAAAAACTGCATTCATATATTAAAAAAACCTGTTCTTAGCTCGGGAATCGAACCCGGTTGTTTTGAAAAAAATAAACCTACACTATTTATATTAAGATATCGATTGTGTAGGTCTTAAGCAGTAAATGGCTCTATGAAACATGACGTCTAAAATAATAAAATGCATTGTTTTCACATACCTACTTTAATTTAGTAGGTGTTCGAAGTGACCACATTGAACAAGTGAGTCCGAAAGATATTTTTTCAAGTCAAGATCGATAACTTGGCTTTTTCGAAGAGAGTGTAAGACATCACTTTTTGCCAATAAATTATGAAATTTGTTTCCATACATTTAACCGTCGCAAAATAGGTGCTTGCTTGATGCGTGTTTTTGACGACATCTGTCACAGAGACCAAGATATATTTTACAAACTATAGCTTGCTCTATGACTTTGTTTTTTTGACAGGCTTTATGAGGTGTATACGATATTTTTGTACGAAATACTGCTTGATATTCACGCTTCTTCTTACACCCGGTTTTTGAGAGGAATATTAACTGTAACAACTTAATTGACTCATTGAATTCAATCACGTGTCGCTATTTTGAATAAATTTTCCATTAATTGCTTATAGCAGTTGACTTCTCTTTGAGAAAGTGGGGTTAAGTATTTCATCGCTTTCAGTATGAATCTGGCACACCATGTCTCGACGCTATACCCGGGCGGGCCAAAACTTAATTAAACTTTTAATGAGCCCCACGATATATTTGGAGAGCTTTCGCAACATACAGGAAGTTCACATGAAGAAACTTTGATTACACATCATAATAATTATTATTTAGTGTAATGAGTGGGCTCTTGGTGGGAAAGGGTGTCGTAAAGCGGAATATTTGATTAAGATATTATTTGGAGAGAGTATTTGTAATTTTTGAGACGATCAAACGCGCGATTAATTTGAGCCACTTTCGCATCTCCAAAAAAGATATTTTATTTAGTTTCGTAAACTCAATTAAGTAGTTTTATTTTACTGGCTGGTCAGTAAAATCGACATCTATTCTTTGCAGATTTACTTTTCAATATGCTTTTAACACCACAAAACTTAACAAATGGGTACTATTATCTCTTCTGTGCAAATGGGTCAACTAGGCACTTGAGTGCCACGTGGAGGGGGTAGTGGTAAAAGAGCACTAACAAATTAGATGCATACCTGGGCTAGGAAGAGAGAGAGAGATAGGTGAGAGCTCGCTTGGGTGTCAAAAAACCAGGCGCTCGTTGATTTAGATAAGTACAGGTCCAAAAAGGTACTTTTGTACTTAAAACTTGATAAGGTGAAGACCGCAGGTAACACTTCTGGTTTCTATGCATCTCTTTGAAATTGATTCCGAGCGCGGCGGCACTGCGGTCTGCAGTCGCGTAGCATTTTCTATAGCGGTGGTGTTGCGGCGCCGCAGTGTCGCCTGCGGTTGCAGTCTGCGGTCCACCCCGGAATTATACCTTTAACCTCTTCTTAAGGCGCCTCATGAATAAATTAGGGGTGCTATTTTCATGTGTATTCCAGGAAATACTCGGCAAATCGTAATCAATTTCTGGTATATGTAATTTGACTATATTAATAAAGTCTAGGGTTTACATGATGGAAAACGAGTTTGGATATTCTCGATAAATCCAAAGTCAACCCTTGTTTTCAATATTTTTCCTATTATACCGCAGCAGTAGTAAATGCGATCTTTCTATTATCAATTATGTGGGGAACTGTTGTTACTAGCGATTTGAAGATTGAAATGTAATTCCCTGAAATATCTTATTTTTTTGTGGTTTTTTTTTCCGTTTTGGCGCTTACGTTGATTCAGATTAGATGCGAGCGCAAAATGGCCATCCCACTTGTTCCTATTCCCGAATTATATTCGTTTCTCACTTCCGAAATTTTCGTTGACCTTGGTTTGTAACTATTCATACCTCGCATTAAAAGCATTTTAGCAAATCGCATACCGCTATTTTGAATTAATCTTCCATTAATCACATTTCATTCCTTCAAACTGGGTGTGAATCTGCTCAAATCACCACATAATCTGCCGTCAGCATCTCTTACATTTCTACGTGCGGCTAACATAATGATTGTTTATCCACCAGGTTGGGTCGGAGTGCTGAGGTGGTGAGCGGTTTGGACCCCGGCCAAGGGTTTCGACCTCAGGAGTGCTGCCAGCTCTTCAAGTGTGCTAATTACACCAATATTTTCTGTTGAGATTGATTTTTTTGAAGTGATTTGAAGTGAAATCTTGTGTTCACCTAAAAGAGTAAGTGCCCTATTAGAACTTAGTTGAGATAAGTTAGTTTAGCTTAGCTCGCATAGCTGACGTAGTATTTTATACATACATCATGTTTGAAGTAAGAACATAAGCTGAAATATTAATATGGCGATGCTTTTCTATTATTTTTAGTATTTTTAGTTTCTCACGATCTTATGTCATACCCACGACGACGTCCGATGACAACCAAGTGAAGACCCGCAAAGTTAAAACTTACTTTTCTGATAAATTTATCATAAGATCTATGAGTATTACAACTGCAGAGCTAGTATCAAATCCAGGCACAGCCTGCCACTTTACTTTGCTAAATCTGAATATACAAAACAGTTTATTCCTGCGGCCTCCCTCTGGCACAGTGCCAGGGTGCCACGGAATCTCGCCATTCCAGTCAGGTCTCGTGGCACCTGAAGCGGTAATTGCATCACATATTTTGGCCCACATCCTAAAAGTGGGGATATATTCAATATCTTTTTTCATAAGCGTCTTGAAGACATTTTGTTGGAGAGCGCCTGGAAGGTGCCAGGGGAATTGTTTTGGGGTGCAAATGTGAAGATTTCGTAAGCGATGCCAAGCTTGGCGCTCTTGAAATGTTATACATATGAGTTTATGCAATGTTCTGATAAATAGTATTGATTACACCATTTGAAAATATTTAGTTAGGCTAGAAACTTGTTTTAAACAAAGTTATAGAATTAGAATGACGTGAATCACCACTCATTGGAGGAAACGCTTCATTTTGAAGTTAGCTCATTCAATAATGATAAAGTTTTCCTTCTTATCTGCAGGTACTAGACCTAGGGTCGCTTGCTAGAAAATCCGCTTTATAATTAGATTGTATTTAACTAATTTGAATTAACTGCCTAATCACATTTAGCTTAATCGGTACGCTTGCGTTATGTTGTGTGATACACGCGGGCCAAACGAGAGGGTTAATCGTAATTAGCATTTCTCTTGCACCACTACTTTTTAATTCTTATTAGCTAGACGAATGAATGATTGAGTGGCTTCCGGTTTACACAGTGATTTGAGTGAGTGAGACAGAGAAAAAAGACACAGAACAAAACATGTGACATATATTTGTCACAATAATATGTGACAATGATTTTGTAGAAGAAGGGTCGTAAACATAGTTTTGGAGCATTTATTGGAAAGATGAAACTGTCACATTAAATTGTAACAAGTAGTTGTCATACTGTGTGTAAACTTATTAAAAGTAAAGATATTTTAGGAACTAAAATATCTTTAATCAATTCTAAAATATGTTTGACGTCTACCAACTGTACAAAAATATATTTAGCGAATAAAAATACGACCTATTTCCTTGAACTATAAATAAAAGTCATACTTACTTAATTGCTTGGCACAGACTGGGAAATACGTTTCTAGCCAAAACTGCAAGAAACTATCATTCGTTTGTGTTAACTCTGATAATAAATAAAAAACTTCGCTTAAATGTCGCCAAAACTGCAACTTATCAGTAGATATCCATCGAAGCTGACGGGTCATTCTGAGAGCAGTACTTATATGTGGAGTGCAGTGCTTTCAAACAAAAATATTCCTATTTCACTCAACATTATAAGTTTGGAACTTTTATAGGCGAAGGGCATTTGAGACTTGAGTAAGTTCAACCAGTTTTCATATTTTGAAATGTAAGTAATAAACTAACTATCTCTTGTTAGATATAAGGTCGCCTTTGTACATTGTCTATCTATTATAAGTTTTCTGTATGTCATTCTTGTATGAGTGTAATAAAGAAATTACGAAATTACTTTTTAACTAAAAGTCTGACAATCAACAATTTCCCGACATAATGGTTTTATTAACAACTCTTGAGTAATTTCGCTTATCAGACTCATTTTAGATCAACCTAACGTGTGGTTAATTCTGCTTCGGTTTATATTTATATGCAAGCTTTTGGTTTTGCCATGTATCAATGCATACAGAAAGCCCTACAGATCATCCTATAATTTCTGATACACCTCTAATGGAACTAATAATGCAATATTGTTGAGCCAATGGAATCACCCATCTAGCCTGCATTGCGCTGCACTATAACAAACGACATTCTTTTTTTGTTGGCCTTTTTGCCTATTGAATGTTTCGCTGGCAATATTTCCTCTGTTATAGCCAATTATTCTGTGTACAACGGTCGCGCTAACACAACGCGGATTCTGAAGGCTTATTTGGCGATTTAGTAAGTAATTAATACGTTTTAACAAGCCGAGAGCCAGCTATTAGTCTTCCTTTATTTGGTAATAAAAGTAGTAAGAGCAAGGAAGATGAGGATTTAACTGGCTGATGGGAATCGGATACTTGTTTACTTGAGCAGAGTTAAGTTAAGTATTGATGTTCTATCTATCGGATCTGGCACAAGTTAACTAGACAACTACATGATTCGTAAAAATAATAATTTGGTTGCCATGCAGATATTTTTTGCACGCTTTACTGATCAGTACTTTCGTTAGCCAGACTACAAATTTCGTGCTCATCTTCACGTTGAATCTGCAATTTCCAATTATTATGCCTGGTCACGAACTTTTGCACTTCGATGAAAGGGTGTTGATTATAGCCGAATTATTTCGAGTTACAAAATAAAATAATAAACGGTCAAGTGCAAGCAGGACTCGCGTTCCGATCACACATTACCTCTGGTGTAATTAGGTTTCTACATACACAAGTATGATGTCATCCATGTAACCAAATGACATTTTATTTTTTTTGCAGGAAAACAAAAATTTGCAGTTTTCAGATTTTTCTAGACCGTGCTTTATGCCAAATTTCATGATTGTAGGCCAGCGGGAATTACCCTATGTTTTGGGTCCATTTGCAATTACTATGAAAATCCAATAATTTTACAGCATAAACGGTCGTAGCGTTCAATTGCGTTGACCTTGGAGGTTGATATTTTCACAGCTATAGGGGACCAGTGACATGATTCTCGCGTATTCGATATAGGATATCTACACCTTTATAGAGTGATTTTGTATGGGAATCTGACAATATAGGTCTCGATATCCGTATATCGAAGGCGCGAGAATCATGCCACAGCTTGTTATATTTTCGACATAAAAAGTCTTGACAGACAGACAAACAGACGAACTGACGGACGGACAACGAAGTGATCCTATAAGGGTTCCTTTTTTTCTTATAAGGATCAGAACCACAAAAATAAATATTATGATATCGCTCATTTCCAAATGGTATTTTCATGTCGATATTATAAGACTTTTTATAATTATGTTTAAAATTATGTTTCATAATAATTATTATTTATATTTAAAATACAAATACTGTCACATAATCACACTCGAAAAAATCTGAAATAGTAGATTAAACAACTAATGTGTTTTAAGTACCGGATAATCCTTTTACATTTACGCCCTTGCGATCTTCAACTTATATGGGTTCCCTGCTTCACTAACTAAATCCGAGCCTAGCGTAAAGTACAAATAACTAGATAGGAATATATACTTGTCACCGTGAAATTGACAAACCCGCTTGTTTACTATCACACGAATTAAAATTCGTTAGATTATAATCTGACGATAAATTGTAAACCGCACCCTAAAACCATACCATTTGATTGAGCAATGGTCCCCACCAACCCTTTGTGCTGATAACAACGTTATGTTAAATAACATTTCACTGTCTGAATCTAAAATCTTAACATCACTAAAACTTCTTGACCCTACCAAGGGTGCAGGTCCTGACGGCCTTCCACCTCTTTTCCTAGTACGTATTTCTGCTAATATTAGTTTACCCCTCCGCGTTATTTTTAACAAGTGCCTGAAAGAAGGAGTATTTCCTATTAGGTGGAAAATTGCTAATATCACTCCCGTACACAAGTCCGGTTCAAAACAGAATATTGAAAATTATCGTCCCATTTCTATATTATCGGCATTGTCAAAACTTTTTGAGAGACTTGTACACGATGAGATTTATCCCTCTCTTCACAATATAATAATTGAAGAGCAGCACGGCTTTGTGAAGCGCAGGTCCACTACCACTAATCTCATGGTCTTCACTAACCATCTTTTTGAAAACATGGACGACAGGACCCAAACTGACGCGGTGTATACAGACTTCAGAAAAGCTTTCGATAAGGTCGACCACGAGTTATTATTACAAAAAATTGCTTTCAATGGCATACGAGGTAACCTCCTACGATGGTTCTCGTCTTACATTACTAACCGAAGCCAAAGAGTTGTAGTAAACGGCTTCCAGTCAGACATGATCAAAGTCACCTCTGGTGTCCCGCAGGGTTCCATACTAGGTCCCCTACTATTTATTATTTTTATTAATGACATTAAGCACTGTTTCCTAAATTCAAAGTTCTTACTATATGCAGATGACTTAAAAGTTTACCGCAGAATTAAAACCACTGATGACAGTGAACTCCTTCAAGATGATTTGAATAGATTCTCAAAATACTGCAACGATAACAAACTACAACTTCATATTGACAAATGTAACCATATCACTTTCACTAAAAACACTAATATTTTACTTTCTCGTTACACACTAAATGGGAAAAATCTTGCAAAGGTGGACTCCCTGCGGGATCTAGGGGTACTACTAGACTCTAAATTACACTTAGACCTACATATTGAGAAAATAGTTAATAAAGCATTTCAAATGTACGGATTCGTTATGAGAGCAACCAAGGACTTTAGGCGCCCTTCTACTTATCTTTACCTTTACAAAACTCTAATACGATCACAATTAGAATATGCCGTCCCCATTTGGAATCCTTATTATGACAAATACACCGTAATTATTGAAAACGTACAAAGGAAGTTCCTTCGAGCGTTGCACTATAAATTTCATCGCTCACGCTCCAAACTCTCATATCCTAAGCTACTTAAGTTATACAACCTACCTACGCTTGAATCTAGGCGTACAATCCTGGAAGCAACGATATTATATAATCTATGTAACAACAATTTCGACTGCAGAGATCTCACTTGTAAATTGTGCTATTTGGTGCCTCGATCATTTCATATGCGTGCTGTGCGTGACCGAAAACTATTCGCGACCACGCAGTGTAAAACAAATGCAGGACTACGCGTACCTCTGCGAAAACTGGTAGATACTTTCAACACACACTTCGAGACTGTAGACATATTTAGTACACCAATACACAAATTCAAACAGCCGGTTTCGGAGATAACATCTGAATATCAGGACCTTAAGTTTTGTCAGGATCGGGATCAGCTGTAGTTTCAGTTTTTGAATTACTGAATTGTAAAAAAAAATAATTACAATATATTTTTGCAGCGCGTTGGACTAAATTTTTTAATTTTTAATTTTTATCTATGTTTTAGATTCCTGTTTTTTTCTTTTTCTTTTGTAAACACATATTTTTTACAAACTTGAGATACATATATATATCTATATAAAATGTAAAAACACTTACATTTTCCTAAATCATGATTATTTTGTTAACAGCAGCCCCAACTAAAATGTACCTGTGGATGATGCTGTGGGCTTCACAATAAAACATTTTTGTTTTTGTAATAGTTAGTTACATCTATGTATTGTGTAGTTGTTTTTCATCCCAAATAAATAAAATAAAATAAAATACCAAAATTCGCTTATACAAGAATTATTCCACTAATTTTACTTCATTTGGTGGACTACGTATGTACTTCTTACAAAATAACGCGTTAGTAAATAAACTGAAATGATGAATGTCTGGGAAAAATGGTGGGTCTGGGTAGGTAAATGGGGTGAGCAAAGCGAATCCCCTTTTATGCTTCATGTTAGGTTGACTTGTAAGAACAAAAATACACATAAATACCAACTCTGTCGATTTCTTTACAATTTATGGTCAGATTATAAAATGTTATGAAATTTAAGTGTAACGAGTTTGACAATTTTACGGTGACATATAAGCTACATGTAACAGCAACATTGTATAGAGCATAATCCAGCTTGAACTTTGTCTTCTACGCCAGAAAGCATACTTTGATAACCCTTTGAATATTAACTAAGTATATACTTTGTTCACCTGAAATCCAACAAAATGTTCCATAGATTCTAGATTTAGTCGACACATACGGTCAGACACTAATTTGGTTTTCCTGCTTCACCTGGAACTTGAAACTAGGTTGGAATGGAACTAAGGCTTACGCTCAGTGAATGCATAACCTACTCTGAACTTTCTGGCTACTGTACTGGCTGTTACGGCGCACATTCAAGGACTCCGCCACTATCTACAGAAGAAGTTGCTTCTCTGGGGCGTAAATGGGATTGGATACAAAGTACTAACCATGTTACTCAGTTTCTACTTCGGCCCACATTACTAAAGCATAGAGAAAGTATTTTAGAAAATAGAAAATTTAAAATTTATTCCCATGGGAATCATAAAAGCTTTTGACAAGGATATTCTTGTTACGAACAAATTAGCAGATGTTACCAATAACGTAAATATACCCGTGTGAATGCTCACGTAGAGAGAGTAGTTTGGTGTCGATAGGAAGTGGATAATCTCATTGATTCTCACGCAGTCCCCCGCGGTTATAGGGTTTCTATTGACAACTGTCCTATTTCTCAACCTACACAGGGGTTTTGAGAGAAAAGTGCTAGAGAGTACAATTCAACTAATGATCCTGTTATGTCAAATAGCTCACCAAGTAAAAAAATCGACTGCAAGAACTGTTCAATTCAATTCTATTCAATTCAAATATTTATTTTGATGTCATATAACTGAGATCTGTAGGGGTAACAGTTCTGATATGTCAGCATAACCGTGCGACGAGTTAGTCGTTCCGTGGACACGAACACAGTAGCATGTGTACCTACTTATATATCGTGTACGAATTCCGTGTATCTATGTTGAGCTAAGTGGATTCAAAAAATAAACAATTTATATCGGTTTTATGAAGTGCTTTACTTGACATTCCCCTAAACTGGTGACCCACGACTTTGGACAAAGTGAATAACGGACTCGGAACGACTCCCTGCTCAGAGTCCACGCCTGAGCAGGCCTTCAAGTGGTAATGGCGCTGCCCACAGGGAAAGCCGGAGGCAGTGAACGAGTAAAGATGGAAGACACAACTGAGCTGGCCACGATCTCCGTGTCGACGAGGGTTCCAGAGTTCTGGAAAGAGCACCCACGACTCTGGTTTGCTCAGTTCGAAGCTATCGTGAGTCCTCAAAAGCAAGGGGACGAGTATAAGTACCAGTTGGCTGTATCAAAACTGGGCCGAGACGCGCTGCAACAAGTCTCGGACATAGTTTTTACGCCACCAGCAACCGAGAAATACAAGGCCCTCAAGGAGCGTTTATTGAAGGTTTACGAGGAGTCACCGGAAAGACAATTCCAACGTTTGGTAGGCGAGATGGAACTCGGTTCTCAAAAACCATCACAACTGCTACGCAAGATGAAAGACCTCGCGCGAAATTGCCAAGCAGATGAAGAAACGGTACGTAGGCTATGGTTGGCGCGCCAACCAGCATCGGTCCGAGCGGTTCTTACAGTGAGCCAGGACCAGACGCTGGAAAACCTTGCAAATATAGCCGACAAGATAGTGGAAAATATGATGGGCTCGAGTGAAGTGGCAGCGGTGAGTAGCAGTGTCTCCACACAGATGTTCACAGTGAACGAGATTATGACATCAGTTAATAAGTTGGCACTGGAAGTAGCCGCTCTACGCGGCGAAGTGCAGAGCTATCCACGGCGTTTTGTGGAGAGAAACAGATCCATTTCGAGAGGCAGACCCAATTCAAGAGACAGATCCTCGACGCCCACGAGGACACCGGACAGCCCAGACTGGATGTGCCGGTTCCACTTCAGATACGGAGCTAGGGCCAGGAGATGCGAGGAGCCTTGTGCATGGAAGAAGCGGTCGGAAAACTAGTGGCGGCAACCTTCGGAAAGACGGAAGGGGATGACGACGTCGCTGCCTGGGAAAATCGTCTTTGTGTATATGATCGTAAAAATTCGTTACGTTTTTTAGTTGACACTGGGGCAAATATATCAGTGATACCGAAAGCTAAAGTGCGTAAATTTTTGACTCGCGAAAATGTGACATATAGTCTGTATGCAGCGAATGGATCGGAAATCAAGACGTATGGTACTGTTACTTTAGAGCTTAATCTTAGGTTAAGGAGGGCTTTAAAATGGACATTTGTAATCGCTAACGTAAGCAGACCAATACTAGGTGCAGATTTTTTAAATCACTATAAACTTATTGTGGACATAAGCGGTAGGAAAATCATAGATAGAGTTACAAATTTGAGCGCGTCAGGACTTGTGACGCAAGACAGCGAGCCTAGGGTGAGCACTTTTGACTGCAAAAACGCATGTAGTGACATTTTAGCCAGGTACCCCGATGTAACGAAACCGTTCAATCTAAAACAGGATGTAAAACACGGGGTACATCATTATATAGAGACAAAGGGTGCCCCAATCCACGCGAGGGCAAGACCATTGCCCCCAGATAGGTACAAAAGAGTTAAAGAGGAATTCAGGAACATGCAGGAGCTTGGTATCTGCCGCCCGTCAAAGAGTGAGTGGGCCAGCCCACTCCACGTAGTTCCCAAAAAAAACGGCGAAATTCGCCCGTGCGGGGACTACAGACAACTGAATGCTGCAACGAAGCCGGACCGGTACCCCATCCCGAGGATGCAAGATTTTACGTACGGGCTTGCAGGTAAGAAAGTTTTTACCCACATAGACGCCAATAAGGCATTTCACAACATTCCTGTAAATCCTTCAGATATTGAGAAAACAGCCATAATAACACCGTTTGGGCTTTTCGAATTTCCCCGCATGACCTTTGGTTTTTGTAATGCTGCTCAAACCTATCAAAGATTTATGAATGATGTTGTTTTAAAAGACGTAGAGCAAGTTACATGTGTGGCAGAGGGGAGCACAGGCTGCGAGAAGTCACAGCTATTTTGTTACATAGATGACGTCATAGTAGCTAGTCATTGCGAAGTATGTCACAAAAAACATTTAGATGCCTTACTCAGGCGCTACGAACAAAACGGGCTCACGATCAACATGGGCAAGTGCCAGTTTGCCAAGGATAAGGTAGTGTTCCTAGGTTATGAGGTAACATCCGAGGGAATCAGACCCCTCGATGAAAAAGTGGAAGCGATCAAAAATTTTCCCCGCCCGGTGACCGTAGAACAGTTGAGACGATTTTTAGGTATGATAAACTTTTACAGGTCACATCTGCCCAAGGCCGTCGAACAACAACAGGAACTCCTAAAATTCCTACATAATGCGAGGAAGCGGGATAAGACGAAGATTACATGGACCGACGCAGCATGTGAAGCTTTCGAGCGGTGCAGGGTGAGTCTTGAAAAAGCCGTAACCCTTGTACACCCCTTAGATAACGTGCCCCTGGCACTAATGACGGATGCATCGGACTCGTGCCTTGGAGCAGTACTCCAGCAATGGAACGGTAACTCATGGAGACCTTTAGGTTTTTATTCGAAGAAACTCTCGGATACTCAGGCAAAGTATAGTACCTATGACAGGGAACTTCTAGCCATCTATATGGCAATCCAACATTTCAGGAATACGGTAGAGGGACGACCGCTAATTATATTCACGGATCATAAGCCATTAACCTTCGCATTCAGTAAGACAGATAACAACAAAGAGGTAGCGAGGAGAGTTAGGCAGATGTCGTTTATTAGCGAATTCACCACCGATATACGTCATGTAAAAGGAGACCTAAATACAGTCGCGGATACCTTATCGCGAGTCGAGTCAATTCAATGCCCCACGTTGATTAACTTCGCTGACTTAGCTAGAGCACAGGAAAGAGACGATGAAATTACATTACTGATAAGCGGGTCGCGCGCTACAAGTTTCGAAATAAAACAATGTAACATACCTAACACGGATAAAAAAATAATGTGTGAAGTATCCACTCAAAATATTCGGCCTTATATACCAGGAAACATGAGACGTCAAGTTTTCGACGCAATCCACGGCACCAGCCACCCAGGAATTCGAACGACTAGGAAAATGATAGCTAAGAGTTATTTCTGGCCAGGATTAAACAAGGATGTAGGCACTTGGGCCAAAACTTGTATCGCCTGCCAAAGAGCAAAAGTATTACGGCATTCTATTTCCGGTGTAGGTCAATTTGAAACATGCGAGAGATTTGAGCATATACATGTAGATCTAGTGGGGCCGCTTCCGACTACCCGGGAGGGGTATAGATATTTAGTTACAGTGATTGACCGATTTACTAGATGGCCGGAGGCCTTTCCAGTAGAAACGATGACAGCGGAAGTAGTGGCCAGAACGCTGTATGAAGGCTGGATATGCAGATTTGGAAATTGTGCCAGAATTACGACTGACCAGGGCCGCCAATTCGAAAGCGAGTTATTTGACCAATTAATGCGTATGGTAGGTACCCGTAGGATAAGAACCACCCCGTATCATCCCCAAAGTAACGGCATGGTAGAGCGGTGGCACCGCAGTCTAAAGGCAGCCCTAATGGCGAGACTATCGAATACCTCATGGGCAGATGAGTTGCCAACGGTTTTGTTAGGATTGAGGGCAGCAATCCGCAGCGACTCGGGCATAAGTCCAGCAGAGTTAGTGTACGGTCAGACGATTAGGTTACCGGGAGAATTCTATACCCAAGGCCCCGAAGATCGATTAGACCAACACGAGTATTTAGATAAGTTACGTGAAATCATTAGGCAGACTAGACCGGCACCAAAATGCCATTCAAATTCAAAGAACATGTTTGTGCACCCAGACCTTGAGACATGTACGCACATATTTATCAGGAATGATGCCGTACGCAAGCCTTTACAGCCACCGTACGACGGGCCATTCAAGGTTATTAGGAAGTCAGATAAATATTTCACAGTACAACTAGCTAATAGACAGACACAGGTTTCAATTGACAGACTCAAACCAGCGTATATACTTAACGAGACCGACACTAATGACGCCACTAGGTGTGTGCCATCAACAAATCAGGGACAAAGTAGCGAACTATATCCCAGAATTTTCGACGCGGCCGGTTACCTACAGAACCCCACGCCGCCGCCGCCGCCGCCGTCGCTGCCGTCACCACCCGCAGAGGTCGTGGAACGGCGTTCCCGCGCCGGCAGAGTTATAAAACTCCCTGTCCGATTTATGTAAAGTAAGTACCTACTTAGCTAAAGTATTTTAGTACAGCGCATTTAATAGCTAACTAGAGCAACCGTTGCCTATACGGCAGTTTTTTTAGTAAGTAATCAGTATTCGAATCTTATAAGCAGAGAACTACGTTAGATATAATTATTTCACTGTCGGATACATACAGATTCACTTGGATAAACCAGAAGTAGTGTCCAAAATTGCTATTTTCGCAAACATCATGGGTAAAACGCAGAGCAAGAACGAGGAGATAATTATAGCGCAGAACGGAGCTAACAATGCGAGTCCGCGCCTTACGGACATTGAAGATAGAGTCGATAATAACTATTTATCAACCATGGTGTTAATCGTTGGTGTGGTCATACTATACGTGTACGTAGCGTTCCAACACTACAAGAAACATACGAGAAAGTTATTTAAGAAAGAGTTGGGGAAGTCAAACCAAGACCAAAATGTGTAGTCAAAATCTTCGCGGATCCTGAACGAAACTTATACAGTGTCTGCTTACGTATGCGAATGTCTTAGTGTATAGTTTTCTCTTTTGTTTTTTCTTGGTTGTGTATTAGATATGTAAAATCGGCGTTGTCACGACAATAGTTTGAAGGAGTTGAATTAGTTTATGGCAGGAACTGTTTCGTGATAACTACCACAGTCTTATCATAAATAAGTATGTATTGAATTTAAAGTCGGACATCGAAACACATGTTACCGCGATTGTCATTGCTTTGGGTTTCACAAAAAGAAACCTTATATTATTTTTTGTGTCACGAAATGCAATGAAGAAATGTATTGTATACTTATTGACTTATGTATTTGTGTTATTGTAAAGGCGCAGTATCATATCAGTTCTCATAATCCCAGTTGGTATTCAAGTTGTTATTTATAACTCAGGATGTAACAAGATAGGTTTGGCAGAAGTAATAAAATAAATGCAGATAGGTACCTATTTCATTCTTGAAACTCATTGTTATTGTAAGTATTGGTGTCACAGGAACTCAGTCAGCAACTACGTTGTATTGTGGGTCGTGAGTAGGTACACATTTAGCAATAATGTATGATGTACTACCAACAAAAATCTAGTGTGTAATATTGTATTATTTAATTATTAATTATTATTATTATTTTTTTCAAAAAGGGGGGGATGAGTGTAGGGGTAACAGTTCTGATATGTCAGCATAACCGTGCGACGAGTTAGTCGTTCCGTGGACACGAACACAGTAGCATGTGTACCTACTTATATATCGTGTACGAATTCCGTGTATCTATGTTGAGCTAAGTGGATTCAAAAAATAAACAATTTATATCGGTTTTATGAAGTGCTTTACTTGACATTCCCCTAAAGATCCATCTCCACATTTTTGGGAATATGTCATTCTACTTAGCCCGGTACTCTCAGGAGACGGATAAACAGTCAGAACCTTTTTGACACTTTTTGTAAGTGTGAAATGTCAAAAGCCCCAGATAAACAAGTCGTGCGAAGGCATTCAAATAAATTCTATCTGAGGAATGAGAGAACGGCACTTAATAAATTAAACAAATGCATGGAAAAGACAGGCTATCCGACCCCAGTGCCCTGGGCTCTCTATTTCCTATTTGATGTCATGTGAATGTTTACCCAGTGACACCGGATCGGTCAGTCTATCCTATCCGCAAAAGTGGCAAGGATGGAGTTGGCGCCGCCCCGCATACGGTTCATCGGATGCTGTTCATACTCTAAGTATGGCCACACCTCGGACACTCCATAGAACGCTCGTAAAATAATCACCTATTACTACTACATAACCAAATGATGTTTGTATACGTGCAAATGTGTGCGTAAACTTTGCTAGGGCTGGTGGCGCGGCAAATGCAGCGATATTAAAGTATACGCGTCGTCACTCGTCCGGCGTTCAGCCCTGTCTATTGATCCTCTAATAAATCCTTTGACGCCAGGGGTGGGGTGCGGTATCTGAATCAGCGCGGGGAAGGGAGTGGCCGTTCTGTACGGAGTACTATTATCTCTTCTGTGGTATGGCGTAAAAATCTACAGTACGCTCTTCAGAAAATACCCTGATGCACTGCAATAACGCGGCAGCCCCAACAACATCCTAAAACCATTGTTATATTGGACTCGAAGGGCGTCGAACGACTTCTGCTTGTATCTGACCCACAAAGTACATTGTGTAGAAGGACTGACAAAATGCCTTGAATAAATTCTCAAGAATGGCCAACACCCTTGGCTCCCTTCCCATGTCTTGATCCATTGCTTCCTCCCTCTCGGTATTCAAATGTCGTCTATGTACACGAAACCGTTTCAGGAAGTATCTCATTCTGCTGGAATAACTTTTTAAAGATGGGCATTGAGGAGGAGAATCGCCCTGAGCGTTAATGATGAATGATGATACAAATTTATTGAATTATTATGTGACGCATAAACGAGGATTCAAAGAATAGTATATCGAATTATGAAAAATAAACGGTCATGTGCGAGTAGCACCCAAGGACCAAGGGTTCTGATCACACTTGGATATTATACCTCGTAACTGGTGACAATGACATAATTTTGCAGAAAGACAGACATTTGCAGTTTTCAGATTTGTCTTTTGAGACCATGCTTTGTGCCAAATTGCATGATTGTGGACCAATGGGAAGTACCCTATTGGTTTAGAGTCCATTGCGATTACTATGAAAATCCATCAATTTTTCAAACATAAACGGTCATAGTGTTCAATAATTATATGTATTGTACACATGGGTCTACTCCTGCTCAGTAATCCACCTGTCTCATCCCTATTTGGTTTGCTGGAAGAGATCTCTTATTAGAGATAAGCTCGCCTTTGTACACGTTTTCTATGTTTTTACTGTCCTATGTAACTGTTTGTGTGCAATAAAGAAATTATGAATTATGAATTGCGTTGACCTAGAAGGTTGATTTTTTCACAGCTATAGAGGACCACAGATTTGGGCAATTGATATAAATTTCAGCTTGATACGTCCACGTGTTCCCGATATAAAAGGTCTTGACAGACGGACGCACGGACAGACGGACGGACGACAAAATGATCCTAGAAGGGTTCCTTTTTTCCTTTTAAGGATAACCCCAAAAAGAAGTTGTTTGTTTGATTTTTTGTTTTATTGATCGGTAATAAATAATAAATCATTCAGGCTATTTGTGTCTTGAGTGCTTTAATTTGATCGACGATAGTTGTATTCCTAAAATTAGTCTAGTGATATAATCAATTTAGGAAAAGCCAATGATTAATCGATTTTAAATGATAAATTCATTTAACCATGCCATGACTTTCTTTTTCCTAGCTTCCTATACATTTATCATGCCAAAGTGTACCTGGGTAATCCTGATATTTTTTTTAGAATAAATAAAAATGTTTTCTACTAAATAATACGCTTTTGTTTTGGCGCTATTTTGACCCGTCTACGAAGGTAAAGCTATTGTGTTTCAGCCGTCAGGAGGCAACAAACAAAATGTTTACCTCTAAATAGCGGATTAACTTTACAACTTTTGTAAGAGGATTATTTTAAGCCTTACTGGCTTTTCCTTGACGTAAACAACAATAGGTTTTATTATTTTGAGAACTGAAAGCCATCTATCAAAGTCATCGGGCCGAATTTTAGGTAAAGCTTTATAGTCCGGAAAACTTGCTGAAATAGCTTGATTAAAATACTTGTACTGTACAAACGTGGTTGCATGAAATAGAAAAATATTTTACTTCGCCGAAGAATAACAAAGTTCCCAGCTAAACGAAAGTTTTAACCTCCGACCTCCGACGTATTGACAAAATGTTCTTTGTAACCTTAGGGTAAAACCACACACCGTCTATTTCAAACAGCAGTCACATACTTCAGTCTTATTACAAGATATGTTTGTGTAATAGGCAATACAAGAATTCCAAGTCAAGATTTTTTAAATAGAAATGCAGAATATTAATTAAAGGCACTGGTGTCTCGTATAGTACTCGGTTTTCCTTCCATCCAACCCCGAAACTCTCTCGTTTCAAGTCAAAAAAGAAAGTTCCTCGTTACTTTGATATGACTCTACACGCAGATGTGCTAATTCAGGTGCTTGGGCCAGGTAGTACCTAGTTAGAAGACGGTATTATTTTTTTAATCGGCATCAGTGTTGGGGAAGAATGTATGTATGTATGTATGTTATTAAATTAATTGTTTTCTTTTGTGAAATAAATATTTGATTTGTTCTTTTTTAGGGTTCCGTACCCGAAGGGTGCCAAACGGGACCCTATTACTGAGACTTCGCTGTCCGTCTGTCCGTCCGTCCGTCTGTCACCAGGCTGTATATCATGAACCGTGGTAGCTAGACAGTTGAAATTTTCACAGATGATGTATTTCTGTTGCCGCTATAACAACAAATACTAAAAATCAAAAGAAATTTAATATGAAGGGGGGCTCCCATACAATAAACGTGATTTTTTTGCTCATTTTTGCTCGATATTGATAATGGTAGCAGGTAGACGCTTAAAATGTTCACAATATATTGAGTATATTATTTACTTAAAAAATAAATAATTAAATTAATATTTAGGGGGGCTCCCATACATTTTTTTTTGCGGTTTTTTATAGATAATGGCACGGAACCCTTCGTGCGCGAGTCCGACTCGCACTTGGCCGGTTATTTATTTATATATAACAATGTATGGCTCGTTTTTCCACTTACCGGCCCGGCTTCATACATTTGGTTCATCTTGCGAGTATGATGCCGATGCCGCCGGTGCCGGGCCGGCTAGTCGAAAAGCATCCTCACCTCATATTATGAAAAACCGGTAAAGTACCAGTCGGACTCCCGCATCGAGGTTCCCGCACAGATCGCATTTTTTTAAAGTTTACAATGTCCCTTTTTTTTACTTGCAAAATTTCAAGATTCTAGGCCAACGGTGAAGTATTTTTTGTTTTAAAAGTTTTGTTGGACGTAGAAAAACGATCCTTTTAAGATACGGAACTTTCAAAATAGATAGTTTACATAATATAGGGCATTATAGAGTCAGATCTCAAGCTTCCAAATCGACGGCACTGGACTACCCACTCATTTCGCCCGTCAAGAATTTCTTAGCCTCTCGTGTGTGCTCGCGTGACCTGCGAAGTGGGGGGTAATTTACTGCCCCACTTAGGCAGTTATCGGCCCAAAGGGGTTGACGTACTGTGATGGTTTAATTCAACACGTCACCAATTACTGCGTGGCAACATTTAAACGAATGGTACGTTTGTGGAAAGGTAGCCCGCTGATTGCTTTGCGTTTGAACTTTTGAATTGTTTGTTAGGGTATGAGTAATGATGGTTTCATGGCTAAGTACCTTGCACACAGGCTTTTACTCGGATACGAGTAGGATTGAGCTATACTACGCTGGTACTGTGCGGGCACAAATGGAACAAATTGTTATTGATAATTAAAGAGGAGAAACAGAATGGAGGGGTTTTTTAGTACCCAATTCTTAATTCAAATATCAATAATAGCTAGGACCTACAGCATAGCGTTTCATTTGAAATACGGAATTTCCGTATTCTAAGGATTTACAGGGTGACATTTAATTAGCTGAACATATTTTGGGGAATGATAGTAGTACCCATCATTATAAAGAACTTTCCCGAAGGAACATGATGGTCGCTAATGAAAAAAAATGGGTCTCCAATAGTAACTTGAAATCAGCTGATCGGGGCAAAATGTACTGGGGGACGAATTTTTTTTTTCATTTGCGGCTTTAAGTCTCGTGGGAAAAGTTGTTAATAATGATGGGTACTATCATTCCCCAAAATATGGTCGGCTAACTAAATGTCACCCTGTATTACTTATCTAATTGGTTTGGTCCAAAGCAACCGTGAAACCTACTAGACCACAAAGCTGTTACGGGCTTACAGTACCAATCTGTTTTTATTGATATTTAATTTCAAGCTAAAATTCAAGTTGCTAAGTCTAAGTCTAACTTAGTTCAAGAAGCTCGGTACTCAGGTACCTACAAATGGATAGAACTCACCTTGATAGTCATGGAAATAACTTTTCTGTCGTACAATGATATCAAATCAAGGCCTAGTTAACGGTAAAAAATCCTACAATTAGCTACGATAATTTATACGCTAAAATGTTTGTCTAGGCTTAATCTAGGCTTCCCTCGCTCATAAAGTAATCTTCAGCTCAGGAAACATCATTTTAATTCTATGTCGAGGAAAACAGCTGTACCTAGGTACATCTACGGCGTCATGACATGAATGACCAACCATCTGCTGATCTGCTCACTACTACAGTTAAGTAGCTAAGGAACTTAGGCTGGATTTTACCAACAAAAAGTTATGCAAAAATAATTATTCCGGGGATAAGACAATGACAGTTCAAAATGAGGTCATTCTATGAAAAAGTAGAAGATACCCTCGAGTAAAAAGTAACTCTTCGTTGGTAAAATTCGCTCTTAGAAACCTAATTGTAACGTGTGTGGGTATTTGTATGAGGAGATGTTGAAGAACGGGTAGTATTCTATTTAAGTAGAAATACAACAATTTTATTAAGATACCTACCGGTTCTTTGACACCTCATTTGACACCTAATGCGACTGAGCTTGATTGTGCTTGTATAAAATGGTATTACAAACTTCTAAATAGTTAATACGCCTACAATTTAAAGGACCAAAATAATCAATAGAACTCGTGTTTCAAGTGTTTATAAAGCTATATTTGTTTTATTAGCCAGTCGCGTGTAGAGGCCACCGGTAAAGAGGTGGTAAAGCGTGACTCTAGTCCATAAAACAGGGATGTCGATTACCATGTTAAAATTAATAATTTTGCATTGTATGTATGTAAGTAATTCTGTGGAAGTTGTGCATAAATCTATTAAAAATTTCTTGTACACTTCGATTCATAAACGGTTTTTTTTTATTTTTTTAAACATAATTTACATACATGCACAAACATGTAAACATCCAAGACCTAGGGTATTTTATTTAATTTATCCTCAGCCTGGAATCGAACCCGGGACCGCTCGCATGGTAGGCAAAATCACAACCGCTGCGCCACAGATGTCGTCGTTATTTTGTATCAGTCATCGTCAATCATCTTTATAATGCTAATGTAAAATCAAACCTCTATGGCTGTAGTCTCAATTTGTATATTCTCTTTCTTGTAACTCGCACTACGCTCCGCACCGCTTCGTAATTTTAAGGGTTTGCTGAAGATATTTTCCATGGAATTCTGTAAAAAAAAATCTAAACGGGGAACAAACATATTTCACAGATTTAAGACAAAGTAATAACCAATGTAGTTTCAGGCATATGTCAAGATAAATCAAAACAGAAGCTTGGCATAAACCTCACTTTGCTTTTAGGATATAATATTAAAATCCGCCCTCTGGTGAACTGCCAGTAACAATTTGCTAGGTACTGCCGAACGATGAACGCTGCTACATTTTATTTTAGGATAACCGTAATGTTTATCGTAGGGAGTTTTGTCTTGCTTTTGAAACCCTTTCTATAGGTGTGTTGTAAGAGAAAGGACTTGGTCGCAACAACTGCGGTTCGGCTGGAATCCCGCCTGATCAATTGGGAGTTTGGGAGCGCCTCCTCAATGTCTGGGGTGATACGCACCATTTTGTTGTTTGTGTACTAATACTAGCTTACATAGCAAATTTAACTTTCTAGGACTTCAGGAAGTGCCTAAGTGTTTTGATGATCATGAGTGAGTGAGAAACTCTCTATAGTATGAGAACTTTGTAATTGAAACTTTTGTTTAATTAGAACATTATTCATATCATATTCCGAGAATTTTATTGATGTGGTATAATCCAAACCCAAGTTTTGAGAGTTCAAAATAACGTCGAAGCATTTCGAGAAAAGGTAAATAGTGGACCTTTTCTTGGCGGGGGCACTTCCATGCCCCCAGGTATTACCAGTTCAATCTATACTTTACTATGACAGGTGGACGACCTCACACCATTTTATTTACGAAATACGCTACTGACTCGCATGTTAGTCTAGTTGCAATTTTGCGCTTGCAGCTATTGGGAATATTTATGCCAATTCTATTTCCAAATTTGAATTCGAGCTTAATCTGAAAATGTCTTGCAAACACTAACCCTTGATTGCGGCTTGCGCAACCAAGTTTCCCGCTATTATTCGCCCAAAAGTTAGAGATACAAACCGTGGAATGCCTGGCTATAGACAAAGTTCCGAATAGTACCGATCACAGACGAGTTTTACCGAACTTCGAAATAGTTCTAAGCAGTTGTAACCAGATTCATACTGTGGTATTTGAAACCGCGTGAATGTAAAGTTCTACAGGAATGCTTCTGGATCGGTTAAACTGTTTTTAATTCATTGTAGCTTAGTGTTTGATACATACTATTATATTGTTTCAAACTGTTTTAAATATCATCGGAATGAAGGACGTAGATTCAAAGGTGATTTTTGATATTAGATTTCGGTATCAAAAGAATCTCGGCTTTGTCCGTTTAAGTAAAAAATATATATAAGTTGTACTTTTCTCTAAACCTGAACCATCAAGAGTCAAGATACATTTTCGTCTCAGCAATCTAAAATCATAGTTTAATATAATTTCCGCCCCAGGTCTATACAGGTATTCAATATTCCATTTCGTTCTGCTAGCATACTTCTCTCAGACCCCGACGGATTTTTAGGCATCGTATGAAACTGTTTGTTCCTGACCTTTACCTCGTACCGTGTGCCGTGCTACCGCTCGTCGCAGTCTGACGGACTCAAGTTTCTCTCTGGTAAGTAAGTAAATAAACGGTCAAGTGCGAGTAGGACTCGCCCAACAAGGGTTCCGATTACACTTGGAGAGCGTTACACGTGTAAGTAGATTACCACATAAAAGACTAATTTTCAAAACTACACGAGATATTTGGTCGAATCGTCGTTAATTTACTTAATGTTATTATGGCGTGCAATAAATGAATATGAATATGAATATGAATAATTTTCCTATACTAGCTTCGAAACGATCGTGCGTGTAGAGCAACACCTGGCCGAGACGGGTATTGGATGGAATGTCCGTTTCTATTGTCCATGGCAACCTGCGGATCAGATTAGGTAGGAATCAGAATCGCGAAAAAGGTTATGGTGGTTGTGGTAAACTCCCGTAAGTACGTCTAAGCGACTGTATTCTGCGATAACCAACTCGCAACTTTATTCGCACCACCTCCCTCGGACGGCGGTTGGCATTGCGGCATGAATATAAACAGTGGAATTAAGAGTCATGTAAAATAACCTCGTACCTACGTGGCTGTTTTAATTTAATTGCTCACGTAATTTTTACCCACGACCACGGTCAGACACACTTGCATAATCAGTTCTAGGGTCCATGAGAGAGAGCAGAGATAATACAGAGCATGGGGAGGCAAAATATGATATAGCTACAAAACAGATAAGCTTATCCTTAGACAGAATGCCCCCAATTCTACAAAAGGATGGAGGAAACGACTAAGTATATGAGTAAGGGTGTAAGAGTTCAGCCCCCTTATTCGCTAACTCAGTGATGATCACTCAATGATGATCCGGAAAAAATAAGAAGCTATTGGTGTCGTTCAATTATCGTGTAACCAAAGGATATCAAAATAAGTCGGATAATATTAGCCGACTTATTTTGATATCCTTTGGTTACACGATAATTGAACGACATCAATAAAATTAAAATTGATAATAATAAAGCAATTACTCCTCCTAATTTATTAGGGATAGATCGTATTTTCTTATTTTCGCTCGCTCGATCGCTTCTTATTTTTTCCGGATCATCATTGAGTGAGCTATAGCAACTGGCATGCCATCCTTTTGTAGAATTGGGGGCTTGAACTCTAACACCCGTACTCACATACTTAGTTGTTTCCTTCAGCCGGTTCATCCTCGACTCAACCTAACTGAATACTGATATTTCTGTCAAAAATTCGATGAGGTTGCCTTGACATAAACCAAGTCTAGGAGGTGGCAAGCAAACTACAAAGCATACGGATATAAGCCCCTGATTCCTAGATTTGGTTTAATGAAATTGATGATTCATATGTGTGTAACTATTCCACAACTTCACAGGTGTCATTAGTTTCTAGAATGTTCCCCATTCATGTCCACATTTTTGAACGGGACGACGAGACGACGTGAGAATCAATACTGCAATTTACTTTCAAATAAAATTCAATTCAGCGACAAAGAAGATAGATTAACGCGGGAACCGTCTGAAGTAATTGTGAAAAATGCGACTCTCTCTCGGTCTAAAATAAAGATTTTCTGAACAGCAATTTGGACTTTATATCCAAGCAGAGTAGTTTTTTTTTCGTTCTGCTTTTGAATTCGTTTCAAATTTCTTAAGAGTGATACTTAAGATTTGTATTGATTACTTAAACTGTGTTAATGGGTAAAAAAATAGATGTATGTAAAACAAAATAAACATAACATAACGTAGCGTCACGCCTTTTCCCATACGGGGTGGCAGAGGCACAACAGTACTGTGCCCACTTTTAGCCAGTGATTCAATACTCCATTTTGCGTGACAGGGGGCTAGCCCATCGCCGCAGCTATGGAGTAATGAGGGTTTTCTCACGATGTTTTCCATCACCGTTAAAAATTTCGTATAACGTACCTACTTGAGATAAATGACTTATCTCATTGGTACATGGTCAGCACTGGCATTCGCACCTGTATCTCCTGCGTGGGAGGCAAGCATGAAACCAACTAGACCACGGAGCTCGTAAAATATAATAAAACTGTCTAATAATGGGTATCTTTTTATAATTTTAATGTCATCTCAATAGATTTAAGGTTGTTTTATTCATTTGTAATGTTGTGGCGCAGAACCAAACGCAATTTGAACAAAATACAGGACCACTTTGATATATAAAAGTAAAATACTAATGCGAGTAATGTTCTTGCCTCTGAATTAAGTTAACTGGTAAAGTTATTTTATTTAACAACCGCAAACAAACATGTATTGATAAAACAGTTCAACTCAGCCATTATCGTTTTTATAGCATACAAAAAAGTACATTTCAGTCACGCGACATTTGAAAAATTAAAAAGAACTACGAGTATATCAGGCTTTATTTCATATTTCCCATAAAACGGTTTAATGGGATATTTTGAGCGATCGTTAATTTAGTTATTTTGGTAGGTTTATTCGTTTAATAGAAAATAAATAAGCAGTTTGAATAGATTAGGCTTTACACATAAAAACAAAGCAACGTTTACTCATAACCTACCCTTAAGCTCTGTCTATATTTTGCTCTACAGATATAATAAATGTTTGTGAATATTTTTAAAGTTTTCTGTTGTGAAGTGTTTTTCTAAAAGGGATGTCCTTACAGGAAAACTTAACTGGGTACATTTAAAAGTTTGAAATATTAACCAGTCAGTTGTACAAGTAGTTTCAATGTTCATATCACCAATAGTTGCGGCATGATGGGTTAACCACCTGTCACGCTATGGCCCGATAGATGGAAAGCTTTGAATTTTCATCAAAAGTATGTAGTTGTCAAAGTTAATTTGAGAATAGTGATAACTCGCGTTCTATCTATCTGAAGGGCCAAATGTACAAAACTGCTGAAACCTAGCTTGACGTGGGCATAACTGCATCAAAAACTTCGCAGAGGTTGACCTGTTTGATTCGTCCGTGAGTCGGTTCAAGCATTCCATACGCAAGCTGTTGTTCACAAAACTCAAAGATCCTTGATTGTGGTAATTTTTCATCTTTATCTGCACGTTTGTGCAATAAAGGTATATGTATAAATGTTAACAACGCACAAATCTTTTGGTGGGTTTGACTTTTTATTTCGTGATTTGGTTTTTTATTATTTATTTTTATTTTAGTTATTATGTATCTTCTTAGCGCATACGTACTTTAGTTTTTGCTCATTCGGAGCTAATCATCATTGATCCTATTAGTGGGATACCCTAAGGGAGAAGCTAGATTTTAATTGAACGTGTATTTGTCTTCTGTTTTGTTTTTGTAATGTAACTTGACCTGTTTGTAACCCCTGAATAAATAAATATATAAATATAAGAAACTGCTTACCCATATGGTAAAGAGCAACGCATCTCTGACGCATGACATCATCATCATCATCTGTTACGATATGATAAACCGACTCAATGCCAGCTGTTTATAAGAATATACCGAGTAGGTACTAAAAGACGACCCAGTTTAGTGTACAAGTGCTGCAGACGGCAGAAGGCAGTTCAAATTTAAGACACACATTTGGCAGGAGCCCAGTCGAGGTATGATATGGCGAGCAATTTGATAAAAGCACAAAACTTTCAAATGCCAACCGTAGCTTCGGAGGTGAAAGTCTAGAGTTGAATGAAAACTGGAAGCATCGAATGCTTTTGTCTTTAGTCGACTGTAATAATGACTATCTACACAATACGTATACGGGATACATGGATCTGCTGCGTTCTAAGTAACTTGACTACCTGTAGTTATTATTTCATGTGTCATAAGGGCAACAGTCGCACGTCATGGTGTAACTTAGCCTGAACCTTACGTAGATATTGGGACACTCGCAAGATATTACTGTTTGGCTTGGTCTTCATAGGTGTCTGTTGGCAGACACGTTTTAAAGATACACCCTTTTCGGGACAGCGCGCGGAAGCTGCAAGAGTGAATGAAGGTAATAAAAAAGTAAAAAAATTATCGGTCAAGTGCGAGTCGAAATCGCACAAGAAGGGTACCGTACCATCGTACAATACAACTTATAAGCACTCAAAAATCAATAAAACAAAAACAAAATTAAAAACATGTCTCTTGTATATGGTCCCCCTTTAATTTGTAATATCTCTCGTATTTCAGTATTTGTTGTTGTGGCAACAGATATACACATTCTGTGAAAATTTCAACTTTCTAGCTATTACGGTTCGTGCTCTAGGACCCGCTGTTTGTCGGGCGGACGGGCGGACAGACGGACACCGCGGAGCCTTAGTAATAGGGTCCCGTTTGGCACCCTTCGGGTACGGTACCCTAAAAAACAACAATATTTCCCAGAAAACAAATCCGATGATCTTGGAATATACATATCTCTTAGCAATTAGGATTTATTAGTTGTTTGTATTTGTCACCGTGAAATTGTGAAACCCGCGAGATTACAATCTAACGGTTTTAAATCCGTTAGATTGTATTCTGTTGACGATTTTTGAACTGTACCAAATTTAATACAATACATATAACGCGTTAGTACATTTTGGTCTGAGTGGGTCAGCTGATTTATATAGGGAAGTGAAAAATAAAGTTGCTCTGATCAAATCGGTTTCATAGTAAAAGTTGCTCAGAATGTCCCTAACAAAGTAGCACTGTGTATATGACAAGCAAGCTTATGTAATTATAATACCTGTATGTTTATCGACGTTACAATCTATCGGTTCGGTTTGTTTCGGAAATAAAGTGAACCGGTATTTTCGATAGCAAAACAAATTTCCTGCATACCTATGTCGAAAGCATTTGCTAATGACACTTTATTATCAACACATCAATCATGCACAACAGTACAGGGCCCGAATTCTACTGTACACAAGCATACCACAAGCCTGGCACAAGCTTCAATACGACGCATTTGGTATTCTACTAAAACCGGAATCGCAATTCTCAAGCGCCAGCCTGACGCCAGCCTACTTCGTATTCTACTGTCGGACAGTAGGCCCAGTTCTCCCAAAGTAATAATACGCATGGAAGTCTTACTCCGAACGTTCGGGAAATGAAAGTTATATATATAGGGGTGGGATATAGTAAAACTGCTTTTATGTGTATTGATCTCGATCCTCGATCTCATAATCAGCTCCTGAACAGTCGAAATACGACTTCGACGATTATTAAATGGGTTTACTGTATGTAATAAGCTTTAGTTCGTATAATTATACGCTCATCTTAATTATAAGATTTATAAACGACGTTTGTTTTAAGGTTTTTAAATAGTTCGATTAAATATCTGGCCTGGGTATTACGGTAACATTTCAAGAGAAGTTTATCAAACACTTAAAATCTAGCTGTTTCTTTTTAGAAACCTAGGTAATTCATTTTCAAGCCATTACTTACTACTAAGCAAGCGAGGTTGTTGCATCATTGTTTCATTATCATTATCATACATACCCAAACCACCCCACCGCTGAAAAGTTATAACGCTGTTTAAAAATAGTTCAATGTTATCTTGATTGGTAAGCTAACTTAAATAAGCAAAATACACGTTTCCTTGTAGCACTGCTAAGTAAAGTAAAGTTTCCTGTAAGTCTTTTACTTTACCACCTGATTTATTTTCAAGCCATTACTACTATAGTCTATTCGTGATAAGAATGCAGTGAAGTCATTAAAGTCCGGTGGCCTAGCCACGCTCCGTAACCAATCAAATCGTTTCCAATCATCAAGCCAAGTTCACTGTGACAGTTGAAGGCAAACTTTCGAAGGTTGAGTCCTGTCCTGTGAGTGTGTGTTAACAGATTTAAATTAAAATTTCACTGCATTCTTATCACGAATAGACTATAAGCGAGTGAGTTTAAATTGTTGCAAACTTCTGCCATTATCACTCCATTACATACAGCAGCAAAAAGTTATGACTCTATTAAAAATAGTTCAATGATATCTTGATACGCTAGCTAACTGAAAACTTTTCGAGTATTCATCAGGTGCCTTGTTATGTAAGTTTGAGTAATCATGGGTATTTCAATAGGCGGGTGTACGAGTGTGCCCCAAGTTTCCCCACGAGGAAATTTCACGATAATGGCCTCTTATCGAGGGCAATCTCGAGTTTCTGTGGAAATTTCTTTCGTTGGCACACAATTAGTCGTGATAGCCTTTTGTACCACGTCATGCTTGCGCGGCACATTATGTGGGGGCTCGCATTATGGACTCTAAGTTTAAGCCCGAGAATCGTCTAACCATATCAAGGCTAAAATATCAATCTTACTTGTAAGTACAGTATTTCCCAGAAAATAACCCCAATGAGTTTGAAAGATATTGGATAATTTTGATAAAATCAAGGAGTTTCATAGAATAGAATAGAATAGAATAGAATAGAATAGAATAGAATAGAATAGAATAGAATAGAATAGAATAGAATAGAATAGAATAGATCTTTATTTGTAAAACATAGGTGTATATTACAAAGGTCTTAGGAATACGTTTAAATCGTAGGTATCTCTATGTTTCGCGCAATGGCATACAAATATTATTATTTATTGACTGATACTATAGGGTGTTGATTTGTAAAGTTACGCCCGACTCAGGGTTGATAATTTACGTTTTGCTGATGACAAAATAAAAGTTTGAATTTTCCCTTGCATAATTTTCATTCATAAATTACCATCTGAAAATTTTCCTGAAATTACCTAAAAGTGTGGATACCCCCGCCAGCCACCGCGCACAAGTGCTAACAGACTCTCCCTCGTGCCCTGAGCCCCACCCCATCCCGTGCGACTCTTTTCAGACCACATTTACATGTTTATTTTTATTTTTTAAATAAATAATTAATTTAAAGAAAAAATACTGAACAAAAAATATATTTTGATTTAATTTTTTTTAGCTTCAGTATCATGTAAATAACAACCTCTGAGCTCGGCGTAACTTTACAAATCAACACCCTGTATGTTACCTATTTAACATGCAGTTATGTAATCAATCAGTCAATAAAAACAGGTGTGATTGAGGTAGTCAGTGGTGTAAGCTATATACAGTGTCAATGTCATCAACACTAAACTTAAAGTAAGATATCAGCCCTCTAATATTATTACAGTACCAATAAACTACAATGAAGCTCTTCACTTTTATTTATATTTACAATATTATCCGATTACGATATCAGCAACTAAAGTAGCAATGACGCGGGAAGCCCTTCTAATTGGTTCAAGAGCTTTTAGACTAAGTTTTGCGAGTAGAGAAAGCCACCAAGTGAAAAGTTAATCAATCATTGTTCATAATCATTATTTTTAAGTATTTTGTGAAATGCTATCCTGAAAAGAATGAAAGGTTTATAAAAATAAGTCTGGGTACATTTTATCATTACAAATAAAATTAAATAGGCCATTTTTTTTTTACTGTGGCTGGAGAGTCATTATGTACATGACTACACGGTGTATGGTAATAGCTTGGAGGTTTCAGTAGGTTTGAGCAATACTTTAATGCTATGTATCAGCAAGTAAGAGTTTTGGCTCATACGTTCATTTTCAACAAATTATTATTTTTTACAGCTTCAAAGCCAAACTTTTTTGACAACGGGAATGAAAATTATTGCATAAAATATAATAGTACGAGATTATATGACTTCAGATCGACACTTCGAGACCGGAGGCTGGAACTTTGCATAGATATTTTATGAACAAAATTGACCTATTCTGGCCCTGTTCCCTATCGCGCGGACCCCCAGGGGCGGCAAGAGGGGAGGAGAAAATGCGGTTCTTCCGCGCCTCAAACAAAAAATTCTAGCTGGTCCAGTTTCAATACTTGATCGTGTTTGGTATCGTTTTCGTATAAATAAAGAACATAAAATTAATTTCGCATAAGAAAATTGGTGAAAATCTGCCAACCAGAATTTGGTGAAAATCTGCAGAGTGAAAAAAGTTGCTGTTGATTTTTACTTCTCTGTAGTTTAAAGAAACAAACATTTAGTGACTGCAAAAATTCTTATTACTTCTTACTTTATTACTTTATGCATACTTTTCAGAAAAATACTTCAGAAAAAAATCGTAAAGCGTGCGTGGCATCACCATCGGGCGTTAAGTTTGCTAAACACATTATGAATCATTGATCATTCAAAGACCCGGTTTTGACATAATTGGTAGTCTACTGTCCGTTGTTAACAATGGACAGTTGACTACTAAGTATCCTGACGTGATATGCTATCAAAGAACTATGTTAATACAGATGCAGCACAGATGTTGTACGGCTTTTACCAGGCTTGACCCCCAGGTCAGGCCTCCGTCACTGAATGTACTCGCGCGCTATAATTACCTACCGCCCGCCCGAGTTCTCGGGTAGCCCGGCTATGGCCCGGCTCCCAAGTAAGTATGGTTGTCGCAAGCCAAGCGCACGCACGTTTTGAACTGTGTTCGTATCGTACGAGTATCTGCGATCGAAGAGGCAGCCCTGCGATTAGTGTGAGATCGCGCGGTGCGAGGCGATCACAACTGTATCACACATTTTAGCATGCAGCGGTTGCTGACGCGACGGAGTAGGCTATTATAGCAGTAAGTATTGGAAATTTCCTACTGAGTGTAGTATATGTTACGTAGTAACTATTTAGTAATCTGTGCCCAGGTATACTGCTACTTGTATATACTAACAAGGAAATGTCAAAAGTAAAATATAGGATAGAACGAAATAAAGTGAATTTGTTCAATTCTCAGAACAATACTTAAATCAGTTCAATCCTTTGAATGGCAGACAGGCGTCAGTATCAATGTTTCCAATTTACGTTGCGTAAATTACGATTTTAGGGATACGTAACCAAAGGTATTATTAGTAATGGCTCCGCTGTTGTTGGTATGTCTGTCTGTCAGGCTGTACCTCCTTAACCGTGATGTCAGAGGACTACATAAAAAAATTGCGTATTTATTTATATTGCCGCTACGGCAACAAATAAATGACTAATCCCAATTTTTCAGTTTAAAAAATAGTTTTGACATACAAGATACATGCACGTATTTTTTTGCGTTATATCTTGCATAATTGTGACACTGCACTTGACTGTTTTTTTCCGTACAAACAATTCGACGCTGGCAGCAAAACAAAACAAAAATGGAATAACACATTTCCGAGACGCTATCGAGCTGCTGTGTACACACAGTAATTGTTTACGAAGAGAAATTTCTGTGTAAGTTTCGAGAGAGAGCAATAAAACCGGCGACGTGACCGCGGCGCGGGAGACGAATGGGGGACCCGGGGTGCATTCCCATCCCATCTAAACCGAAAAACTGCTTAGTCGAGTCGAATCTACTGTTAATATTGGAAACGTGATAGGTAGCTTTATTGGTTAACTTTATTTACTCTTTTTTTTTCCACTTCACATCCAACTTTATGGAGTTTACTAATGCGAAAGCGATAGGTATAGTAATACCTATAATAAAACTTATACTTTGAAAAAAATACAAACCTGCTTGTTACATAAATAACAACAACTTGAACACTACCTGTCCTTATCTTGATTTGTAATAAATGCGAATGTTTGCAATTGGTAATAATTGATTGTGGTAAATAAGGGATGTTTCCTGATACCAGGAAGAGTTTTACAAAGATTACGAGAACACAAGGTCCGAACTCCGTTTGTAAAGAATTTGATGACGTTTATACATTTACATATTTATTCATCTTACAAATAATACCTCGATTTCCAACTAGAACAGCGAAACAATTCGCATATCTGGGAAGCATCATTGAAGAAACGGGTAGAAGTGAGAAAGAAATACGCACCAGAATAGCAATTGCAAGAAGAACTTTCACGATGAACAGAAACATTAACAGCAACAAAATCAACATACGAGTGAGAAAGACACTTTTCAAAAAATTATCTGGTGTAGAGCATTGCATGGCTGCGAGAGCTGGAACATAACAACTAAAGATATAGATATATTGGAAGCCTTCTAAATGTGGTGCTGGCGCAGAATGCTAAAGATTATCTCAACTGAGAAAAGAACAAACGAGGAGGTCCTCAGAATGGCTAAAGATATCCAAGCCATCAAAAGAACCATAAAGAACAGAAAAGCCAAGTGCTTAGGACATATATTGAGATTGAGACACGAAAATCTCCTCCTTACAGTAATAGAGGGCAAACTTGAAGGCAAACGCCAACGAGGGCGTCCCAGAGGAAAATATCGTACCAGGAGACTAAGGCTCAAGACAGAGAGAACTGGAGGTTGCTGCAATGACAGGGGACGATAAGACCCCTTTATACATGATGATGATGACCTCCAAGCTCCAACTCAAACAGCAATTTTAAAGTTTAATCAATTCAAATCAATCAGATTGGAATAAACCAGCTTAAAGGCAACAGCAACCTCGTTTCGCTAACTTCGCGCACTTTGTCTTCCAATTTTACAGGAATTAAATAAAATTTGTCTCGGCTCTTTGATTTGTTGCCTTCAAATAATATGAAAGATTAGTTGTCCTGTTTTTGGATTGTGTAGATTTGTTATTTCAGTCAAGGAATTGAGAGCGCCGACTCTGTCGATGATTCAAACTTGTATTCGCATTGAGTCATAATTTTATAGCTACTAATAAAATGTGAAATCATTAGATAAATAGCACTCATTATTGTTGTTGTCCATGTTTTCTATTTTTGTATATGTTTGTTCTATATTTTGTATATTCTAGATATTCTAGGTTCGAGACTTTTCAGTAACCAATTGGATTTTTGTTTTGTACTACCCTCTAAAGTTGCTTTTCATCAGAACAGGAGGCTGGTGTTACTCTCTGATCAGAAGAGATCAAACCAAAGTATTCCTGCATGTTACTCAGAAAAATCATCCTGTCAAAAATAAACAAATGTTCTTTTGGTGTAGAGGCTCGCAAAAAAAGTATAATTTTACTATAAATAAAACAATGATAATATACAGCACAACGAATGGCGCAGGCGTGGCACACTCTATCCTTTTATTTATTGCAGGGTAAAATATGAATGGAGATTGTAATAGAATGTTCCCCAAAGGTGGGGGAGAAAGAATAGCATATATAAAGGGGAGTTTATGTGAGGTCTGATTGGACTGTTGTAAGAGTTCCTGCGGATAGGCTATCCTTATTACAGGGTTGTTTTCTATTACCAGTATGTTGACGAAGTAAACACAAAGTTTGTAGAAACGAAACATATACAAACTTAGTTTCCAACAAAATCTTTATTTGTTCGGCTGAGCTTGATATTCTTGTTTGAGAAACCTGTATAAAGTAGACTACATATTTATACATATACTGCATTCATACTTATTTGTCTTACCAACTTACAAACCAAAAATCGTGTATTTCTAGTGAAGGGAATAAGTGAATAAACTGCTAAGGTCTGATAGAATGTAATGTTGAATTAATTAAATTAATTCGTTATGATTATTATGAATGACTTTTCTATTGATTTAACTTCAAACTATTGGACATAACTTGTCCATCTTTATTAAAAGTTTACACTACAATTTCATATTTAGGTATCATACAATCGTAAATATTTAACATTGGAGCAAACCAGCAATATTTTCCAAAAATATCAGGTAAAAGGTTCAGTCCAGTGTATTGGTTGGTACCGATCATAATCTTGATAATTTATTACGACTTTTACAAGTTAACGACATAACAGCCCACTGTTTAGGATTGGCGTGGGCCGAATGTGTTTGCCAGTTATCGCACCTGATTTATGTTTATTATGGTATTTGACAGGGAGAGGGACATTTTTATGTCCTTGACCTATTTATTACATTCGGTGACAAGCCTCGAGTTGGCGGAAATGTTATCTTTCGAAGCGCGATGACAGGCGGAATCAACGCTTGATAACCAATGAGGAAAGAAAGATCTGTGTTGATGACAGGTTTTCGTTGTATTATGTTGCGTTGAGCTGGCGTTCCCTGTAAACGTCACCCATCAACGAAAATATCGTTGGAAGACTGTGCGTAAAGTTTGCCATTTCCTTTATGGGGTCGCAAAGTTATTATCTCCCACAACACAACAAAATGTTCCATGTTAATGTTCCTTTTCAAAATACATGGAATAAAAATCCGTCAAGTTTGAGTCGGACTCAAACGAAAGGTAGGTAGTTCAGTACCACTGTAAAAGAAAACACACAAAAAACAAGTCTTCTGTATGAGGAGAAGGAACCCCTTATTTATAATCAGATCTCGCGTGATGCATTTTTGTTGCCGTAGCGGCACCAGAAATACAAATTCTGTGAAAATTTCATCTCTAACTATGATGGTTTATTTTATAAGATAAAGCCCGCTGACAAACAGTCAGACAGCCAGACAGGGCAAGGCTTAGTAAAAAAATCCCGTTTTTCACCCTACAGGAACGAATCGAAACAAATATTTCTGTAAATGTTACGTGTTTTTTTTTGTTTTTGTGCACTAAAGTATAAATGAAATGAATCCCATAAAAGGATAGTAAAACACAAAATATAACTTTTTTGCTTTTGGGTGAGAAACTTGTAGATATTTGCCTGATAGAATGAAATCATGCGTTTATAGCCTTAAAATGAATTAAGAGCTAGCTTAAGTAGTTTTCCATGAAGCCCGATTCAAAGCATAATTATTATGTGTGAGTGCTTTAAGAGAGTCATAATAGCAAACAGCGAGCTACAGCCAACATAATATCAAGTGTAGAATTAAAAAGATGGCGCTTTCAACGATAATAAGATTTCTTACATTTAGGAAACAGTGGCTACTAGCGCTGGCGTTGCGTGAGAAAGCTACGTTAGGGGACCCCCAACCAACGCTCAGTCGTCCATATGCTCCACTACTCGGTACAAAATTACCTTTTCACACGGATATTCTATTTTGTGATGCGATGTTTTTGACGGTTTAATTTGGAATGCAAAAGTTAATTAGGTTCGTATTTATCCAGTGTCAAGCCGGAAATTAATCATAATGATTTTAACTGTAAGTCATCATTGTGCCAGGCTTGTTGATGAGAGGTAGATAAAGCTCGATCTGGCTATATAGACTGTAGTAAATTCAATAAATGTCACAATAGGTGCTTTCTAGTCTTACTAAACATCTTTATCTTTATAATTAAATAAAAATGTATGTAACTTATAAATTTTTATTGCTGAGAATTTCAATAGTCTGAACAGGATCTGATTACTAAGACTTGATTCAAGTGAAAATAGAGGAAACAATTTTTTCTTATTCCCCTCTTTGTCTGATGCAACTTTAATGTTTTCTCCAACACAACAAAAACAACATCATGTTTCCTGGTGCAGTCGCGGACAAAGAAAGATAGATTGTGGAATGAATTTTAGTGTATCATCATCAGTCCATTAACAATTTTAATGTTTATCAATTGATATACCTAATATAAATATTCAAGGGACGATGTTTGTAATACGAGCCTTATTATAAAGCTGTATAGTTTAGTGATCATTTCCGGGGGTTAAACATAAAATACATTCACAGTACCTACATCATACTTTTGACAATTATTATTGTTTTAAGGTTCTCTATACAAAGATGAATGTATCTACAGGTACAGTACATGTATCTGATCGCAGTATTGCTTGAACTTTTAGCTTACTTGTAAATGCTAATAGTTCAAGCAATACTGCGATCTTTGGTAATTAGTTCTAGGTAGGTACCTACTTCTACTGTGGAAGCCATCTACTATCTGAGGTCGGCGACCTTATACTACACTTATATTAAGTCGTCAAGTAAAACTAGTTTCTTTTACCACAAGTTACCAGTTAGTTTGTCCTGAGTTGTCCTGAGTTGTCCAAGTGGACCGACTTATGAAGAGTAGCTCAGAGCTTTGAATAATTTTTCTTTTTAAATAAGATGTGAAACCAGTAGCCGGCGGCTCTGGAACTAAAACATGGATTTTTAACTTGTAATTGTCTGTCATGTCTTCAGGGAAATACGAGTGGCGTTTGTTTATCCAAGTTTTATGGAATTTTCAAGAAAACTTTGCATGTGGCCAGGATTTCGGACAAAAGATGTAGGTAGTGTGAAAAATACAGTGAACATATTTTCTGAGGTAGGTAGCTGAGAATCAGATAGAAAGAGGGAAGAGCGAAGAGACAGTATCATGTCTTATTTATGTTTCGGAAGCCGGTAGTAAGGATCACCACACCAACTACTTATTCCACGAAACATCTAAATATATAATATGTACAATGTTATACATAGTCGAGCCAAACTTATTCAATAAACAAGGAGAAACAGTCGTACAAAACTCAGTGACTCACTACTAGCATTATAATAATCATATCCTAGTTCTGTAAATGGCTGATGATCTGAAAAAACACTTAGCTAACATAGTTATCAACTTCCCAACAGTCGATTCATCATCATAACTGAATATATTTGCGATTTTAACTGGCCAGTACGTTAGAATGTTTCACTTTGGTACCTCGAAAATCAATGCTAATTTTATATGGGTTTGTTTGGGCAGATAGTTTAGTATAACCTGTCTTTGATCTGGGCCAATCACTAAAAATATAAAACACTTTGTCTCCTTGTTGCGTATGACTTTGGTTTGCGCCATAATCTCGGAAACTAAGCTTTCTTAACATCATAAATATTCAAAACCACCACAACCAACCCGCTGTGTAAACGTCTCATAACAGTGATGGCGGTGACCTTATGTTCTATAAAAGGGTTCAAGAACTCTGTTTTGCTCCATAAGCATGAAGTGCAAATATGACTTATTAGAAAGTGATGTGATGGTGACTATTATATTCTATAAAAGTGGTAACAGATACCTTCATTCGACGTATTTGTGTTGTTATAAAGCTATCTCACATCATTGTGAAGGCACTGTATATTTTTAAAGAAATAAATGCGGCTCAGTCCTGATTTTCTGTTACGAGAACGATGTGCTACCATTTAAAATTTTATGGCTCCAGTCTACAGAAAGAATTATTCGTACAAGTATTTACTTACGAACAGACGCGGACGCGGGATGCTACGTCTAAATCATGGCTAAAGTCTCGCTCCAACATCACTTTAAGATAAAATAGTTTAATTAAACTTACATACTGCAAATGCTCTTGAGACAAATGAATGAAGTCGTAAGATGAAATTAAGAACAGAAACTCTCTTAGAATGCAAACGTCTCCTAGCAGTACCAGTAGATTCAGTGGATTTAAGTAGAAAGTTATGGTCGCTGGAATTTGACAATAAAGCGTCTGTATTAATTCAGATTTAATGGGTATTTTAAGTCTGTGTATGTAATGTGAGTCTTGACTATTTAATGGAGAGCGGTTTTGCTCTGACTGTAGCAAAAATCTTTGGCTCAGAAAGCGTGGTAGGTGAAATAGAGTTAATTATAATTAAAACAAAAAAGTAAGACTTAAAAAAAAAGACTTCCGATCGATACATCAGGCGGAACTTTTTCATGCGTGCAGCTGGCGTTCATCGATTTATAAGTCGTTATCATGTCAATAAACATTTTAGTATGAAACGCGGTAGGCAAACTACCTTAGCGTTAGAAACAAATGACAATCCTATGAGATTCTTACCAATGAATTAGTTAAGTAACAACTTTAAACAAAATAGTTTCGCGCAAATAGTTTCTATGACTCTTCTACTTTTCCCTGCAGAGTAAAGACCCAAAATTGCTTCTGGCCCCAGACTAGTATACCCTGTGTCGTGGAAACCAGAAACAGCGACATCACAAACATGTAAACATCCAAGACCTGGGGGATTTTTTTTTTTTCCCATCTGGGATTCGAACCCGGCACCTCTCGCATGGTAGGCAGATGCGCAACCGCTGTGCCCCAGAGGTCGTCAAAAGTTAACTTGGGTTTACCGCTAACTAACGTTATAGCTTGTGGCATGGCTAACTCGCCACTTGGAAACGCCCAATGCCCAGTTCCTACTATGTTTCCGTGGTCGAATGGGTTTGTGATCATCAATCTTGTACACGAAATAATGGCGAGCGAATGACTGATTCTGTGTACGGTTTTGTTTCAGCCATAATTGCTTCTTGGTGCAATTTGTTAAGCTAGCCGAGTGTGTGTAGTTGCTGACTTTGGAGTGAAGAACTGAGGTTGAAGGAAAACAGTGACTCCTATGTATTGAAACTACATGAGGGTAAAAGCGTCATCAAACATGATGATGAATTGTGGATATGTCACCGTACTATTATAAAAACCGCGAGGTTATAATCCTAAAGGAAAAAAACCGTTAGATTATAATCTGTCGATAAATTGTAAACAAGATCGACTAGGACTTTAGCATTTATGTTTTTTTTTTGGTACTTAAAAGTCAACCTAACACATGTTAACACGAATAATAAACGGGAATTCGCATCGCTCATCCTGTATCCTTCTCCTACCCACCCGCCACTTTGCCCAGTGATTCGTAATTTCAGTTTATCTACTAACGCGTTATATTGTTTATGAAGTTTGGTGCAGGACACAATTTATCGACAGATTATAATCTAACGGATAACCGGATAACGGATAACCATTAGATTGTATTTTCGCGGGTTTCACAATTTTACGGTGTCAGATATACATAATGATTTATGTTGGTTATTATTTTGTGCTTTTCCAAATAAAATAATAAAAGGTTTATTTTGTGGTCATAAATATGAAACATTCTATGTTCTATACAGTGTTCAAAATCTAGGATCATACAACGGACATGGTTTTTTTTGCCGTTTTTATAGATGAAATTGAAATTTTCACGATTATGTTTTTTCTGTTGCCGCTATAACAACAAACTAAATAATTGAAACAAAAAGTAAACTTTAGGAAAAACCGACTTCCACAGACCCTATTTGATTAGATTGAGTTTAATACAAACTGTAACCTCTTATCCCCCCCCCCCCCTTGGGGAATTAATTTTGTCAAATCCCATATCAGTGCTACCCCACGCTACTAAGGAACCTCTGTACAAAGTTTCATGGCTCTAGGTCCACCGGTTTAGGCTATGCGTTGCCTGCCCGTCAGCCACTCATTGTATTTGTACCTAGTATTGAGCAGATCTGGTGGCCATATGTGGTCTTCATCAGCAGTTCCGCATCACAATATTATGCTTACCATGTGCATTTGCACGAGTTATTATGAAAAACACAAAAATCACTATAGGTTTGCCTATAATATTTGAAGAGTTCCCTGGATTTCTCCAGGATCCCATCATCAGATCCTGACCTGGTGTCAATGGGACCAATGGGAAGGTAAACCCTTTCAAACAAAAAAATAATTTTCCAAATCGGTCCATCCGTTTAGGCGCTATCGGGGTGCAGACATAAAAAAAAAAAAAAAAACAAACATCCGGACGAATTGTAAACCTCCTCCTTTGGGAAGTCGGTTAAAACAGATTATAATAACAAATATTAAAGGAGGCTTCCATGCAACAGACATGTTTCATTTGCCGTTTTTATAGATGCCGACTTGCACTTGGCCGTTTTTTTAGGTTGTTATTCTGTAGTTGTCATCCCGTTGAACAATGAAAAACCTTAGTTCTAGTTAATCTCTCGAGAATAGATTCATTAGATTGTGGAGAAAAAGCGACCCTTTTACCGTGTTTAATGACAGACAATTAGACTCCTAGAGATGGTGTGGTAGAAGTTTATCGTATACGAGTTAAAGAGGCTTTATGCCCAGATTCATAACTGTTCATAATTGTATGGCAGATTTTTATGTTCTAACGCTTACGTTTTGTTAATTGTTATGGTGCTACGGAATGCGAGAGCCATACCAGTATTGATGATATTTTCCTAGCCCATAGACAACAAAGGCTCTCTATAAAAAATATTACATAATATATCATTGCATGGACATAAAACATAAACATAAACATTTACATACAGGCACATACATTGCTTCTGGCCCCACACTAGGATGCCCTGTGTCGTGGGAACCAGAAACAGCAACATCACAAACATGTACACATCCAAGACCTGGGGGCTTTTTTTTGTCCCCAGCCGGGATTCTAACCCGGGACCTCTCGCATGGTAGGCAGATGCACAACCGCTACGCCACAGAGGTCGTCAGAGGACAGACAGATAAGACAAGATTTTGATAGCAAAAAAATATCCGGAATAAAAACAACAACGGACAAAGTAAAAGAGTACAACGTAGGTCGTAGCAAAGAGAGGAATTTGTTAAATTCCGTCAAAGAATGTACGTGACCACGGCCGGGTCGTCGGATTTCAACCCCATTAACCTTGGGCTGCTATGATTAACGGGTCGAAGCACTAGCAAAAAGTCCTTTCGCACTCGCCCTGTACATTTTTCTGTTTCGCAAAAATTTGGGTAATGGTACAAGTCGTGTTATCAACATACTTGGGTTTGTTGAAATAAACTGAACTCCTGAAATAAACCAATTGACCTTTTGGTACAGTCTGTATGAATACATTTTACCAAGCGTCATGTTTGAAATATCAATAAAATAATAAAACTATTATATTTAAATATTTTAAAGCAACACAAATAAAAAAATATATTGTTAGGCTAACAAAGAACCGTTTCTATTAAACAAACCGCACATTTCAAATGCGGAAAAAGGAAAAAGGCAAATGAAACGGATGTTTTTTGACAACCGTAAAGAGCATAACGCCTGAGTTATTGAAATATTTATACCTACTGCTGAGATAAAAAAGTTATTTGCCAAAGGAGGAAAAAAAGAGGGAACAAGGAGTGGTTCTGAAAGATTGCATATAAGTTTTATCTGCTAGTAAAATTATAGGAGCAAATGCTAAATCGACACAAGTATAACGAAATATTTACAATTTAATTACAGCAATAAATATCTACGGATTCAATCAGTTCAATTACAATTTTACATATATGGGATAAAGTTAGGAAAAGACGTTGTTTGCAAGTAAGTATACAATTCAAATATTATTACTCTGAAGTTCCACCATGGAACCATTTTTTTACAGGAACTAATGCTAACTACCATATTCGCATTTATTCCATTCCTGATGACAATGGAACTATTGATAATCTAATTTTGCTTTTGATCCATGATGAAACAGTTCCATGGAACTAAAGCGAAGTATCGACATACTTAAGCATACATATAGTTGCCACTTTAGCTTAATTTTTATCTTATCTCTTTTGTCTTTTCCTATCGTCGTTGTAGCAAAAGGAAGCATCAACCCTAAAGATCCTTCTTTTACATTAATTGCGTATGTATTTTTTTCATCGGACAATCCCAAATCCCAATGGCCAACTGGACGTAAGGAACCCAAAAAATATGCCTCGTCGGGGGAATAATTCGTGGTAAGTTGCCCCATTAACTTTTATCTTTGGACGGTCTGGGCGGGGTCTTCCGACCGAATGTACATTTTGTAGGGGAACCTCAGGAAATCCGTCGGATAATGTGGGCTTAGGCATAGCCGCTATTAGAGGCCTGTTGCAGGAACAATGTTGCAAACACGCCTTCCGAAGTCCGAGTTTGATGCGTGGAAAAATATTGTGCGTAGCTCATGTGGGTCGCCTAGAAATATCTCCAGAAAGTTACAAAATGGCCGACCGACATGCCTAAAAGCAATAGGCATCACGAAAAATTTTGAAATCCTCTGCCATAATGTGGGCACACATTTACTATTTACGACAAAAACTTTATTCCGGTAATAAACTAAAGTTTTAACGAAGTTTAAAGCCATTTTTCTAATATTTTGTAATTGTGCGCGAAAAAAGCTCTCAGGTGTCATGGCGTCGGCTTTGATGTCACGCATAAGTAAACATATTGTCAATGTCCAAATGAGTAATCAGCATAAATCAGATGATGTTTACATTGTCATGACGTCATGCAGCGTCATGCGCTATGATTCCTGTTTCGATCAAAATGGCCGAATGCAGTAGTTTAATTTTTCGTTTTATTGAAAATCATATTAATCTCAATGTTTTTTTTTTTTTTTTTTTATTTAGCCTTTATCATCCCACTGCTGGGCAAAGGCCTCTCTTCCCCGTTTCCATGCATCGCGCTCCTGGGCCGATTCCCACCAGTTCTTGTTGTGGTCCCTCAGCTCGTCACTCCAACGTTTTCTAGGGCGGCCTCGACCTCGCCTTGCGTTTTGTGGGACCCAGAGTGTCATTTGTTTGGCCCATCGGTCCGGTTGCATACGAGCAACGTGGCCGGCCCAGTCCCACTTCAATTCGGCCGCTTTTTCTGCTATGTCTTTTATTTTAGTTTTGGAGCGCAACTCGGTGTTCCGGACACGGTCCAGCAACCGGACCCCCAAGATACTGCGCTCCATATTTCGCTGGCAAACCTCGAGTCTAAACTTTTGGATGTCAGTCAAAGACCAAGTTTGAGCTCCGTAGGTAAGGATGGGAAGAATGCACATGTCCATCAGTTGTCGCTTCAGAGTAAGAGGGAGATTTCCCTTCATGAGCTCTTTCATGGACCAATAACTTTTCCAGGCATTGCCAATTCGTCTTTCGACCTCTTTGTCTTGTCTGGCCTGGAAAGAGACTATTTGGCCCAAGTAGATGTATTCTTGGACATATGCAATTCTTGACCCATCCACGTCCACTGTATGCTCAGTGCTGTTTGTCATGACCTTGGTCTTTGACATATTCATCCTTAGTCCCACCTCGAGGCTTGCCATGCTCAGGTGTTGTAGCATCGACTGTAGCTCTCCTGCAGAACGAGAAAATAACACGATATCGTCGGCAAAGCGAAGGTTGGTTAACCTTGCTTCGCCAACTTCTATGCCTTTCTGTTCCCATTCTGGTGTTATTTTTCTAAAAACTTCTTCTAATGTGCTCGTGAAGAGTTTAGGGGAAAGCGGATCGCCTTGCTTTACCCCTTTTTGAATTGGGAAAGAAGGGCCGGAGGTTTGTAATTTGATAGCGGATGTACTGTTATCATAGATAAGTTTAATTAATCTACAGTAAAAATCGTGAATTTTTTGGGTGTGCAATGCTTTAAATATTGATCTGTGTGTCAAGCTATCAAATGCTTTACTATAATCTATAAATGCAAGATAAAGAGGAAGGTGAAATTCTTGGTGTTTCTCTATGATCTGGTTGAGGGAGTGCAAATGGTCGGTGGTGGACATGCCTGGACGAAATCCTGCCTGCTCAGGTGGTTGTGCTTGATCCAACAGGCCAGATATACGGCGTTCAATCACTTTTATAAATGCCTTGTATAGATGTGAAACAATATTGATTGGTCTGTAGTTGCCGATATCTGACCTTTCACCCTTTTTATGAAGAAGCACAATCTCCGAGTGACACATATTTTTTGGGAATCGTCCAGTATGTATAATTGCGTTAAAGAGGTTTGTTACATGCGGAAGTAACACTGATTCTCCTAGTTTAAGTACTTCTGTAGAAATGCCATCATGGCCTGGGCTTTTATTATATTTCATTGAACGTAATGCACAATGAACTTCGAATGCGGTAATTGGTGGTATGTCGTGTGGGCAAGAAAATTCTGTTATAAGTTGTGATTCTAGTGTATTATATGTATCTGAGTAGAGCTGTTGATAAAAATCTGTACATATTTCCATTATTTTGTCTTTATGTCCATGTTTCTTTCCATTTGCGTCCTTAAGACATGTCATCCACGACTTACTGTTGTTTATTCCTTTCTTTGCTACTTTGAGGGAATTGTTTTTGAGCAATGCTGTCTCTACTAGTGTTACATTGTAGCGTCTTTTGTCGTTTCTAATGGATCTCTTTACTTTTTTGTTTAACTTTCTGTACTCTTCACTATTGTTGTTGTTTACATGTGTTTGTCTTTCATCTATCAGTTGTAAAGTCTCTGAAGATAATTTTTGTATTTTAGTTTTAATCGTCTTTATTTTGTTGCTTACCTCTTTTATGCACTGTTGGATATTAGAATACCTTTTCTGAACATTATCCGTATCTGACTGTCCAAGTAATTCAAAGCTATTCTGGAGTTCTATTTTAAACTGTTCAATATTCGCTATTATTGTATTTTTATCTAAATTTTTGATTTTACATTGAAATAACTTTTGTCGATGAATTTTTAAGTTAAATTCTAGGTTTGTGCGTAAAGGTCGGTGGTCAGAATAAAATTTGATATTATTAATAACACCAACATCTCGGACTAATGATTGATCTGAGACTAGAGCGTAATCTATTTCATTCTTTACTAAGCCATTTGGTGAGATCCATGTCCACCTTCGCTGTGGTTTTTTATAAAAGAAGGTGTTGCTAATAGAGAGATTTTGGCCAAATGCAAAGTGGATGAGACGAATGCCCCTTGCGTTGCGGACTCCTTGGCCGTACGGGCCTTGTGTATGACAGTTATCATTGTCTTGCCTCGGTCCGATCTTTGCATTAAAATCGCCTATCACGACTGTCCAGCTTCCACGGTTTTCATCACAGGCTTTATTAAGTAAATCGTAAAATGATTCTACTTCTTCGTCTGAATGATCTTTGGTAGGAGCATGAGCCTGAACTACAATTAACATTTTGTCTTTAGTAATTTTAAATTTAAGTACGGCAATTCTTTCAGAATAAGCAATGAATTCAATTATATTATTTTTCCAACGTTTGGCTACTAAAAATCCTACTCCATATTGTCCCCCTGTTACACCCGAATAAAAGAAAATTTTGTTCTCTGTTTCTAATGTATCTTCCCCGTTTCTTCTTACTTCTGATAAACCCATTATGTCCCAAGATATATTTTCCAATGCATTGTCAAGTTCTATCATCCTTTCCTCAGTGCTAAGAGTGCGTACATTATAGGTAATAATTTTTAGTTTATTTTCGGAGTCCTTATTCATAGCCGATGCCGTTTGACGGTTAGAGTTGTCAACCCGGAGATTCTTAGCACCCCCTGCTCCAGAGCTTGCCGGCTGACCGTCACAGCCAGGGTCACTGGAGCCGCCGAGGACTAGGGGCCTGCGCTTTGTTTTGTGTATAGTCATAGTGTTAACGGGGAAAAGGTTTGGACATTTAACCCACCACGCTCGTCCAGTGCGGGTTGGCAGGCAAGTAGTGGCCTACTGACTCGGCCTATGGGCGCCGCCGTTGATGCTCAGGACATTCCTCCGCCGCCGCCCTACGCTGATATCCTACTCTGATATCAATCAGTGCAGTTGCCGCAATTTGTTTAGTACAAATCACGCCTAACGGAAACTACATCCCGGAACTTGGTTTGATTTTGGAGTTATTCCTTCTCCTAGATGGGTTGCGGACCAACGCTGAGGATGCCCATCCCACCCAAGAAGATATACAAGGTGTAAATGAATTAACGCAAAATGAGAAACTACTTTGTTAGGGACATCATTCCGAGCAACTTTAATTATGAAACCGATTTGATCAGAGCAACTTTATTTTTCACTTTTCAATGTTTTAATCAAATTAAATTAGTGTTTTAAATCCTTTTAATATTTTCCCTTAGAATCATTAAATCTTTGATTATTTATTTGATGCAGTCGTCAGGCCTATTATAGTATCTGTGCAAAAAGGTTAAAGGTGCATTTTAATACCTGCGATTAATGGATCGTTAATAAATGCAATCTGAAGTATAAAGACAACGTGATGTTTGCAGAGAACTTACCTTACATAAAGGTTCTTACAAAGTTAATAAAACGTGATGTCATATTCTCACTGTAATGTCATAAAAAACCGGCCAAGTGCGAGTCAGACTTGCGCACGAAGGGTTCAGTACCATTATCTATAAAAACGGTAAAAAATCATGTATGTTGTATGAGAGCCCCGGTATATTTATTATAATCTGTTTTAGTATTTCCTAATTCATAATTTCTTTATTGCACATAGCCACTAAAAAGTTATACTAGAAATAATGTACAAAGGCATGTGTGTGTATTTGTTCCTATGAGTCAACAGAAATACATCATCTGTGAAAATTAAAACTGTCTAGCTGTCACGGCTCATGAGATACAGCCTGGTGACCATTATCTATAAAAACGGCAAAAAAATCTTTTTTAGGGTAGCCCCCCCCCCTAATATTTATTATAATCTGTGTTTTAGTATTTTATGTTATGGCGGCAACAGAAATACTTCTTCTGTGAAAATTTCAACTATGTTTACCTATCACCGTTCATGAGATACAGCCTGGTGACAGACGGACAGACCAGACAGACGGACAGTGGAGGCTTGGTAAAAAGGTTCCGGTTGGCACTCTTCGGGTACGGAACCCTAAAAACCATATCCAAAACAGCAAACTTTGAGTGAACAATTTAATCAAAATATGTCGGGGACACGACGTCCGTAGAGGGATGATATTTTAATAACGCCTGAAATATTTCGGCAAAACTTTGTTGTCAGGAAATTATATACCTACTCTGGCTAATGACGGATATAGATGGAGGTTAATTAAAAACAACGCATGGCCCACACAATGTTGCAGAGACACAGTTTTGGCCCCTTTTAACCTGTTGATTATAAGTCTATTCGTGATAAGAATGCAGTAAAGTCATCACTGTCCGGCGGCCTAGCAACGCCCCGTAACCAATCAAATCGTTTCCAATTATCAAGCCAAGTTCACAGTGACCTGTTGAAGGCAAACATTCGAACGCGCAGGATGTCCTGTTCTGTGAGTGTGTGTTAACAGATTTAAATTTCACTGCATTCCTATTACGAATAGACCGTAGTTATTAGTTTTCCAGCATTTAAGGGTTCCGTACCCAAAGGGTGCCAAACGGGGGTCCATTACTAAGCCTCTGTTGTCCGTCTCTCTGCCCGTCTGTCTTACTGTCCGTCTGTATGGCCGTCGTCGTCAGCGGGCTGTGTCATACAATCCTATATAGTTAAAGAAAATCGATCATTTTTTGTTGCCGCTAGAGCTCAATCAAAATACACGAGAAAAATAAGGGTATTTAGAATTTTATAGAATAGCACCTGTATTTTTTGGATAGCAAAATTAAGAGATGAAGAATAAAGATATTGATCTGTCAGCACTTGTTTCTTGTACGACGGTGCGGTACCCTTTGCGTGAGAGTCCAACTCGTACTTGACCGATTTTATTGATCCTGTCAAATACCGTGATGATAATGATGAAACCCTAGCAAGAGTATCCAACTACCTGGAACTCTTTTATAAGGTACCTTACAAGCCAATTTCACTGACACCCGTCTATTTACACAGAAAATTTTTCAATTTTCCAGTTGGCTAGATGCTATGAACAGTGTTTTAGCAATTAAGAAACAATTAGTGCATCGCGTGCTCAGAAATTGCAAGCTAGTAAACAAGTGATCGTGATGGTCGTGTCTTGGGTTAGTTTGGAATAGGGCCTTTTAGTCTGGAACTGTTTAGGTTATAGAAGTGTTTATTAATATCCTTGTTATATTTTCATTAAAATGATTTTGATTAAATGGTCCACAGAATAGTAGGACGTTCAGTGGGTAGCCCACCATGGATGAAACCATCGCGGTTAGGTAGGTAGATCTAAAAGACTCAGGAACGGAGTAGATGACGTAATAAAGAAGAAGCATAAAGCCTCCAGCCAGATCGTGGAGATCTGGCTTCTGACGGGGTCACCTTAGTGAATGTGAGTGTTTCCTTCCACACAGTGGATCCACTACGCATCCACAAGGCCACCACTTCTGTGTTTGCTTGTGTATGTGTGCGTCGACAGCACACTCGACCACGCACATACACACAAGCACACACAGAAGTGGGGAAACATCCACTTCTACAACCACAAAGGTAAAACCGGTTGTAAAAGACCTCCACAGTCTGGAAGGGCTATTTTACTTAACGATGGTGAATTCAGCAAAAGAATTTGTCAACCAATAATGATTATGTGAATTCTTACTGCTATAATGTAAAACAATATGATAACCTGATTCTGTTTATTTATTGGCAATTTGGCGAGTCTTGGAACAAATACATATACGTTGTAAAACTTATTTTCTACTAATGTATGTTCTCAATACCAGCAGTCCTCGTAGCGCACTATTTTACTTGAGAAAAGGTTCCACATTAACTACTTGGAGGGTGAATCTGAAGCAGGTAAAACATTTTATGAAGGCATGATAATATTTATAACAATAATGTTGGCGTATTCGAGGTCAGACCCAGCGGGTACACGACATTCCATATTTTGTTTTGAATAAATATTCTCTGAAAGGGGCCTCTACGTGTTGGAACTTGGACCCACGTCCTCACGCAAGCCTAAAAAGGACCTATATAAAAAAGTTTTTTTTTTAATTATTTATAGTCAAAATAAAAATAAAAAACATAATTCCATTTATTTTGAGTTTGTAGAATCAAGATGAATTTTTGGCGATTTAAAAAAAAAAATTTTTTTTCCCTGGTATAAAATTTTCGACCTTCAGTAACATTTAATTGATTTTTGAAGTTATAAAAAAAAACATATTTTTTTTGCTTTCTCAATTTTAACATACAAGAGTATCTTTAATAAAACAAAGTTGTACACAAATAAGTTAATTATATCTATTATTTTATTATTTTTTAAACATAAGTTATCAAAAATTATAAACTATGCTCCTAAGGGTTTTATGAATTATACCTCTTTTATTTAAGTCATCATCTTTTAAACTAAATATTTCATAACTTCCAGAATTTTTTCAACCACAATGATAGGTTATTTTCAACCGACTTCAAAAAAAGGAGGAGGTTCTCAATTCGACCCGTATGTTTTTTTTTTTTTTTTTTTTTTTTTTTTTTTTCTATGTTTGTTACGCGATTGCTCCGCCAATTATGAACCGATTTGAACAAATCTTTTTTCGGCGTATAGGTAATACCTCAAGGGTGGTCCCATTGACACCAGGTCAGGATCTGATGATGGGATCCTGGAGAAATCGAGAGAACTCTTCAAATATTATAGGCAGACCTATAGTGATTTTTGTGTTTTTCATAATAACTCGTGCAAATGCACATGGTGAGCATAATATTGTGATGCGGAACTGCTGATGAAGACCACATATGGCCACCAGATCTGCTCAATACTAGGTACAAATACAATGCGTGGCTGACGGGCAGGCAACGCATAGCCTAAACCGGTGGACCTAGAGCCATGAAACTTTGTACAGGGGTTCCTTAGTCGCGTGGGGTAGCACTGATATAGCATTTGACAAAATTAATTCCCCAAGGGAGGGGGGGATAAGGGGTTACAGTTAGTATTAAACTCAATCTAATCAAATAGGGTTTGTGGAAGTCGGTTTTTTCTAAAGTTTACTTTTTGTTTCAATTATTCAAATAAATGAAAGTATCTCTTCCGTAATAATTATTTATGAACCCACTTAAATCTTAAAAAACATCATAGGGTATCCTTGTGTGGGGCCAAAAGCAATTTATGTGCCTGTATGTAAATGTTTATGTTAATGTTTATGTTTATTTCAAATCCAAAAAGTTTTTTACTTACTGGTTTTGTAGTATAGTCTAGTTAACAAAAAAAGAACGTCTGTGGAGATCCACTTAAACTAAAAAAAATACAGTTATAATGTGATGTTCTCTGGAACAGACTGCAGTCCGTAGGTTTTTTGACTTTTTGAATCTATTTTTCCTCTCTAACATTCCAAAATCTGCATTTTCTTCTTCCTAATCCTCTACTTCAACTTTGCTACAAATAGAAGAGTTAAAAATTTTTTGCTATCACATTGTCGTTAAAATAGTTATCTATTTTTGGTCGCAGTCGCAATTTTTTTCATTATCACACAATGTTTTTACCCTTTTAAAAGACTCTGTGCTATAATCTTGATTTTCATCATCCGTCCGGTAGCTGTGCTTATTCATTCAAAATACCCACCATAGTGCAAATTATTCAGTTTTTTTTTTTTAAATTTAGTTTACTGAATTTTAATGTATAAGAATGTATGGTGATGGAAAACATCGTAGGGAAACCTTCATTACTCCATAGCTGTAGCGATGGGCTTGCCCCCGTCACGAAAAATGGAGTATTAAATCATTCACTGGCTGAAAGCGGGCACAGTTGTGCCTCTGCCACCCCCCTTATGGGAAAAGGCGTGATGTCACCAGTCAGTGCAGATTTAACTTTTCTAACATCAGTTACTTTTTTTTTTGAGAAGAAGATAAATGCTGTTGGCTTCCTGAATAAATAAATAAAAATAAAATAAAATAAATTATCAAGAAGTAGGTATTCTAGATATAGAATTACCCTTCCGAATATAACGAAGGAATATAAACCTTAGAGTGAGAAAATAATAGCTCCAACCGTAAAAATAGTTCCGGCTCTTCTTTCCCGGGAAATTCGAAAAGGTCGTAATTCCAGTGGATTGCTTCCGCTTCCGAAACATTGAATAGACTTGTACAAATTTAATTTATGATCATTAGCTTGCCTTGTTGATGCAGAACAGAATACGACTGTAGCCTAAAAGTACATGGTAGTAAGTTTTAATAAAGAAATAAAGAATAAAATATTAATTTCCTTGTCTTTGTTTGTAGATTAAAGGTTAGACTGCACTGGTGACAGCGGAGCGAAGCGACAGCGCACAAAAATATATTTTTTCAAGGAAAACATAAAATATGGAGCAAACCGCACTACGCGACAGCGAAGCGCAGTGACACGACTCTGCGCGGCAAAGTTGGGCAACTAGGCAAAACTGTCGCAGAGTGTCGCTACCTCACGCCCGCCGTACGCCTCGTCCCTCTTTCTCTTTCGTTCTCTGGGTGGCGAGTCGCTTGGCTTGGCAGTGTCTATAGCGAGAGCGCGAAATTGTTTCGTTTGTAGCGCGAGCGGCGCGTCTCGCTCTCTTCACATCACCGTCGACAACTCAAAACAGGCTTTCTTGCGCCCAGCTATTAGCCACTGGCGTACGCGACTCCTAGTCCTGGAGTGGTATTTTTGAAAACGTGAAAATGACCCTTGAATTCGCGCTCGAAAGTAAATCTTGTTAGAATTTATTTTCTATTGGTCTTCTTTTTATGCATTTTTAAAACACTCGAAAGCAGTGTTACCATTATGTTCAAAACCATTAACAAACTTCGTTTCACGCAAAAAAAAACCGGCCAGCAATAACTTATTGATTTTGAAACAAGGTAGTTAACATTTAAGAACTCATCAGTCAAATGGACTTCCACTAGTAGAAATTAAAAAACGAAAGGGTAGGACGATTCGTTGTAGAAATCACGGAAATGAATTTTCAAAAATGGCGTTTTTATAAATTCGTGCATGAAAGTCGAATATCGAATGCGAATTGGTTTTCACGTTTTCAAAAATGCCACTTCTGACGGGCGAAACTGTTGCGGCGCAGTCGCTCTACTGCGGTATACCGAGCGACATTCAAAACTGTCGCGTTGGGTCGCTCCACTTTACTGTCGCTAGTGTGGTCTTAGGGCCCGTCCGCACAGCGTTTTTTTTCCTCGTGATTTTTTTCCCGCAATTTTGTAACACGTTCAATACTATGGGAGAGTAGCCGCAGTTTCCCGCATAAAATTCAGCGTTTTTTTTAAATCGCTGTTCGGACGGCCCCTAGCTTTACTGATAAAAACGTGAGCATGACTAATCTAAATGCACAGAGATGAAACAAACCCGTTCCTAAAGTACTATAAAAAAACTCCACACGTATACACGTATAGCATCACAATTTATCCCAAATGATGCAGCGGAGGCATAGTTGAGTCAACTTTACCAACAAATTCACTACTCCATTTAGCGTAAAGGGAAGCAAACCCATCGCTGCGCCGCCGGCGCCGCAGCGATAGAAAACTATTAGGTACTCTTATAAAACAAATATTTTCTTGCAAAGGTTGCTCGGACGAAAACCGAGTAAAATATTTGGGAACCGTCGGTGTGAATGGAACAGCCACTCGTAAAATGTTCCGAACGATTAAGCGCCTTTGACCCGCGCTGCGGTAACCTTACTTTATATAAACTCGTAAAATGCTGTAACACTGAATGCATGTTGGGAGCGGAACAAAGAGGTGCAAGTTGAATTTCCTCTCTATATTTTCTCCCTTATAGCTTTCCTTCGACCGGAAGGTTCGACATCCATGGTTTAACTCGTTGAACTACCAAGAATCAGTTTTTTTGTTGGTTCGGCGTTACCTTTACCGTACCCTTTTTCCGGTAGGTTGGTTGAGGCATAGGGCATAGCAATCATGCAATCCATAAAACTTGTAATTTCATAGATAACGTGCAGAGATACAGCTGTATCTACTGCTGGTACTGCTGTACTAGTATAACCTTCATTTGCCAACCGGGGTGACCGGGAGGCACAGTTATGTACACCTTAGCAAGACATACTAGATATTAATGAATTTAATGATGGCAACATTTGCAGACTACTGCGGTTTTCTTTAATGACATAATAATGTAATAAAAAAATATGTTTGCATATAAAAAGACAGCCATGTCTCGCAGGGCAGATTACTCTATCGTAGGAAGTTGTGAGATCTTATGTTAAGCCATGTCAGTTAATTGCAATCACATTCAGCTAAGCGCTAAGATTGCTAAAATTAGGTTATATACGCCCGCAGAAGGTTTTCTAAAATGAAATATAAGAACCAGTCAGCCATTTTAACTCCCTGCGATACTGCGATACTCGAACTAACAATTTTCATTATTAGGAGATCTCTTTGCCATCCCAAAGTTAACAATATTTTTCTGTTTTTTTAAAGATTCTACCAAAATATTTGTGGAAAAACTACTACCCATTTTACTGTGAAGTATACTTCATACAACAGGGTAATAAAATCTAGAAGGGTTTTGTTTTACTGTCCCTATTTTATTGTTCATAAAAACGGAAATATGTTATGAGTGTAATAATATTGGGAATGCGTTTTGAATACCACGGCCAAGTGTGGAAACCTACACTTAGTAGGTTGAGGTCACGAAAAAATTACCCGTAAACAAAGCCCACGTGCAGTAAATGTAATTATCCAAAAATACTTATCACTTTGCTGATATTAAGAAAATTATTCAAATATTAACGGGCAGCGCTAATAAGAGAGAAAAGAGACAGTTAACTGGTTCACTCTCAGAAGCACACCGGTCGAACAAACGAACAATGGAGAACTATAGTAAAATAAGATGTGTTGACAAAAGGATTAAAGTCTTGTAAGAAAACATAAGGTTTATTTTAAAGATTAATTTTTAAATTGGAAACATTGAAACATTTGAAACATCAGTTATCCTTAGGTTATTGAAAAACTTTTACCCACTGTTTTAAGAAATAACGTTGCTGAGAAATCATCGAACACTTGTCATTCAAGCTATAGCTGTTGTTATTACGCAGTCTTTATGTAGAACCTACTGGGAAACTCTTCGTAAAATATTATTCCAAATAATAAGCTTTCATCGATCTGACTGTCATTGTTTCTGTAACTGTATTTACGCTTCCCTAAAATATTATAACACAATAATTAATTTCCAGCAATCCAATTAACAATTAATCCTATTAGAATTAAGCAATCTACTCTCCACAGAAATCATCATAATTGTGTTATTTCGCTAAAGTATGCCTATCTACTGAGATAATTGACCGTAAAATTATGTTTTAGGCTTCGTTACAGGGTTTATAAAGTAGCATAACACTTTCTTTGTAAAATGGGTTTAATGTACTGAAAATACAAAGGCCCCTGATACATTCGGCCAACAGAGAAAAAGACTCGATTATGTGGACGGTGTATTCGTGTGATTATATCGAACATTTATCCGTGAATTATCGATACCTCAATGCGCATGATTCGTCATCGCGCGGTCTTAGCCATGAATTATTCGCCGAATGTGTACAGGGGCCATAATGGTAAAGCCTTGCATATGAAGCTACGCAAGGGAGAGGCGACTACAACTCATATTAATTATCCTCACTGAAGGGCACAAGCTTTTATTTGGATACGAGTAACACCAGAGTAATATTCACCGACGTTGTCTCAATTGCGATATTAGCCGGCCCCTACAGCTTAAAGTGCCATCCAAAATATGGAACGTCCGATTTATCAGTTTGTTAATCAGATTCAAACCTGTATCTCATGCGTGAGAAGCAAGCGTGGAACGCACTAGACAACAACGAAAAGAGTAGTTTATTTGTGTACATAAATCATCAAAATTTTAATAAGTCAAGTCAACATTTTTAGGGTACCGTACCCGAAGGGTGCCAAACGGGACCCTATTACTGAGACTTCGCTGTCCGTCTGTCCGTCCATCCGTCCGTCCGTCCGTCCGTCCTGTCTGTCACCGGGTCCGTCTGCACGAACCGTAATAGCTAGAAAGCTGAAATTTTCACAGAATGTGTATATCTGTTGCCGCACCAACCACAAATACTGAAATACGAGAGATATTGCAAATTAAAGGGGGCCCCGATACAAGAGACGTGTTTAGATACACTTACGCATTTCAAAATGGAGATCTTGACTGAAACTGTTTATTTATTGTCATAGCAACCATGTCATAGACACATATACTACACATTTAAATATGATAGCATATTTCGCGTCAACCCACATGGTTGTGGTTAGCCGGTATGATGTAGACTCTCAATCCGGAGGTCGTCGGTTCAAATCTCGTGAAGGCATAAACTTTTTATATTTTCCTTTTTTTTATTTTTTAAAGGGTGAGTACTAAGTAAGTAAGGGTGAGTACTCCGTGGTCTAGTGGGTTTCACCTTGCTTCTCACGCAAGAGATGCAGGTTCGAATCCCGGTGCTGACCATGTACCAATGAGATGATTAATTTGTCTTAAGTACATTATCGGACACTCCGTGTTTCGGATGGCACGTTAAGCTGTAGGTCCCGGCTACTATCACTACTTCGTAGTATGTAGTAGTCGTAAAAACCCCTCCACCAACCCGCACTGAGCCAGCGTGGTGGAGTACCTATGGCTCAATCTTACTCGGTTCCGAGTAAAGGCCTGTGCCCCTCGGTGGGGACATTAATGGGCTACATTTACTTTTTTTTTATTGTTTGAGTGCTTTTGATTTGTTGTACGATGGTACGGTACCCTTCGTGTACGATACCGACCCGCACTTAACCGATTTTTTATCGACCATAAAATCATACAGATTGCTTAGTCAACGTCAATGTCATTACAGTTTGAAAGCATTGATTCCTTAAATTTATTAAGTTGGTACAAAATAATAATTCTGTTCCTTCAAATTACGTCAAATCCTTAACGAAGGACAACAAAAGACGGTAATGGGGTTGTTAAACAGACACAAATCCAAAGACTATAGGTACTTACAATAGAACTTCGTACCCTTTGATCGTGATCCGTCGGTAAGGGTTGGGTTTCCTTATAGGATAACTGTGATCCACGATATTATATTTAAAATAGAGAATAAACAGAAAGCCTTCTATAATGGGATGACAACATCATTATGAACGATTTTTATATTTAAACTTTTAACCTTTAACTGTTGACATGGGGTCTCACAGGCCCCAGCGGCTTCAATAAACCTTCATTACACACTCGTCCCCGCGATACCTTGGGCCTAGAGCCTCAGTAGCTTCGAGTTTAGCTGCGTCCACGCCGTAGAAGATCATTACTGCGTCAGACAGGCTCAAATCGGTAAGTTATATCGATGTAAAGTTTGGCAGGAGTCTCACAAGCCCCATGTCACCACATGTTACTTTTTACGTAATTTTGCTGTACTGTTTTTCGTATTTTGTCAGTAACTAATTGCGATTAAAGATTCTGGAGCACCATTAAAGAAGCTAAAAGACCCGGCAGGAATAACAGGCAGTCAAATAACAGAATGGTTTAAGTAACTTTTTTACGTAATTTTGCTGTATTGTTTTTAGTATTTTTTTAGTAACTAATTGCGATTCTGCACCACCAATAAAGACTAGGGACCCGGAAGGGACAACAGACTGACAAATTACAGAATGGCTGTCACTGTTAATTTCGATCAAAATAAGAAACGTCATTGCTTGTAGTACCTATCTTTAGATGACGCATATAATTCCTAATATTTATTTTAGCAAAACTGAAGTTCCAATAAAGTGACAGCAAAATCGGACCATGAACAAACAACATTAAACGAAAGACCAAGGCTAATAATACAAAAGGAAATGTCTGGGGACCTTGTTAACTAGACCTTCCTGACAAACTGCAAGTTGGAACACCCAGGGGCTTATTGCGCAAAATCCAAGAACCTAGTGAATCTACCCTTAAACTTAACAATCAATATAATATCTTATTTATGTTCTAACCACAGTCAATTATAAGTACATTGCTAATTGTCATGTGATATATTACCATGGAATAGTCAAACGTCAAACCGAAAAATCTAATCAGGGCGCAAAATTAAGGAATTTTGAGAAGTAATCCAGAGAAAACTCGGTTATTTGGTACACAGGGCCAATTTGAATTTCATGAATAGTAAACGCCTCCACTTGTGTCGAATTTAAAGTTTGATCTTTTATATTAATTGATGAGTGAGTATGGCCTTACATCTATCGTAATATATTCTATATTGGCCACTTAATTAAAATATTCCATTTAACTTTTCAACGAAATCTATATTATAAATTGATCGACATCGAATATGATTTTTCTTCTTTGATTGTTGTCCTTAATTTTAATGAAAGACAAAGTCATGTTTCTGTTGTATTTAAAAAGGCTTTAAATGAAAACCTTCCAACAAAACCGTTATTCTCTGAATACAACTAAAGGTTTTGACTCTCATCTAAAAATTATGGTGTGATAAATCACAAAAACGTTACCATGTTTCCTTTGGTAAAACATTTTGTAAATGGTCAGAGAGAGAAAATAGAGGACAACAGAGATAATGACCCAAAAAATTATTCAGAGTGTCAAGGGAGCTTAATTAAAGTATGTTGGATAACTTTTTCTATTTGTATATTTAATATCCAGTCAACGCCACAAAAACGGGTTTCACTTTTTCAATGCATTAAATATGCTTCACTATTACAAAACCAATTATCACTTGAAATTTAATGAAATGAAATGAAAATTAACAAATGAAAAATATATATTTACTTGTTATCTTTAACAGTCTAAAGCGATTCTATCGAGGTCTTGTGGAAGTAGGTTACTTCTTATGGGACGACGACGTTGTAATGTAAATAAACGGTCAAGTGCGAGTAGGACTCGTGCACCAAGGGTTCCGGTCACACTTGGAGAGCGTCACACGTGTAATTAGGTTTCCACTTAACACGCTGGGTAGCGTAAGGACAATCCAGTCCTTGGAACAATATTGACATTAAAATTATAAAAAAAAATGACATTAAAATTATTTTGACAGTGGGTACCAAGACGTCAATGAATGTCTAATTTTTGACGTTGGTACCCACTGTCAAACTAATTTTAAAGTTTTTTTTTTTTTTACTAAAAAAATAAAAAAAATGGCTCGCGCCAACCGGTTAAAAACTTAAGTATGATGTGATCTATGTAAACCAAATTGAATATTTTTGTAGAAATACAGAAATTTGCAGTTTTCAGATTTTTCCCTTTACGTGCTATAAGTCCTTGATTTGTGCCAAATTTCGTTGCCTTATGGGTTTTGGGTTTATTGCGATTACTGTGAAATCCAACAATTTTACAGCATAATTAGTCGTTGCGTTCGATTCCTAGAAGCTTGAGTTTTTCACAGCTATTATGGAACCACAGACTTGAGTAATTGATATCAAATACAACTTGAACCCTCCACGCGTTTTCGATAAAAAGGTCGTGACACACGGACAGACAGATAGACAGATAGACGGACAGATGGACGGACGGATGGACAACGAAGTAATCCTAGAATGGTTCCTTTTTTACTTTTAAGGTACGGAACCCTAAAAATGAATAGAATCGTCACGTTTTCTGGAATTGGACGAAATGTTGAAGGTTTGTAAAAACCTTTATGTTGTTTAATTACCTACATACATTTTAATAAAGTACAACTTTTTTTTTACTTTATAAAAAAATAACCAAACCAAGCAATAGCTAAGTTATAAAACTTTGCTCATTGCATTATTTGTATGGTGTATGTACAGGGTGTAACAGAACGGTGTAGTCATGTTTTGAGTGGTTTACGTTCCCATAAACCACTCAAAACATCATTTTGAGGAACTGTCACTGTAAAACCGATGTAATCAGAACAACTTAATAAGCGCGTTAATCACTATTAGTGTTTTTGGTGCGAATGGACCTTAATGTTTTACTTCTCACAATCAATCAGCTGACCGCCCGGGCCAAGACGGGAGGAATGAAAATAAAATTGCTTTGCCCAGCAGTGGGATATTACACGCTCATAATAATAATAATAATAATAATTGATCAAATCGGTGTCATAGTAAAATTTGTTCAGCATGATGTCCCTGACCACCCCTAAAATATGACTAAACCTTTCTGTTAGACCCTGTATAATATTTCAATATTGTATTTTCTAGTCTCAGCATGTTTTTTCTTCTGTTGTAGTAAATCACGCTGTTGCCAAAATAATTACAAGATTGTGTGTTTTTATTTCCCTTATAAGTTATATGGTTTGATTTTATTCTTGTTTTCTTGCATTTCGCCATTCCAGTGTTTAATGTTTGGTAAAGTTATTTCTTCATAAATCACTCAGAACAAAGAAAGCGGGAAAACAGTGATAAAAAGTTCTTAATGCAAAAAGGGGAACATTAGAGTTACACAATTCATGGCCAGTATTTTAGTTCAATGGAAATTCTTTCTAATTCACAATATTATTATTATTATTATTATGAGCCTGTAATATCCCACTGCTGGGCAAAGGCCTCTCTCCGCCTCTTCCACTCCATTTGATAAATAATTAATTTTTAATTCAAGATTATTATCCATAGTAAAAGCAAAAGATTCTCGGTCAACTTTTTACTACACTAGACTATCCCAATCATGAACAGTACACCCAGCGCTCGCCCATGCGAAAAGAAACCGTGATTATTGTCTACGACATATCGTACGAAAATGACAATAATTGATATCTTTAATTACAAAGCGCTGTCACTTAATTTTAATCTGAAGGATTCCCATAACCAGCGGCCATAGGCCAGTGCGGATCAAATGAGTTTCCTCCAAACTTGTTTCGTATACCTATATTTCATCACAGCTGCAAATTGAATTCTCTAATACTCTTTACCAAAGAGGACGGAATAAGCTCACGAAACGAATGTACTGATCACTGTTATCCGTCTTGCATCTACTAAGTGGGAGCCGGGAGTAATCTGGGCCATGAACCGACCAAAGCTGCCCGGAGATTTATACCGTTTGGACCGGGAAAAATGGACCTCGCTATCTATTTACGGATATTACCAAGGATAGGTTTCCACTTTATAAATGACGTCTCAGAGACGATCATGCGAAGTTATTTCTGAGAATCCTTTTAACCCCTTATTTGGCAAGATATAAAAACTGTTAGTAGGATGTTGTGTATGGTTCACGTATTATATAGGAGTCCAAAGTGTACTAGAAAATATTAAAAAAAAAACTCTCATTTCAGGGGCCCTATGCTGCACTGGGAGACCCATTGCAATTGGATCTCGACCGCTTCTTAAACGCCCGAAATGGCGTCATTTGGTATTCCGATAACACATCGCAAATGGATTGGCAGGTTTCGCAAGGCGTTTTTGAGGAATTCTCTCGGCGTTGCACATTGCTAATGGAACGCTTATTTTTGGTAGCATTGCCCCCCAGGTTCCCTGAAATTATATAAAGTATGCTATGCAAAATTCAATGGTTAACAAATTAACTGGTTCGCCGACACACCTTTTATAACAATAGTTTGCCATTGTTCTTTCGTTCGAACGGTGTACTTCTGCGAGTAAGGTATTGAATTTATGTAAAGTATACTATGTAAAATTAAGGTTGTAATTTGATGAAACTAAAATATCTTCATTTATTAAAATGAAACACTTTTATTTGAAATTAGATAAATAAAATTACCTTAATTATCGTGCCTTATAAATATCTATGTTATTTTTCTACTACTGCTGGGCAAAGGCCTCGCTGCCGTTTTTACTATCTCGACGATACTGAGCAGTCATCCACCAGTTGTCGTCCCAAAATCCCAGCTCATTCCTCCATCTCTTTCTGGGTCGACCACACAACCTCTTGGCATTTTTTGGCTAGCGGAATCGGGCCCCAGCACTTCTTTGAAAGCTCTGAAGACATTCTCGATGCCGTTCTGTATCTTATTGTATGAAATGCATTTTCCGTTTGACGATAGAGCCATTTAGCTACGCCAAAGAGTTCTTAGAACGCTAGAATAGTTTTCATTAAAGTCAAATTGTTCGCGCCAGTCAAGTGCCCGTCTTGGCATCACGCCGCGGTCCCGACTGCTGTGCTTCTGCCACCCCGTGTGGGAAAAAGCTTGATGCTATGGCTGGTAATTGTGATACAATCTTCGTAGCTAGTGGTGGCGCGGATAGCGAGTCACCCGGTAGGGCTCGTCTAAGCTGAAATGACGCGCCCCACTCCTTGGTTTTGTATTTACTTGTCATACAAAACTAAGGAGTGGAGAACGTCATATCAGCTTAGACGAGTGATGTCCGGTACGTTGTAATAAAAATGTTGGTGTATTTTTGAAATAACAATCTTATTGGAAATGAATTCATTCATGTAATTGAGCACATTTTTTATGGAGCTTTCAAAGAGTGCATTTCAGTCAATTCGTATGAAATTGATTGAGTTTTTATCTTAATTATGACTATATGCTGGATTTTTACGATCAAGTTCAATGTAATCGTGTAACTATATAGATAGAGCATATATACCTCATTGTGAATTATCTTTAGTATTGTTTGAGACTATTGAGTTTATACTTTTTCCCTGCTCATATATTTTTCCCGGTTTCCAATGGTTTACTTCAGAATATCCCCATCTGTTTATCTATAGCCACTTTCACTTACGTAACTGCAAAGGAAAAACCTGAACCAAATATTTTCAACAATGAAGATGTCGATTTATGATACAAGTTAAACGTGTAAGTAAATTCTCAAATAAAAGCTTCATACTTTGGCTGGTGTCGATGAATGAATATTGAGATTTTAGATTCCCCTTTCACGCCCGATTTCATGAAGCTAACGCATAGAACAAGGATGATTTAGATATGTCATGTGGTTCAAACGAATTGACTAATGAGCTTGAAACCGTAATTATATTGAAACTAACATTTAACATACTTTAATGTATGTCCCAGCACAGGAAAGGAAAAAAGACACATCGATACTAAATTTTAATCAGTTTCACGAAAGTTGAAGATAAGATAATAGATTATATTTTATGTATTTCTATGTTTATTATTGGCGTAAGTACCGTTACTAACCTTATACGGTCATATGCGTACAAGTAGTCGGTGTTTTAGGCAAACTCTCTAAAAAAGAATAGAATAGAATATAAAAGAATAGAATATCCATTATAGTTATCAAGTTGCAATAACTGTTTCTTCCACCCACATCTCTGCCCGTCGGCTCAGTGACAGATATTCCTTTTCATTTCACCCATTCCATACGTGAAATAGACGGTTTATCTTCAGAGTTTTATGTGCTGTTCGGCTTCCGAGCTGCGGCGTGTGGTGTGATTTGTGATAAATTATTTTTTGATATACCGCTCGGCTATTCTGAACACTTTTTTGTGTTACACAAAACCAATCTTTACTACACTTACAACTGACTTTGTTTAGATTCATATCTGTTTCTTTTTTACCTACTAAGTTTTTACGTATGTTCAAAGAATGAATGTTCAAAGCTCTGTAGCCTAGATAAACAAAGGGTTGCGGTAGATAGGTTGTGTTTCTTACCTAAGTACCTTTTTCCCAGAAAAGTCCGTAGTAGTACGTTGAAAGAAAAACCTTGGGAGAGTTAGTGTGATTTTCTTAAAACGATAGTTAAACGGTGAATGGGTTTTTATATATTTTTTATTATTTTATTTTTATTTTAGGGTACCACTTAACCGTAACCGTAGCATCACTTGTGCGTCTGTTCGTCCGTCTGTCACAGGCAATTTACTCAGAACATATTGGACCGATGAAGTTTAAAATTGGAACACATGATCATTATCTATGACCCAAAGACAGAGGTGCAATGTAAATATATAAATATGGAATATTGGGGCCACTTTTGGGGTCAAATGAGAAAAAAATAAAATAAAAATGTGCCGTGTGAGAAATAAAATAAAAGCTCATAATGTGAGGGTCTTAAATGCATTTTTATAATATTTTTAAGATTTATTTTGAAAAAGTTGTGCTCAATAATATGACCGATTCGCATGACATCAAAACCCTAGAGTCTAGGGTACTTACCGAAGTCCTAAAAATCTGAAATTTGGTATGCAAGCACATATTTGCACCCATATCCCATAAAACTTCCGAAATCTACAACTTTAACCCCCTAACCCCCTAAATCTGGGGTGCAAAGTTTGTATGAAAAACTGAATTTAAGGGTACTCTTAGGGTATTTTGTTGGTGTGAGTCCTATTATTGTTGTATGAAACCCTCTCAACGTGAGTCCAACTCACACTTCACACTAAATCCAACATCTTCCAAGGTCATCGGACTTATTTTGGAAGAGATACTTACGCCTTTTATAATATAATATTGCAGAGATACCGTTAAGTTTGACCAGTAATTCAGTTATCTCTTGGAATATATTATATTCTTGCTCTTACCCACTTTTTTACCTTTTTACATAATACTAGCTTTTGCGCGCGACTTCGTCAGCGTGAAGTAGAGAGTAATGCTTTTTTCTAGATATGAATTTCTGTAATAATAAACCTACAGCTTTGTTTATGGGTTTGGCCGCTACTACGTCTGGTTTTTGACGATAACTCAGGCCAATACCGTCCTTTATGGTTCACAAAACACACAAAAGACATCTTCCATTCACATTCAAATAATATAACCCGTATAATTTCTGAAAATGATGCTTGTGACAAACGGACAGATATACAGACAGACAAAACTATAAGGGTTCCATTTTTATCACTTTGGCTAAGGAACCCTAATAAACTATGAATGCAAAATTTTCAACCCTTTTTCTTTCACTCTCTTAATAGTTGAAATTCCGACAATAACCATATGCGTTGCTTTAGTTTCCAACTATAACTAATAACTATGGTATTCCACATTCGATTTTAAGATCGTTTTTGTGTTCGTAATAGACGACCCATACCAACGATACCCATGTTGATTTTAAGACTGTCACCACATTTCCCCAATTCAGGGGTTAAATTATCTTATTAATGTATGGATTTTTTAATCTGAAATAAAATATTAATAATAATAATAAATACTTAATTTCAAGATCCTAACTTTAAAACTAACGGACTTTCATACAAACTTTCACCCCCTATTTTACCTCCTTAGGGCTGCAATTTTTAAAAATCCCTCCGTAGTGGATTCCTACACTATGCAAGGTATCTATGTGCAAAATTTCAAGTCTCTAGCGGTTTGGGCTCTGCGTTAATCGTAGTCAGTCAGCTTACGATTTTATATACACAGATTGGATACTCTTTTCGGTTAAAAGTGTTTCTACGTATATAAATAGGACTTTGTGTGATGTGTTTTTTCATTTTTTTTCCCTCTGCTACAGCGGAGCAATCTACTAATAGATTTACCTCGGATTTCAATAACAAAATGTACGCTCCATCCTATACGAAGCTGAGTAAATGATGATGTTTTAGTAAATTGAATTCGTGGATTGAATATTTTTAACATGTATAGGCCTTATCAATTCTGCTCAATGTCTCTTGGATTTAATTCAATTTCTATATGTTTTACAATTCAGACAGGATATTTATTATTAAAAAAAAAATAGCAATTGTGGATGTCTCACAGTAGATTTTTCACTTTGAACATTAAAAAACACCACGCTTCTTTCTAGAGCAAATTTTGAAATAAATCAACTTCAAGTCGTAACATCAACGTTGAAAAATGGCAACAAACTTCCATTATGGTAAAAGCAATGCTGTTAGAAATAGTGACTCCTCGCGTGGCAATTTTGCTTCATTTTTCATGAGGCGTTGATGCCATAGACTACGTTCTCTGTAGTCTTCGGAACACAGGAGCTCAGATGCTCAACCAACTACTCAAAGTTTGATAAATACTCAAAGTCATACTATTGCTGCATATTCTGTCTCGCTTGTGATCTGATAGGTTCAGTATAACATTTAAATGGCACTTTAATTGAGCAACATTAATGCTTTTGAGATTTTACATCTAAATAATTAAAATAGCTTATTTACAACGTGTAAACGAATTAACGCAAAATGAGAAACTACTTTGTTAGGGACATCATTCTGAGGTACTTTCATTGTGAAACCGATTTGATCAGAGCAACTTTATTTTTCAATTCCCGGTACATTTTGGCCTGATTGGGTCAGCTGATTTGAATACACAACTATGCACTTAACTCGTCGAAAAAATAGGATCACTTTCTATTCAACTCAACTTAATCAGCAACTTACTACTTAACTCGAATTTGCCGTTTAAACGGCAATAAGAACTTAATTCGCCAATTTCGTAACTTAACTTGCCACTGTACTTATGACGTGTAAACAGGGCTTTAACTCGCCACTGTACTTATGACATGTAAACAGGGCTTAAACTTAAATAGGGCTAAAGCAGCTGCACTTTAGCTTAATTAGGCATTTTTACTTTTCCAAATATAAGTCGGTGATGATTATGTAGTGAATATGTAAGTACGCGCTATAGCATATCGAATACTCCCACATCAAAATGAGCTCGGTTATATGGACAGGGCCGTCTCTGAACAATCAGAAGTATTACACGAGATTTCGTCAAGATATATTAGTTTCATGATTCCCAGAATAAACGATAGCAGTTTCAATTTCATTCCTAGATTGATTTGTCGTCGCTCGAGGGGAAATGATTCTGTTTGCTTGACAAAGTTCAAGATTCGAAGTCACTTTCTTATGTTTGACTTTAATTTAGTTGCGACGTTGTTATGCTATTTCTAGATTGTTGATCTTTTGAGTAAAATTGGTTTTTCAGATTGTCAATCTCCGAAGCTAACGCTAGAATCTGATCGACAGCAATCTATTCTGAGTGAGGTTTTTTGCAGATACATTGTTGGATTTTGAAGTATATTTTGTCCATGATTTTGTCTTTATTGACGTGGATCAAAATATTATATGTACGCTGTGTATCCAAATTATTTCTACCGTTTGAGTAACAACCTACAAGTACTTATCCAAGCTTTCCCGTTTATAATTTTGAGTGCAATTAAGTGAGACTCCCTGAGTTGCACGACACTGAAATAGCATTCCTTAATATTAGAAACAAATGACTATCTTAACCGTTTCGTCGACACATCTTATTTATCTATTGTTCTCCATTGTTCGTTTGTTAGACCGCTGTGCTTCTGAGAGTGAACCACTTAAGAGGTTTAATTTCAAAATTGTTTCGTACATCTCAGGGATAGAGAGATAAAATAATTTCATAAATTAATGGCGCGTTTGTTTAGTGTAGGTCGAATAAAAGGTAGATTTTTGCTACCGTTAGAGTGCAGAACCCGGTAATGTGCACATGAACTAGGCAATTTGCAGATTACCTGGTACGACCCGTTAATGTGTGAATATTTAAAAATCTTTTTGCATTCACTTCGCTCTGCTCTGCTGCGCTCGTTCCCACATAAAATTACCCAACTGAAACAGCACTACACCTTTCTTATACACCTTGAATAATGCTTGTATGTATACCATAGCATCTGTTTGCTTCAGTACTATTTAAATACCCCACTATAGCCCTCTTACATCCATTCACTCAGTTAGTTACACCAGATCATCAGACACCTCATAAGCAAGAACCAGCTCAAAGCCTCATTTTTTTCACCTCAAACAATACTGTGTTGCACAAAGTGAAAACAAGCCTTTGATGTTCAAAAAGCCACTTGAATGTTGTCAGCATGCCTACTAGACGAACCAGAGAGTGCTGTCTAACTATCTATATCTACGTCATACGTATTATAGTTCAATAACACCTTGGTACAAGCGACTCAAGAACTAGAATCCTGTGACGTTGTGGGTTAGAGTCTGAGGTTGAGTCCTAATCATTAGCACGATTTTCTTCTTAAAGCTAACGCGCGAAAGATTTTTCCCATCAAAGGAAATGAAAACACGTATTTTTTCTATACATCACGAATAAACGAATAGTATGATAAACTTGCATTCACATTGCACCAGACAAATTGTTTTACTCTGTATGAATCTTTGTGATATTTGTTCAAACCTTTAAAAAACAATATTCTAAGTATAAATAGTAGCAATGAGGTACCTACTGAGAGCGTATTTCCTAAAATAATATAAAAACACTCGTTTCGTTGAAAGTAAAAGGTGTCTAAATTGAATTTCGGCATTAAAATTTCTCCGTTTTTTATTTTCAGAAGTACAGAAAAGACAAGACGAAAATAAGTTTCAATTTCCTTTGATTTCTTTTAAGCCTTAGATGTAATACAAGGTGCTGTCGTGATGGCAGTAACAAGCACCCTTTATGAAGTGGCTTTTGAGACATCAAAGTTTTCCGGAGGCGCCTTTGAGCACACTCTAATAGATTAGATGGTAATCCAATTTTTAAGATTGTATGCAAATATAATACTTTCATAAGATGCTAGCTGATTGGCTGACGCAAAATTATGCTGACATTAGCCAGTTATTACTGAAACTGAGTGACAGGGAGCTAGCTTAAGCATGTTCCAGACGGATGTAATCCAGCGTCCAACAGCAGGGGTCAACTTGGTGGGAACTTGGTTTCCATCCGCAGATTGTGTTTTGGCTACACGGATTTCTACAAACACGCTCGCGAATCAGTCGCTAGTCAGCTCGTGGCGTGAAATCACCCTGTCGTATCATGTTGTAAAAATGGCTTTTTTGTGCAAATTTCATAAAGTGGGCCTTGCTTTAGCAGTTTTATCCGCAATTGATGAGGAAAAACAAAAAATAAATAAAGTGGATGAAGGGTTGGTTAAAAAGATCGTGCGTTTTCGATTCTCAGACTTTCATACTTATTGGAGTTATTGGACGTCAAAGATATTCATAACATAACTCATACATACCTCTAACATAACTGCTTTGGTCTGCAGGTGACATTTTGCACTCGTATAACGTGCGCACCCGCTGGCTGTCACTGTCACAGTGAAATGAGCGAAACTCTTTGGCTGGATGTAATCCGCTGGCTACACGGATGTAATCCACCCACGTGCTTCAACTGCGGATGAGAACACGCGCCCGTAATCCAATAACGATGAAGGTCATTTATGATTTGGCTTACATCTGCAGTCTCATGGATGGCAACTTGGCAACAAGCAAGGTCACCCCTGTTTGGATGCTGGATTACATCCGTCTGGAATATCCATAATCGTTACAGTTTTTTTTAAAGCATAAATTGTGATCCACTGCTGGGCAAAGGCCCCACCGATTCGAGCCCACACATCTCTACCTGAAGCTTTGTCTGTCCATCTTGGTAGGAACTAATCCAGGTCATCCCTCCAACTCCTTTTGGGTCTTCCTCTACGCCGGGATCCATATTTACAGTTATTTATTACATTGTCAGAAAATACTTTGGCTGCGATTTGCGATGTTCCGATCAGGATCTGAGTATAATCAACGAATTTTTTGAAATCTAGACAATATGGAAAACAGTCAAACGCTAAGTTTGTTTGAAGTTATTCTTCTGTGCTCGTAAAAATAAAATAGATGTAGTCATTAATGTCCCCGCCGAGGGAACGGGGCTTTACCCGCATACGAGTAAGATTGAGTCATATTCCACCACGCCGCGCCGACTCGGCGCAGGCTGATGGAGGAGCAACCCGGCTGTCAAAAGTTATCATACTTCCCTATTCGGGGCTCTCATACCGATTTACGACTACTCCAACACCGAATAGCGATAGATAAAATAAATAAAAGACAATAGTGACGCGTGTACCCGCACTGAATACATGGATTTAGTCGACTCGCAACTCGCACTAAGCTCCGCGTTCTTGACTAACGTCTATCCAGACAATGAGATACGACTTACTGAGCTTTATTCCTCGAGATACTTAGAAGCTTTAATTAACTGCAGCTTACGTGATGCTAAAACGTGATGGGTTTGGCGCAAACTATCAGCTTTTTGTGCTGGAACCGATCACTACATTCATATTTTTTTAACAAAACAGCTTAACATAAAGATGAAGTCAAACAGAGGTAGATAGGGCGTCATTTTTAATACATTTATCTGAACAAGACTATTTGGCCACTGTTGTGCCTCTATTACCCCTTATGGGAATAGCGGTATGACGCTATGTTATATTTGGGCCAGGCGAGCGGCTGATTTGTATAGTGAAAAATAACGTTGTTTCATCAAATTGGTCACTGTGAAAGTTGTTGAAGAGGTTGACTCCTTAAATTTTACTGAAATTTTCTGTTTGTACACCTATTCAAAGATTAAGATGACAGATTAACATGTCAATTTAAGATATAAAATGCATTGTTTATCCGTTCTCACTCTTCAAGTCTCAGTTTCGGACCTAATAGTAACTCTACTGACCTGCAAACTAGGCCTGGGCTGGTGGTCCCTCTGCCACGGCACTAGTTGTAGCCTCACGCTTTTCTGTAGCTCTCTGTTCTATTAATAGATTTGAAGAAACAGTGGGGTATAAATAATTTTGAAAGAAAGAAGAAGCATTTATTTGCTACACAGTAAAAGTTTTAAATTAACAACTTATTTATTACCAATCTATTTATTTGACATTTGATACTTATTGAATAAGCGTGGTAAGACATTGTCTCTATCTAATTTGGGACTAGACTAGGCGCTATATTCGTCTGTTTAGTTGAACAGAGCTTATGATACCTACAGTAATTCAGTGTGAATAATGTGGTACCCTGTTTGTCATTAGTGCCCAGAGACAACTGGTGTCAGATGCAGTGTGAGCGTGGCTTTACACTAATGATGGAAGTTGCAAACTTACGATCAATTTTGTACTTACACAGAGTAATAAGTTTGTTGTTACAATGCTTAATTGGATTTTATTTAAGCATTAGCAAAGTGTACATGCTGTATCATCATTTAGGTACCTAACTAATTATTTAACAACGATACACAAACAATAAGGCCTATATTAAGAAATCGCTCTCAGCTCTGAGAATTGTCTCAGTGATGTAACAATGATGATGATTTTACCGTTTATAATCTGACAGCCTAGTTTCACTTACTTGAGATAGCTCCCAGCAAGCGGAAATGGGGTTTAGTCCACTTAATACAGAGGCATAGACAGATCAAAATACTGATTATTAAAGCTTCTAACTTCAAAACATTTTAGAAATATATTTAAACACGATAAATTTTTCGTTGCATCTCAACCAGAATATAAAATAATCCGTAAGATGCAAAAGCAACTCAAGCCCCTATAATCGTGGGTATCCAAGCACTCTCAAACTGAAGCGGAAAGTACTTAGTCTGTAATCTAGGTTAGACTGAGGCGTGAAAGCAAATCAGAACGTTTGATGTCTGACGTCTGCGTCAGTCTAAAGAGGATCTTTTGAGCCACCCAGACGCACCTTGTTAAGTAGCTCTCAAAAACATCAAAGGGAATCGCGTTTTCATCTGCACGTGTACTGTACATACGTCAGGATAACACACAATGGAACAAGAAGGCAGTCAGGCAGGCAGAAGGCGATATTTCTGTATCAGCGATTTCCTACCGCGTTTTCAAAGATGTATTTTTGTCATCCAGATGTATTTTACTTCTGATTTTTTTATCTCGAATCAACCCTATTATTGTACCCTATCCTATACCAAAACTTGTTTTAATTAAACTGAATCGATATGACCGTAATCCTCCGCTGTTAACTTAATAACACACAAAATACAAGTTTGTTTCTAGATTGTAAACAAACAAGTTTCTAGACTGTAAACAAGCTCCAGTTTGTAAACAAACAAACAAGACTAAGTTGCTGCCAGATAGCCGTTGATATAAAGCCCTAGGCCTAGCTTAGCCTATTGGGCGCCACAATAGCACCACGGAGAAGTTGTCAATCAATTTGTAAGCAATCACCAAACCTATTACTGAGTGATGGCATTTCATGCCACCCCTTTGGTTACTCCGCCCAATGAGTGGTTCTATTGAACCGGTAATACCTCTACATCGGTGTAAGTTAGTTTTCACAGTTCCTATTCAATAACCGCGGGGTATAACGCACGCTAGAATTGTATCTATTTATGCACATGCGTTGTTATTTTTGTCTTCATATCAGAATAGCCAGTAAGTGATTACTAGATGGTCAGTCAAAACAGACGTCACAAATGACCCGCGTTTTTTTCTCTACTTCATACAGGTTTATTACTTGAACTTCTGGCTTCTATAGTACCTAAGTGCTACGAGTTAAGTATTAACTAACGTTTTAACTAGTGGCAAATTATGTAATTTAAGTGTTTCGTAGTAAATTGTAGTTTGCGAAAAATCAAAAGAAAGTTACGTGTCTGACGCAGTAAATAATGTTGCTATCCGTGATAATAGAATACTCGAACCCTTTTGACTCACGTCTTGCTTCCTTGTAAATTTTCAATTACCTACCAACCATCTGGGGAAGTTAATTTGCGCGTTGCAAAGGGAGGGTGTTGAGGATATTCTGTTTTGAGATACGGGGTGACGGTGAAAACCCTAGCTATATTTCACGGAGTTAGTGGGGACATCATTCTGAGCAACTTTCATTCTGAAACCGATTTTATCAGAGCAACTTTATTTTTCACTTCCCCATACAAATCAGCTGATCCACTCAGGCCAAAATGTACTGGGAAGTGAAAAATAAAGTTGCTATGATCATATCGGTTTCATAGGTAATGAAAGTTTCTCAGAATGATGTCCCTAACAAAGTAGTTTCTCATTTTGCGTTAATTCATTTACACCTTGTAATATCTGATGCATGGAAACGGGGGAGGCCTTTGCCCAGCAGTGGGATGCTATAGGCTAATAATAATAATAATAAAAATAAAAAAAACTGATATGATATTCTGAGCTTAGTATGACGTAACGAGATTACTTTAGGTATGTGCGACTTGCACCAGACATTGGGGGCTATTTGGTAGGATATTCCACTAAACTAAAAAGGCAACTAAAGCGAGGGTTAGTGGCCTTTTTAGTTTAGTACATTTTCCTTCCAAACAGCCCCCATTCTACAGCCGCTAAATTAGAGTTAAAAATCGGTCCAGTGCAGGCCGGAATCGCACACAAAGGGTACTGTACTATCGTATAACAAAACTTAAGCACTCAAACAATAAAACAAAAACAAATATATGCCCTCACGAGGATTTGAACTCGTGACCTACGGATTGAGAGCATCATAACCACTGAGCTACCTCAACGAATAGGTTGATGCGGAATATACCATCATATTGCATTGCGTGAGTATATCAAAACAAGTCTCTGGTCCTTTAATTTGTAATATCTTTCGTATTTCAGTATTTCTTGTTGTTGCGGCAACAGATACACACATTTTAACTTTCTAATGTGCGAATATATGTGTTAAATATTCTAAGAAAAGTATATCTTCATCATCATCATCATCATATCAGCCCGTATCATCCTACTGTTGGGCAAAAGCCTCTCCGAAAGCACGCCACACAATTAAATTATTTTCGAGATATTTTACAAGCACAAGTCTGAACAACACTTGAATAGTGATATTCTTATTTGAGTGTCGTAAGTTAAACAACTCGAAGATTCTCAACTTCCCTGCTTCAACAAACTTCGACGGTTAATTCCTCTTTCAAAGTAATACAATACCTTTACTGTTAAAGTCTTTAAAGTACATATAAGTACTTTTTTATTGTTAAAATATACATGATATTATTTTTGCATGTTTTTGTACTTCTTACACCCAACTTTCCTTTATTTATTTTCTTTTTATCATTTCTTGTTGGTTGGTCATTGTTCCATAATTACGAGAATGTTAAATCATACAAAACAATTCTTAATCGTCTTCTTACCCGTCTCCTTCCCTACCAGTCGTAGGTACTCTTCTTTGTTTTTATATTTAATAGTTATAACTTATAACGCTCTCATTTCTTTCCGATAACAAATTGATGTCAGGTCAGGCCACAGATTAATAAGGGGCAGGCTAGGGCACAACAGCAGATCGGAATACTCGTAAATACAAAAATCCATTTTGTGTTACGATTATTCCTATCTGCTGTTCATCCAGAACTAAACGCAGAACAACGAATAACCGGCCAAGTGCGAGTCGGACGCGCGCACGAAGGGTTCCGTACCATTATCAATAAAAACCCGCAAAAAAAATGTTATGGGAGCCCCCCCTAAATATTAATTTAATTTTAATTTAATTATTTATGTTTTGAGTAAATATTTATACTCAATATATTGTGAACATTTTAAGCGTCTACCTGCTACCATTATCAATATCGAGCAAAAATGAGCAAAAAAATCACGTTTGTTGTATGGGAACCCCCTTAATATTAAATTTCTTTTAATTTTAAAAGCTTTTATTTAACTTGCACTGTATGTATGTATGTTTGTTTGTATGTTTGTGGGTATCACGGTTCGCGTCAAAAATGTCGGCTTGAATTTGACCCACTTCCCGTTATCCGATTGAGCTGAAATTTTGCATACGTATGTAAATTGGATGACAATGCAATATTTTTTTGACTTGGAGCTGATCTGATGCTGGAGCCGGAAGGTGGCCATGGGAACCCTGTTACCAAACGACGCAATCCTATTGTGTTTAGGCTGATTTGATTTATATTGACAAGTACTTTGATTCTAGAATATTTTTTTATGACATGGAGCTGATCTGATGCTGGAGCCAGAAGGTGGCCATGGGAACCCTGTTACCAAACGACGCAATCCTATTGTGTTTGGGCTCATTTGATTTATATTGACAAGTACTTTGATCCTAGAATATTTTTTATGACATGGAGCTGATCTGATGCTGGAGCCTGAAGCTGGCCATGGGAACCCTGTTACCAAACGACGCAATCCTATTGTGTTTAGGCTATTTGATTTATATTGGCAAGTACTTTGATTCTAGAATATTTTTTTTTATGACATGGAGCTGATCTGATGCTGGAGCCAAAAGGTGGCCATGGGAACCCTGTTACCAAACGACGCAATCCTATTGTGTTTGGGCTCATTTGATTTATATTGACAAGTACTTTGATCCTAGAATATTTTTTATGACATGGAGCTGATCTGATGCTGGAGCCTGAAGCTGGCCATGGGAACCCTGTTACCAAACGACGCAATCCTATTGTGTTTGGGCTCATTTGATTTATATTGACAAGTACTTTGATCCTAGAATATTTTTTATGACATGGAGCTGATCTGATGCTGGAGCCGGAAGGTGGCCATGGGAACCCTGTTACCAAACGACGCAATCCTATTGTGTTTGGGCTCATTTGATTTATATTGACAAGTACTTTGATCCTAGAATATTTTTTATGACATGGAGCTGATCTGATGCTGGAGCCTGAAGCTGGCCATGGGAACCCTGTTACCAAACGACGCAATCCTATTGTGTTTGGGCTCATTTGATTAATATTGACAAGTACTTTGATCCTAGAATATTTTTTATGACATGGAGCTGATCTGATGCTGCAGCCTGAAGCTGGCCATGGGAACCCTGTTACCACACGACACAATCCTATTGTGTTTGGGCTCATTTGATTTATATTGACAAGTACTTTGATCCTAGAATATTTTTATGACATGGAGCTGATCTGATGATGGAGACGGAAGGTGGCCATGGGAACTCTGTCATAAAACATCGCAACACCATCATGCTTGGGCTCGTTCGATTCGTCTTAACAAATACTTTGGTCCTAAAATATTTTTTATGACATAGTGCTGATCTGATGCTGGAGCCGGAAGGTGGCCATGGGAACTCTGTTACCAAACGACGCAATTCTATCGTGTTTGGTCTCATTTGATTCGTCTTGACAAGCACTCGAATTCTAGATTAGATGTTTTGTCCTGTGATGATAAAGACTAAAAAGTTAAAAATAAATTAAAAGTAAAAAATCATTTTTAAACAAAGCTTTTATTTAATGCCCTAAAAAGAAGAAAATAAAATTTCAATTCAATCAAATGCGTCATTTTATTACATTACACAATTTATACGATATAAAAGCTTGTTGCGGGATTTATCTCCAAGTCTGTGCAAATAGGTGCCTACCCACCTAATTAAGTCTACACAAGTAAATCTCGCAACAAGCTTTTATATCGTATAAATTGTGTAATGTAATAAAATGACGCATTTGATTGAATTGAAATTTTATTTTCTTCTTTTTAGGGCATTAAATAAAAGCTTTGTTTAAAAATGATTTTTTACTTTTAATTTATTTAGTATTTGGTATTATAGCGGCAACAGAAATACATCATCTGTAAAAAAATTTCAACTGTCTAGCTACCACGGTTCATGAGATACAGCCTGGTGGCAGACAGACAGACGGACGGGCGGACAGACAGCGAAGTCTCAGTAATAGGTTCCCGTTTGGCACCCTTCGGGTACGGAACGTTCTTCATGGGTTAAATGTACGTCGCTTAGCTGCCATACAGATAATAAAAAATCCTTCCCCAAAAAGGCACATTGTAGCGGGCCGTACCACGGGGCAAGTGGCTAGTAATAAATAATTTTCAGAAATCGCAACTCAGATTTATGTCTGGCCATAAACACCGCGCCCGCTGCGTCGGGCCTACTGATATGAGATTATGTAGATGAGGTTATTTAATGTCTTTATTACATTTGGTACACTTTAATCATTGAATCGCTATCTCTGACAACTGACAGTAACTGTTCGTGAAAGAGAGGTATAGAGGCTTGACACTTTATGATTGTTCATCAGTTGTGTCACCAAAAAATAATGTTGCGACTAGTACGTACTATTTTTTTTTGTGATATTCTTATCGCGTTAATGAGATAAAATAACAACTTGTATTTTGCCTGAAAACTGTCGCTCATACTTTACTTATATGCCCCGCACACAGATCTGTGGCCCCGCAGAAGGTAACGCGCCTACACACATACATTTGATAGATATTTGATATCTCATAGCTCTTATTTCTATAGACATGGTTTTCATGGCACTGTCAGGTTTTTGACGTTACGTGCATTCTGCGAGGCATAAACCCTTTTAGTGGCATGAAATTAATTTCGTGACATTAGTTTTACCAACAGTTTCACATGAAGTTTTGTTCTTTGCCAATTTAAAGTCGTCACTAGACTTGTCTACTGCAGTTTCACATTGGAGGCAGCCAGACGCGGTGCTGGGCCGTGGTAACTCGGTGTTTATATTAATTATGCCATTAACCGTTCTGTTGCTTTCCTATGCTCGCAAAATGGCCTGTTTAACATATTATTTCTGGCTTATTCGAAAGTTAGTCGGGATCATTGTTTTTAGGGTTCCGTAGCCGAAGGGTGCCAAACGGGACCACTAAGTCTCTATAATAAATCTAGAAGGGGCTCCTATACAACAGATATGATTTTTTTGCCGTTTTTATAGATTAGGCTGTATCTCATAATCTGTGATGGCTAGACAGTAGAAATTTTTACAGATGATGTAGTTCTGGTGCCGCTATAATAAAAAGCACTAGAAAACAGATTATAATAAATATTAAAGGGCTCCCATACAACAGACATGATTTTTTTGCCGTTTTTATAGATAATGGTACGGAACCCTTCGTGCGCGAGTCCGACTCATACTTTTCCGGTTTTATTTTGACTTTATGCAGCGTCATCAAGTTAACTTCGAAAGGCACTCAGAAAGTCTGGTCGGGGGTTGTTTTAAGTTTTGAGTGAGGTGTAGTATGTTATATTTTTGGGATGAAAGATAATTTCGTCCGGAGTGGTTTTACTATGATTCCTATTAATCCATCTTTTAATTATCATGGACGCTGTCCTAGTCCATGAAAGGTCTGAAATTCTGGACCTGCATAGAATACCAAGATTTTTCATGTTTCAAATGCAGTCCCAACACGTTTCTACAACCAGCAGTTATAGTTCAGTAATGGGAGCTTGCGTCAAATCCAAATAGTTATGATTTTTCGCAGACTTGTTTATGATGTTGACTCAATGAATAATCCATGTTTGAAGACGTAAAATTAAAGAAACTTTGTCAAATATCGATGGATTTTTCATAGAGCCGACATCATAAACAAGTCTGCAAAAAATCGGAATTAAGTACCGGATTTTTCAGGCGAAAATTTTACTGTATTAATTATTACCAAAAAATTATAATTGTATTGCTTCTACAAAATATTTATTTCCATTGTGGAATTTAAATGAAATTCGTGTAACTAAAGAACGTTTTTCATTACAAGAAAAGGGTGCCGAGGCTGAGAACCCTTCGGAGCCTAAAGTTCAATAAAAAGTAATTTGGGCTGATCGACCCGACTCCGTTAATAAATATGAACAAATGACTTTTCAATTAAGAAGAAATCTCTCGATAGAGATAAGCTCGCCTTTGTACATGTCATTTCCATTTTTAATTGAATGAATGAATGAATGAATGATTTTTTTTATTTCCAATAAAAGATTCACATTTTGGTTAAGCCCTAGATCCCACACTAGGATTCCCTGTATCGTGGGGTCTAGTCTCTTCCAGACCATTTACAAATAAAGTTGTATGGAACTTAATTATATAAAAAACCACAAAACATAAGTACTAAAAAGCATTTGCTCAATTGTCATTGCAATTGTCATAATGTATTGATTTGTGTGCAATAAAGTATAAAGAAAGAAAGAATTAAATCCTTAATTATACCGCAGATAATTATAATAGTATTTATACTCATTTCCTTATGTCTGACAGTCGAGACGGTTGTGCTAGATTTACTTGTTTGCCATGGTTTACCACACTTTCGCAAGCCACAAGTCAAAGAGACACGACATAATCATGCAAGTCGATACAAACACTGTTTTAAAATCATCATCATCAAAGTACACAGGTACTTCTTTTTTGGTATGCAGTTTGACGGGATATCCATTCCTGAGTATTACTTTACGAGCTGTCTTCTATTCTAGACCATTCTCGTTTCCCTGAAATTATCTGCTTCTTAAAAGCTAACACCCATAGCCTCTTTCCAGGGCATTATCAACTGTAACAGAAAAAAATATCGACTGTTTTGCTTCTATATTGATACACACTGTGTGACATATCTACCGGGGCGCTAGCTGTTTTCCGTATGAGAAAAACGTGACGAAATTCAAAATGCTGGTGCTACGTGGCTCACAGTAGTAATGCCGATTTTCCCGATAATGATCCTTCAACTGAAGACCGCAAAGACGTGGTTACATCGTCCAATAAACCATGGACTAGTTTCACCCAATTCCAGTTCTTTAATATATTTTTTTTTATGTAGCCATTAAAGTGTCCCACTGCTGGGCAAAGGCCTCCCCCTCTTTCGTCCACACTTCCCTGGTCTGTGCCACCTCTGGCCACCCCGGCAAAAACTTGTCGAGGTCGTCCCGCCATCTCCGTTTAGGCCTGCCCCTACAACGGTATCCGTCCTGTGGCGCCCAGTCAGTGGCAATTTTCGCCCATCTGTCTGGGTGCATGCGACTTACGTGACCGGCCCAGTTCCACTTTAGCTTGGCGGTCTGTGCACCCACATCAGCGATGCCAGTTATGGAGCGCAGTGTGGTGTTCCTAATGTGGTCCGTCCTACGAATACTTAGGATGCTGCGCTCCATTGCTCGCTGGCAAACCTTGAGTTTGGACTTCTGAAGTTCGGTCAAAGACCATGACTGAGTGCCGTAGGTTAGGATAGGCAAGAAACATATGTCGATGAGCTTGCGCTTGAGGGTCAGCGGAAGGTTACCCTTCATAAGTTCCTTCATGGACCAGTAGCTCTTCCAGGCGTTAGAAATGCGTCTATCGATGTCTTTATCCTGCCTGTTTTCGAAGGAGGCTATCTGGCCCAAGTAAATGTACTCATCGACATAATGTATTTCCTGCCCATCTACCTCGACCTTACGTTTCACACTGTTAGTCATGGCCTTTAATCATTACAAAACTTTTTAGGAGTACCTATGTAGTTCATGACAAAATGGTGGTAAAATGAATACTGGTATTATTGTAACGTACTCCCTCTTTGGCCATATTGGCTACTGGCGGATTAGCCAGATAATAAGTAAAACTATAGAAATTCGGAAATTCGAGTCTAGAATCTCGTCTGGCAGCTGATTGTTTTTTTTTGACGCAGTCCTGGTTTGAGCTCTGAAACGTGAGGACGTATCTTCTGCAGAATTTTTTAAGTCACGCCTATAGTTGCGGCGATGGGCTAGTCCCTTTAGAACTGTATTGGAGCTGAATGTTGAGTTGCTGTAAAGTGCGGATGTTGCTATAAAACTTCTCTATTATCCCCAACCTTTGGGTAAGCATTTGTTCGTAGTTAGTCTTTCTTATTTTCGTGTATTTTATATTCTCTGTATATTTCCCTTTTCTATAGAGTGTTTATTGGACTGCGGCACTCTTAGATCCTAATTACCCTAGGGCCCTCGTCGGAAGTCTCTGTGTGAGGAGCCGTCGCCTGATAGCTGGGCGCTGTAGCGCTCTTGTATTCCTATCATTCACACTGGTCTCTTTCCAGGGTTCCACGCCGAGGAGTAATATCCTCCTGGCGCTAACCGCCATATCTCCTGTTGACGTCTGGAGAAGTGGACCAGATAGATTAGTCAGAGTCTACCAAGGAGCTGAAGACTACGAATTCCCGGCGAGTCGCTACTCAGTGTTTCAACGATATCACCAATATTCAACTCACGACCCTGAATTATTCATACATAACTTGAGCCTGCCAACAATCTCTTTTGGTCAGGATAGAGTCTCACCGTTTCATTATTACTTGCAAACCCAATAGAGTTTGGGCTCATTTGATGCGTCTATTGATACGTTTTTAGACTAATATACTATGAGGATACGTTTGAATGATGATGAAAAACATCGTGAGGAAACCTTCATTGCTCCATAGCTGCGGCGATGGGCTTACCCCTGTAGTATTGATCCACTGGCTAAAAGTGGGCACATTTTGGCCTCTGCCACCCCTTATGGGAAAAGGCGTGACGCCATGTTATGTTGTTAGGAGATAAGTTTTAAAAATAATGTATCGGATATATTTTATAATAGACAGTTATGCAGAAGATTATTGTGCCAAATATTTTCAATAAATTGAAGCCGAACTCGAAACAAAATCTATAAATATTAATTCTCCATCTCGTCGTCTTAGCTCCAGGTAATTTCGCTGGGAGCCATATTGGATCGACATTGTAATGGAATTTTAATGAGAAAATTCACTGTGGCCTGTAATATTCTTTCTCTTTTTTCTTTTTAGGGATCCGTAGTATTTGGCAATCTATCATTGTATCTGTGTTTTTGCTATTTATTTATTTATTTATTTATTTAATAAGGTCTATATAACAGGTATACAACATTACATATAACTTAGATATTTTCAGATTAATTCTAGTTGTAAACCCACTACGTATACACACAGGATATATTAAAGTTGGAGTAAACATGAAGTTCAAAAAGTGTTGTATAAAGATGAAGGGAAGATCGATAATGGATATTACAGACGACCTCTGTGGCGTTGGGGTCGACGCTCACGTGCTTCCCAAGCGAGAGGTCCTGGGTTCAAATCTCGGCTGGTACACGACATTCGGTACACGGATTTGTTTCTATTTATAAAATACATTAAAATTAGACATCGATACTTTTGAACCTACAAAAATATTCTGGCTTCAACTTCTGATTAAGTATTGATACATTGATACCTAACATACATTAACATATAACGCCTAACAATACGATAGTGCGTATGTTGAAAAAATACACGTACTAACGCAATTAAATTAACATTAAAAGTGGAGGAAACACCATTGCTACAACCGCACCTCGCACTTGCTGAGATTTTTTCATTTTTTCAACAAAAGCCGAGGTTTCCGCATGGAAAGGGACCGATTCCTTCCAGAGATAATATCAGGAATCGCATTGATCGTGATCCCATTTTATTGATTGCCTTTCATTTTATGTGTCAAATGCTAATGGAGTTTTATGATTGTCTGTTAAAATTAAACTTACTGGTAGGTGTTTTGTTTCCATTAAAAGAGACATGACATGGTATAATTGAGTTTGTTAATACCGTCCCCAATTTTTATTTTGTTTCTTGATAACATAATTTGCTTTTAATAGTGGAACTTATTTAGTGATGTGCGTGCGTGAATATCATGATAAAATCTGGTATTCAGTCAGGAGTCAACTCAAGACAAGATCTTTCTGGATAAATCCAAACTTCGTTCTAGATCGCTTTTGTTGGAACTAATTGTAATCAAAATCAGGGAATGTCAGGTTGGTCTGATCCACGTCTGATCCAAACTTTCATTCATTTCACGGGAAGAGTGTTCCGATCAACATTATATGACCTACTTACTATCCATGTAAAATAACTGAACTCTATGGACCTACTGATATTTTTCCATTTTATTCGAACCTAAAATTACATCGTTACGCAGAAGGATGAAATACTCTTCAGAAACTGCAAATAGCAAATGAAATGGCGTTCCCCGGCTCCCCGGGCAAATTTCGGGATCCTCTCCCGGAGGATGGAGGCACGTGACAAGTAAAAGTAAGGAAATACTTACGGTATAATGTGTTCGATGGATTTTTTCATCTAATTTTCGACGGCTTAGTTAGAATTCTGAGAATTTATTTACGACAGCGCCGGTTATATTGGGTGGTTTTATCTTGCAAAATGTTACAGTTACAGAGGAAGGAAGATGTTTTTTTTTGTTGTAAAAAGGCCCAGAAGGATATGGAGGGACGACCTGATTTTATTCTTATGTTAGAACTTATGTTCCTACCTAGATGGATCAACAAAGCTTCTCTAGTCGAAGCTTTGTCTGTGTGTTTGGATATGTAGGCTGGAACCGGTGAGGCCTTTGCCCAGCAGTGGGACACCATATAGGCTAGTAACTGGTTCACCAATAAATCTTATAACAATATTTCGCCATTGTTCGGTCGTTCGGCGGTGTGCTTCTGAGAGTGAAGAAATTAAAAAAAGGCTTTTAGAAATACTTCGACTAAATCATTCTGATTCTGGCTTAATATGTTTCTGTGAATATAGATTCAATTAAGAGAGAGAGAGAGAGAGAGAGAGAGAGAGTTTACCCCATAACACTCCACCCTCAATACCAGCCAGAAAAACTTGGCGCGCACTGCATTTCTGTTTTATAGTGTTTGCAATGTGATGTTCTCAGTGTATGATTTGTGAAAAACAATGTTGTTAACACATGAAAAGAGACAGGTCCAGAAAGCGGCCTGAGTAAATGTAAACGCATTAAAACTTTCTGATCCGACAAAAAACTAACAAAAGAACAACAAACAAATTGCAAGTGAAACGCCCGAGGCTATCTGTTTCCCACAGTCGCGCCGCGGCGGTAAGGATTTGAAAGTATTGTGAAAGGCGTCCTCTAAATCTGTCCTGGTAAACTACCCACCATTATAAAACTGGGGAAACAGAGCTTTGCTGTAGAGGCCTGACTCTATCAGACATGTATAGGTTAAAAGAATGAGAAAATGGTACTTAGGAGCTATTAACATCTAAATATAATTTGTTAACGTTAGTTTAGCTATGTTGAGTTATTCGAAAATAAGAACTAAGTAATAAAAAAATATATAAACAACAGAACTCATTGGATTCTCGTGGTTTATTTAGTTTGATCGACACAAAAAATGGGATCTATTTCGAGCAACTCAGCAATAGTTTTCAAGCAACATTAATAACCAAGTCGCAATGTCTCACAATATGTGCGATGTGAAGATATTCATTCATAGTAAGTATGTATGTAGATAAGAAGAGGAGCCTGTGGAAGGGTTTTTGCGGATCTACGACCAAATAATTTTTGGTTTCAGTTCGTCTCTAGGAGTTTCCGAATCCCTCAACTGCGCAAGGTCGCTGGCTGCTTCTCAAAGATAAGGTCTTTTCAGGACCATAAGCTTACTACAGAGCTTTATCACTGTGTTTTTAGCTGCGAGACAATTTTTTATTGACCTTTTAGTTTCTTTCTTTATGTATTTGATAAAAAAAATACTTAGTTACAATTTTTTGGGGTTGAACAAAAAATACGATTGTCGCCAGTTGAACCAAAAACAAAGATACTTTTTGGATACCATTCATTTTAATACATCAAGTAAAATAACCCAGAATATTGAAATGGATAACAAAAGAAGGTGTATTTCAGTTTAACCTCGATACATATTCGTTAAGCTTGGCGACTGTTTCGTTTTTTCTGGAAAACACAACACAATGTCAATTCCCCTTAGCAGGGAGGGCGGGGACAACAGTCGACAATCACACACAACACATACAGCCGTTCACATGAGCACAATGATACCAAGACCAATTTCCGTGACACTATTTGCAATTTTTCTTGTACTGCACCAAACGAGTTCTTTCAAAACCCGGGAAGATCTCGTAAATTCTATGAAGAAAGCTGAAGCGGAAAAGTTTAGTAAAACTGACAGTGCTGTATCAAAAGCAATGAATTTAATGTATTCGAATAAAACACTGATAAGTCTTGTAGCTCAAGAGTTGTGGAACGTTGGATCGAGCATAGTTGATAGGATCGTGGAGATAAAAGGTAAGTATAAATAAATTATTGTGTAGCATAAATCACCAATTTACAGAAACGCCTTTGATTAAAGTGAGCTTTACTACTTTCAGCACCGGGGAGTAAAAAAGCAAAAGAAGTTAATAAACTTAATCGGACAAGTGTTTCTCATTAATGAAGTAAACCAAACAGTATTATAATTAATATCATTTTGAAAATGGAAGATTGAACAATAAAATAAACATTTAAATAGTAAATAAATATATACACGTACAAATTAATTAATATGATGTTTTAATTTCGACTGTAGTTAAATACCTATTACGTAAGCACCTACTATGTAAAAGAACATTATTTTGTTTCTTTATGCTTTCTGGTTTCTCTAAGTTCTCTTCAATTTATTAGGTACTTCTTTCTAACACATGTTTTAGCTTAACTTAAAATCAGGCATTTGCAGACTTTGTGGTGTCCTACCTATATCGGATCATAATAACGCATGCTTCCTTTTGAACTATAATGACAACTGTGTATTGCTGCTTCTGGTTCCCGCGGTAAAGTTCTTCAAAAGGAGGCATTTTATCCAAAAAGTGATTTTTGACCCGTTCATCGTTAGAGACAAACGTCTACCTTCAAAAGTGCATTAACCGTGTAGCTGGTGGCAGTTATTAATCTACGACCTCCTACAACCACCAGGATTCTCAGAGCAATCACCAGGACGGTCCCTATTCACCCACGCGTTTACGGGTGCGATACCACCTCAGGACCGTTGGCCAACAAAAATTTGGTTGATTGAGGCCCTTACAACATATGAAAAAATCAGAGCGACCCCACTTTTTGCAAGCACGACCCTCTTTTCATGTTTAAATTGACTGTACTATAATAGCGAATAACGAATTAAGGTCGATTCACACATATCAGGGATCCCACTGATCCGTCACAGGTCCGGCACAGGTCCCTGTCAGTGAAAAATATTCTTTCATACATTCGACGTTGTCGTTTCATACATTTGTCGTCACGGATACTGACAAGTGTGACTACTCTCATAGATCATGTATGAAAGAATATTTTTCACTGACACGGACCTGTGCCGGACCTGTGCCGGACCTGTGCCGGACCTGTGCCGGATCGGGGTGGGATTCCTGATATGTGTGAATCGTCCTAAAGTGATTTTTGCTCCACGCTATCTATCCATAAACATATAACAGAAACTCCACCTCACAAGTCTATATTATTTAAGATTGTATCTCACACTAAACTAAAACTGTTTAAAATAGATGTATTCAGCAACCTACATATTATTTTATCAGCTATCCTTGAAAGCCGAGACTTTCCGAGGTACATCATACGTGTTACTTAGCTGTTGCATTGGGGCATCGTATTGAATAATGGAAGAAATATGATGTCTGAAAATGGGCGAGACCACAACGCTATTGTATTCTTACAGCGTACTAACATGGAGCTACGAAGCCTATCTACAATATTCTTTTAGTTTAGCCTTACTCGCAAAGTAACTCGGCTGTTATTATTACCAGACGTTACAGACTTCGATAAATCGCAATCGCTTAAAAATGTCGCCATGAGATGAACCAAAAGTGCTTTTTAGCCATATGTTGTGACAGTAATGTTCTTACAATTATATCGATGCCAGATCTAAATAAAACTGATTTAGTAGAAATGCACATCATTTGGAGTTGAACAAATATTGGAGCTGAAATTGGAAACAATCGGATCAAAACAATTTTTCAAAACAAGCATGACGACCAGCCCAACATTTTGCACTATACATGCATTCGAACATTATCAACAACTTTTTGCATTTTTAGGAGGAGCTTACCCATATGGTTAAAGTCTTGACGCTATTTCTTAAGGGGTTGCATCTTTAAAAGGAAATAAGGAAGCCCCCCCAAAGTCGAGCCATTGTCATTCTCCAAAATTATAAAAAAAAAAAAAATTAGTTTGACAGTGGGTATCTACCAACGTCAAAAATTAGACATTCATTGACGTCTCGGTACCCACTGTCAAAATAATTTTAATGTCAATTTCTTTTTATATAATTTTAATGTCAATATTGTTTCAAGGACTCTTTTGTCCTTACGCTACCGTGTGGGTGTGGATCACTTAGCTGTACATCCGTCCGTCTGTCTGTCTATCCGTCTATCAAGACCTTTTTATATCGAGAACGCGTAGACGCCTTGTCTGTAAGCCCCTAAAAACTGTGAAAAAAACAACCTTCTAGGTCAACGCAATCAAACGCTACGACCGTTTATGCTGTAAAATTGTTGAATTTCCATAAATCGCAGAGGACTCAAAACCTATAGGGCATACTGGCCTACATTCATGAAATTTGGCACAAAGCAAGGTCAAGGGAAAAATCTGAAAATTGCTCTGCCATTCTGCAAAAATATGTTATTTGGTTTACATGGATGACATCAAACTTTTTTTTTTACAAACCTGATTATACATTTACACTACAAGTGTTATTGGAACCCTTGGTGCGTGAGTCCTTTTTTTTCGCGAGTTTTTTATTTTCATGTAGGATTTTTAAAAGTTATCTTAACACATCCATGTTCGAATCCGATATCCCGCTCACACATACCTATTGACTGTTACATCGGCTAATAATAGCCTTGTGATAACACGGCATTGTTATCTGTCTCTATCTCCTTTGGACGATAGACGAAAACATAATTATTTTGCACCACGCCACCGAAGAGTTATCGAAAAATATTACTTTAAGAGGATCGTGTACTCGCGAGCTTCCATACAAAAAGCGGTAACGTTTTCTACCCCTTAAACCGATGTTCAATTTTTTTTTACATCTTTGAGATATGCCCGTACGTTTTGATTTTTTTGAAATATTATAAATTTTAGGAAATATTGGAACTTATATTTTTATATGTACTGGGAAGTTCTTTCCTAAAATATACCTACATTACATCAAAAAAATCAAACATTTTCGTCTTTCTTTTGTATTTAGAACGTTCAGGCGTTAGTCTCAATGCGGTTGCATAAATGACGGACAATTTTGTTTCTATATTTTGACACTTTCGCTAGTTTGCGGCGTGTCACATTGATATAGAAAACAAACACTCAGCCGCTCACTATCAAGACATCGGTCTTTCAAGAGACGGATAACTAACTAACAGATAACTTTATTTGACACTTCAAGTACGTGATCGACAGACAGATAAACGCTATCTGAGGATGAAAAGGTCAGCACTTGATGAGAACAAAGTCTTAATATTCGTGCAATTCGAATTTATACGTAGGAAATACATATGAATGTTTAGGAAATAAGGATGGTAATTAGTATTTTTTTTTCCAAGAATCCATTAAAGACTCACAGCAGTTATTTAGAAAACATGTTACTACATAGAATCGATCGATTGACAGTTACATGATAACAAAACACTATTGTTCTCATACAAGACTTTCAAGAAAACCTTTTCAGCACAACACTTTCACGCCATACTTCCCGTGAATCAGACGAAGTAATAAGCCATGCTGTCAAAATACATATTCGTTATCGGAGTAATCGGTGTTTTGAAAACCGTTGTTGATTCAAACCCTGTGAGTTTGAGGGACGAAGCACAGCAGGAGAAGTGGTGGTCGGATTCTGCATTAGACGTCTTGTATGGTAATAAGACTGTTGTAGGGGCTGTATCTGAACAACTGAACGACGTTGTTCATCGGTGGATTAATCGCCGAGGTGAGTTTTTTTTAACTGATTTAAAAAAGGAGCGGTTATCAAAGCAGTTGTATGTTTTTTTTATTTTTTTTTATGTTTGTCACAACGAAAGAAAAAAAAATTGCATATTGATTCATAAATAATAAATATATTTGGGTAATTTTGCCAAAACAGTGCTTCCCGCTTTTTGAGCTGTTACATGACTTCACATGTAATTAATTATTATTAATTATAATCCACAAGTAAAAAACCACAATATTTTTAATGTAGATTGGATCTATAATAAACAAGCTATAAAATTTACATTATTCGTGTAATAAAATATAAAATTTTAATAAATAAATACACAATTAAATTTTATGTTTCCAACTTTTTTTTTGTTTGATAGGGAGACCCAATAGTTTGGACTCATTTTTGGAAATCAAGAATCAGCTAAGTAGTTAAAAACTGTGAAGTTTAATTTGTTTTTATCTATCATTTTACATCCATGTCTTTATGGTGTTTAATGTCATTGTCACGATTTAAATTCTGGCTGATAGGATATGATCGTAATATATTCGTTTATATTGTGTAATATTAATATGTGTTAACTTCAATGTCAAGAAACAGATTGCACAGGCTCGGTTTCGTGTTTTGTATACACGATCAAATTTAATCGGTGATTAGGAGTAGAAAAATATGAATATCTGGCTAAAATTAAACTTAATAGGCGAGTTCTCACGCAATGTACCTCACTGTTTAATTAATAAACAGTTAAAACATAATTAAAACAATTACCTTAGATACATGGTCATTGGTCACCCTACTAACGACTTCTACGTCACTCATAAATTGTCATTGCTCCCCTTTCCGTTCTTCTCCTGTCTTCTCCTTCCGAAAAAGAAAAATATTTGACATTAAAATTAGAGGAAATTCAGTTTTCATTTCCTTGCAATAGACATTAATTGACGTCTTAGTACTCACTGAAAAAGTCATGGACATATTGTTCATGCCTCAGGTTCATGCACTCGCAGGAAGGATTATAATTATGTGTAACAGAGATTGAAAGCTTCATAGATACAGATTAGTTAGGTGACAAGGAATTTAGGATAAACTTGATTTCAAAATAAAAGTTATTATAAAAAAAATAAGATTCTTTTCATATAATTACGACTTCAACGTGACCGCCATCAATTACTGAGTCAACAAATTGGTAGGTAGCTGATCACCGATTGAATTTCATCGTTTATAGACGAAAATTGCATACCGAGAAGGGGAAGCATAGGTCTTGAAGTCGTTTTTGGGGTACCGGTAAATAAACCTTATAAACCGTACCCGAAGGGTGCCAAACGGGACCCTATTACTAAGGCTCCGCTGTCCGTCTGTCCGTCCGTCCGTTCGAAATAATGAAATAATGAAAATTTAATGCATAACTGACATCGGTACATTTTATTCAGTGCAAGCAAGTAAGTATGTGTTTTATTGTGGGTACATTGACAAATATCTCTCGGTACAGCGTTGTTAACCAAGCTAGGTGTAAAACCTGTGTGATGATTAACAGCGCCTTCCCGTCCGACCATGTTGTGTCGAGCACACTTGTTGAGTTACATGTTTGATTTGGGTTGCGAACTTAAAGTATTTAAAATTAGTGTCTGAACTAAATAATTACGAGATTAAGGAAAAAGAAAAAAAAAATCTGACAAGGGTGTAAATGAATATGAAATATGAAAGATGTGTATAAGTACTTGTATATTTTGGAGTGTGTGTGGCATAAATATGTGAATAAAGTACAATTTTAATTTAAATTAAGTCTGCAACGTGCTATAAGTTCGTCAGCGGGTCCTAGAGCACGAACCGTAATAGCTAGAAAGTTGACATTTTCACATACCTACATCAACAACAAATACTGAAATACGAGATATATAACAAATTAAAGGGGGTCCCCATACAAGAGACGTGTTTTTAATTTTCTTTTTGTTTTTGTTTTATTGTTTGGAGTGCTTAAGTTGTGTTGTACGATCGTACGGTACCCTTCTTGTGCGATTCCGACTCGCACTTGACAGATTATTCTTTTAGTTTTCAACTTGATGAGTTATTTTATTCATGGTAAGCTTAATAAGGATAACAAGACATTTAGATCCATGAAGGTTTAATGTTATTTATTTATGTTTATTTTTCAGTACGCAGAACAGATCTACCTACGACGAGATTCCAGCACAGAATCCCAGCTCACTAACTGCCAAAATAATATCTTTTTAATTATTCTAAGAAGTGATGAGAAAAGTGATCAAAGGAGCCAAAACCAAGGTAAAGAATCTGTAATCATCATCATCATTCTATGACAGGTTTCAATATTATCATTTCAAAACGGCTTATCGTAGTTATTGGAACAGGCCCTCATATACCATATGGTAATTATACATATGCAGTCGAGTTCATTAATATATGAGCAATGCCAAGGCATCAGGCATAAATTTATATATTTCAGCAAATTCACATTACGTTTTATTGATGAATCTGCTCAGATATTTATGTACCCTTCCATGTACATTTATATTTGATGCCTTGACATTGCTCATATAATAATGAACTCGACTATACATTTAAACAATTACAATTGACTATTTTCAATTTTTACAGAAAAAGTATCCTGAAAATCAAGAGTACTACCTAGGGAAATCTTGAAAATGCAATGGATGGAAAACTTCCTTGTAATTGTTCACCGGAATCTTTACGTAGGAAACCTTCTATGATTGTTTTACTTATTATATTCATACTTTTGCATTAAAGTTCGTATAGTAGTGAATTTCATAGTTTTTCCTAGTCTTCTACTTCCATTGTAATATTCAAGAAGGCAGCGTGAGTATCATGCGCCCTTTTAGTTGGTAATAAATAATTTTCTTATCCCCATCTCTTTTGGGAGGCTGGCTGAGTGTATCCTTTGATGTTTTAAAAGCCTCTTCATAAGTGTTCACCCTCGCCGCATGATTAGTAGGTAGTTACTAGGAGCGGCTTTAGGGTAGCGGCAAGGCAACACAAAAATGTAATATCAGCTACAGATATGATGTTACGAATTGGACTGTGTACCGTTCTCAGATTCATAGGCGCATTTGAATTAAATATGAAATAGAACAGCTTCTGACTGTACACACGAGCATGATGCTGGTACACGAGTTTTGCTGGGTGAAATTAGGATTTCGTTTTGATAAAAGGGTCCGTGATGTTGAATATTAAAGTTTTCTGGCCTGCTTTTTGTAGTTTTTGGTGTATGTTAATGGGTGTGGTGGATTATCTCAGGCTACGATAATATTGAGATGGAATTATTCTTGAAAAAAATCAAAAAGAAAAGTATTGTTGTCCTCAGACTATTGATGTCTTAAGTGTTAATCAATGTGTATTATTGTGTAGGCGTACTTGACTTTGGCATTTAAGTTCCACGAAAATGTATTTCTTCACCAGCAGAGCGACAACAACAACATATAAAACGAGTAATCAGAATACGTACTGCTTGGTACGTGCTACTTTAATACTATAAATAGGTACGAATTTCTGTAAGAAAACTACTAGAATTAAAGGTACCTATATTATTGTAGAGGAAAATCAGCAAATGAGAACTAACCCCTATTCGTGATTATGCTCAGTAAAGATAATAAAAGCCACGAACCAATAAAGTATTTCTTTAGTAACGGCCGATAAAAAAAATAACTTCTATAGTTCCAAAATCGTCACTAGATGTCGTAGGTAAGATGTGGATGCCAGTGCAAATAATAACAACCAAAGAACATAAACTGTGGTCTGCATAAGTAACTGTCAACAAGTCAAAGCCCGTCAAAGCCGTCAAACGACAACAAAAGTCCTAAAATCGTAACATTCACAAAACAGAGCAGAGTAAGCAGAGCAGAGTACATTCGCGAAAAGGTTAATGGGCGGTTAATGACAAGATTGACAAGAACGTTGATACGGCAGACAGTTTACCAATAGGGTGCGGTCAAGATAGGTAAAAAAATACACTCTGTGGCGACAACAGATTGTGTCATACTCAGACTATTGATTCCTCCGAGGTATCATAAGAATACACGTCGATACAAAGCCATCTGTCGGCAGCTTTCAGAACTATTTTAGCCGTCAGAAAATCGCCTATTGCTGAATCACAAAAATCAAGTCCTAATTAGTATCACTACGCACCTGCCACGCCGATTCAGCAGCTTGTTTTGAACTCATTGTAGTGGTTTCCTCGCCCTTTGGAGTACCGGATTTTTCATGCGAACTTCACAAAGAGAATCTGTAGAAGAAAATCTTTAATGAGCGTACTTGACACGAGTTTGGTAAGGTACTTTGGGAGCGTTTTGGCTTATGCCTAGCCTGTTGAACCGCCTTTGATGTTTGAAGTACTTTCGGGTACGTGGCATGATGTTGGGAACGTCCACGAATACCCCTCAAAGGTTTAGTTTTTCAAAGAGCGTTTTTGAGGTTTTTTGTTTAAAAACCATCTCGTTATGTAACGACAGCGGACCGAATAATTTCCGGATAGTCCGTTTCGTGGAAAATATTTTGATGATAAAAAAATGTTAGTAAATAAAAAAAATAAAAGTTGCTATTCCTTTGCACTTTATTGTTATGATATGCGTTTTTTTAAGTAAATCATTATCTGTACCTAGGTATCTATTTTCATTGTTTGCAATGTAGAAATCACGAATTACAAAAAAACAAAGTAGAAAATAACATTTTTTTTAATCAGCGTACCTACCTACGGGATGATCTAGACAAGTTTCTGGCACAAGGTGGCACAGACCAGGGACATGCCCAATGGACGAAAACGGGGGAGGCCTTTGCCCAGCAGTGGGACATGGAAATGGCTAAATAAAAAAAGCGTACGTAAATAAAACGTAATTTCTTTGTAGCCTACAGAAATTGGTAATAAAAACTTCTAACGCCCTACAAAGAACACTTCAGACGCTTCCGTATAATACACATTTTACACACTAATTAAGATAAGCTTGCCTTTGTAAATTATTTTAAATGTAAATTATCTATCATATTTTTTGTATGTCATTCTTGTGTAGTACTATAAAGAAATTATGATATTACGAAATTAATTGTTATTCTTAATCTATAGGAGATGATCACTACGGAAACATGATCATGATGTAAGAAGAATAAGACTCTATTTTAAACATATTTCATAACTCAAAATATGATTTACCTAAACCTAAATTTTATTTCCTGGATATTCAAATGCGCATTGGTTTAAATTAAGGTGGATTATCTATTCATAATAAGCATCAATTATTCTGGTAAGTAGTGTGTGCTCCGAAATTCACTGACAATGTCTTGACCATGTCCACTTCTCAGTCAAATTATAGAGAGGGTAGGTTGCTACACTCGGTGGTCATAAGTGTCGAGTTTAGGGGTCCGTGTAATCAGGAAATATTAGGGTGCCAACAGCCATTAGGATCCCCCAAACACATTCAGGTCCAAACTATGCCAATATGTTTATCTGAAGGGTTACATAACTTCTAAATAATAGTAGCAACGTTTTGCCCGAAGCCTCGTAAAAGTCATGCTTTTGAGACATAAAATAGGCATCACGAGATTTTGAAATCCTCTGCCATAATGTGGGTACACATTTACTATTTACGAAAAAAACTTTATTCCGATAATAAACTAAAGTTTAACGAAGTGTAATGCCATTTTTCTAATATTTTGTGATAGTGCGCGAAAAAAGCTCTCAGGTGTCATGGCGTCGGCTTTGATGTCACGCATAAGTAAACATGTCAATGTCCAAATGAGTAATCAGCATAAACAGATGATGTTTACATTGTCATGACGTCATGCAACGTCATGCGGTATGATTCCTGTTTCGATCAAAATGGCCGAATGCAGTATTTTAATTTTTCGTTTTATTGAAAATCTCAATGTTTTTAATCAAATTAAATTAGTATTTAAATCCTTTTAATATTTTCCCTTAGAATCCTTAAATCTTTGATTTTATATTTGATACAGTCGTCAGGCCTATAAATTGCTTAATATCAACACGACATGACATCAACGATTGCAGGTAATATCAACACCAATTTTGTTATATTTCACTTTCAGAGTAGCTTTAATTTTTTTAAATGTTCTCTATAGCCGGTACTTACTTTGTTCTCTCAGTGTAAAGATTTTAATTTTGATGTGGCGGCGGCGGCGGGGCGGCGGCCGCGCCGGGGCGTGGTGGCAAAAGATGGCAACCAAGTTACTTAGAGTAGGTACCTATACAACACTCAATTGCAAGAAGAATTTAATGATATTCCAGAATCCATTAAAAATACTACATCAGTGGTTTCCGTATGGTAAAGGGTGGTGTTTATTTATGACAGACTTTGACGTTTCAAACATAAATAATACAAAACTTTGTCTATAATCCCTCTCAGCTTTCTAATCAAACATCAAACACTAGAAAAACAAAACCATTCCGCCGTCAAAGAACACAACAAATACAAATGATTTAAATCAAAATGACACACGACCTTTACATAGTTCCACCAAAGGCGGATGCCCAAAACGGTATACTTCTGATAAATTATTCACATACACAAAGTGGAAACTTTGTACGGCCGAATTCCGGAGGGGGGCCGAGTGTGTCACAATTTATTGGACACCTTCCGTTTCAATTTGCGCGTGTCGAGACGGTGGCGCGGCTCCGGTGGGAAGTCCCTAGGAGGGGTTGGAGTTGGAGTTCACAAAGAATTCCTTATGTCGAATTCTGAATTTGGCCACAAATTGCGAAGGTAATGTGGCTGAGATGGTCTTGTTTTTTGTTTGGAAGAGTTGGAGGAGCCTGAAGATATTTGGAGGCGAAAGACTACAGTCTTCAAAAAATAAAAGGCCCATTTTGACAGTTCACGCCCATGAAGTATTAACCCCTAACGCTTAAGTAATAGAAGCGGTTTTTAGGTGCAACTTGTACGCTTTGCTTGTACGCACCAGTTGGCTTTTATTACCTACGCATTAGGGGTTAAAACTTCATGGGCGTGAACTGTCAAATCAGGCCTTTTATTTTGTGAAGACTTTAGATGCGTAGGGTTGCGTACTGTCAACTGAAGATAGTAATTGTTGAATATAATGTTGTGTGATGTGATGACGCTGTTTCGGTTCCTATGACCACAGATACTATAATAATACTAATACAGATAGACCACCTAGAACAAAATATGACACGGGCGTAAACTGAGATGCTACGGAAGTTTCTTTAGTTCGAGGCCATCATTGCTTCAAATACCACGAGATGGCGCTAATATATATAGGATTTATTCTAAGATTATGTTCGGTTGGTTCCAAGACATAATATAACTTGTAGTAGTACGTATTCTTCGCCGAATGTCACGATTTTAAAGCGCAGTTAAGAGAAAAAAACACTTTTTTCTGCAATCAGACCGCGCTCACTCTGGAACGGACCGCACTCGCTCCTGTCAATCATATACGTTTTCGTGCCGAACGCCACAAGATCGTTATTTTCTTTCCGCGAAGTAAAATTTACAAACTACAGTGTTATTTCCCATTTTAGTACAATGGGGAAAAGAAAGAAAGATGATAGTGATACTAGAATCATGAAAAAACTAAAAAGATTGGAAAGGAAGCTGGAAAAAAGAAGAAAAATACGAGAGGTCTCGTCTGAGTCCGACTCCAACAACGAGCAGCTTCCAGCCCAGCCTGTGGCTCCACATTCTGGTTATTCCGGCCATGACATGAGCCCGATTCCTAATCCCAGTCCAAACATTGAAATTTCAGAAGGTATGTTTTTTCTTGCTACCTAGTTTTTTCTTTTTAGGTTATAAACACGTGTGCTAAGAAGAATTGAAACTATCAACAAGTTTACTTTGCTTTTCCTGAGGATTAACTCTAGCGGGTGTGAGTTTTTTGTCACATCACAAGTGGTTCTTCCCTTGAAATACAGCATATTGAGTAAAAAATTACAAGGCTCAGTTGGGCCATCCATACCTATCTTGCGAATTTACTCTTGGAACTCCATTATTCCTTGGGGTACTTTCCCTGATAACAAATATAAAGGTACTTAGAGTACTTGTGAATATACCCTTACAGTTGGTATAAGGCCACTTTTGCGGTTATTCTTATTTCCTTGATAAATCATCAGCATCACTCATCAAAAATAAATCCATGCGGTCTTGCACTTGGCAATACCCTGGATTTCCCTACAGCAAACTGAACTATAAACATATCTGCTATCATTTGCTGAAGTCAGGACACCTATATTCCAGAACTCACAAAACAAGAAGACTTCATATTAGATGAGGAGACGCTCCTCATTCTTGGTGACAAACCACCACCATCTGAGGAGACATATGATGAGCCTATACTAGAAGAAATTGCCAAGAGATGGCAACACGTGGTTTCCGAGGGACTGAAAAAAGAAGCCAAGCAAGAGCTCCAGAGGTCACTCCCAGAAAATTGCAAATTCTTGGAGGCACCAGAGATAAACCCGGAGTTGAAGACTGCCATTCCAGAATCAGTTTATAAAAGAGACTGTGCCTTAAAGGCTAGAAGCAACCAATTAGCGAAGGCAACAGCCTGTATTGCAGTCGCCCTTGACCAGTTAGTAAAGGATAAAAACTCAAACAAGCTGACCACAAAACTGGTCAGTGACGCAGGTCGACTAATGAGTGAACTAATACACTCACAAACTATGGCAAGAAGAGCCCTGATACTGTACTCTCTCAGTAAGGAAACTAAGGAAATTATCAAGGAAGTAAAACAAGAAAAATATTTATTTGGAAGCAATCTCCAGGAGACTATGAAGACGGCCAAGGTGGTACAAAAGACTGGTTCAGAGATGCAACAAGCTAGAAAGACCCAGCCTGCTGTTAGTTCTGGTACACCAAGAACCAACACTGGTATACCACAAACTTTAAACTACAGGGGCCCACCTCGCAAGCCAGTAACCATGAGTGTGGGCAGAGCCCGCACCTACAAACCATACCATACCAACCAAACCAGGCATTACCAACCCCAACAGCCATATCAATCTCAACACCAGCCTCGACAGCATCCCTACCAGCGTCCTCCTGCTCAACGAGTCAACCCGACAAGGAAGTAAACAAGGTATCTTGTTCTGGTAGACTTGCTCTATTCTATGGCAATTGGCGTTTGTTAACAAATGACCCTATAATCTTATCATGGATTCAAGGCTATGACATTCCATTGTCTGTTACACCCTCATATGTGACTTACCAGTCTGAGAACATAAATTCCTCAGCTAAGGAACATAAACTGCTAGAAAAGACCATTTTAGACTTATTGGACATTAGAGCTATTGAAAAGTGTAAACCAAGTAAACAACAGTTTTTGTCACCAATTTTTCTTGTACCAAAACCTAATGGAGATAATAGATTTATCCTCAATTTAAAACGATTAAACAAATATGTTACCACTCATCATTTTAAACTGGAAGATATTAGAACAGCCACTAAACTTATTACCCCTGGATGCTATTTTGGGAAAATAGATCTAAAGGACGCTTACTTTTCTGTGAATATAAAAGAAACATCAAGACATCTCCTACGTTTCCAGTGGCAAAAACAATATTATGAATTCAGAGTGCTACCATTTGGACTAAGCTCAGCACCATTTGTCTTTACTAAATTGATGAAGCCTGTGATGGAGTACTTGCGCTCTGTTCATAGTATTTTATGCACCATTTATTTGGATGATATTCTTATAATGTCAGAAACCGATACTAACTCAAATAGGGATATAGATATCACCTTAAAATTACTTACCTCCCTAGGATTTACCATAAATTATGAAAAAAGTAATCTTGAGCCTTCACAGTCTTGTCAATTTCTAGGCTTTATTCTTAACTCAACAAAAATGACCATAGAACTCCCAAAAGAAAAACGTAAAAAAATCAAAAATGAATTAATACATATCTCATCATTAAAAAAGTGTAAGATAAGGTGTTTTGCAAAACTTTTAGGTCTGTTAACCTCAGCTTGTCCAGCAATTAGATATGGGTGGTTGTATACCAAAGAATTTGAAAGAACCAAATATCTGAACCTTATTAACAATGATGACTACAATAGAATTATGAATATACCTGACCATTTAAAGCCTGATTTTAAATGGTGGATAGATAATATTGACAGCTCTTATAACAATATTCGCTCAGACAGATATGTCTTAGAGATATTCTCAGACGCATCATTGACAGGTTGGGGTGTGGCATGTAATGGTGATTCCTTGGGAGGACATTGGTCAGTCGAAGAGTCTAAATATCATATCAACCAACTTGAACTATTGGCTGCTTATATAGGACTTAAGACTTATGCATCAGAGTACAGAGATAGTGAAATACTCCTTCGTATAGATAATACCACCGCTATTGCTTACATCAATAGAATGGGAGGCGTCCAATATCCTCACCTTAATAAAATATCTAGAACAATTTGGCAATGGTGTGAAAATAGAAATGTCTTTGTCTTTGCTTCATATATATCATCTAAAGATAATTATATTGCAGATGCTGAGTCACGTAGAATAAATTCGAACATTGAATTTGAACTAGCAGCTTATGCTTTTGAACAAATTTCACACACACTTGGTAAACCAGAAATAGACCTTTTTGCCTCAAGATTAAACAGAAAATGCCAAACATTTGTATCTTGGAAAAGAGACCCAGACGCAATAGCTATTGATGCCTTTACTTTGTCATGGTCACACTTTTTTTTCTATGCTTTCCCTCCATTCTCAATGGTTTTGAAATCCATTATTAAAATTAAAAATGATGAAGCTACAGGTATTATAGTAGTACCACATTGGCCAACTCAGCCCTGGTACCCACTTTTCAATCAACTAATAATTTCTGAACCCTTATATTTCCCACCTAACCCAAGGTTGTTATGCTCTATCGACAGCAAACCACACCCGCTACACGGCAGCCTTACCCTGGTTGCAGGAGTCTTATGCGGGAAGCGCTCTTAGCTCGAGGTACACCTGAGGACTCACTTCAACTTGTCATCTCATCACTTGCAGAGAATACTCTCAAGCAGTATAACTCGTGCCTTAAACGTTGGTGGTCATATTGCTCAGAAAAAGAATTAAACCCAATATTTGTGGACATAAGGGAAGTACTTAAATTTCTTACTATATTATTCAACGAGGGATACAAATATGGCAGTCTCAATTCTTGTCGATCTGCACTTTCACTAATTTTAGGTCCTCATATAGGTGAAAACGACTTAATTAAACGCCTTTTTAAAGGAGTCTTTAGGCTCAGGCCTACAAATCCCAAATATGACTTAACTTGGGATCCTAGCATAGTTTTAAATTTTGTTAGTAATCTCTATCCGCATAATGAAATATCATTGGAGTTACTTTCTAAGAAGTTAGTAACAATACTAGCCCTAGTTACAGCACACAGAATACAGACATTAAGCCTTATAAAACTAAATAACATTGTATATCAAGAGGGTAATATAATAATAAAGATCTCGGATCTGATCAAAACATCTAGGGCCGGAGTTGCTCAACCTACATTTGTATTACCCTTCTTTAGGTCAAGACCTGAAATTTGTCCCGCTCAAACTATGATAGACTACATAGATAGGACAAAACAATTTAGAAACAATAATAATAATGATAAGTTAATAATAAGTTTTAAGAAACCATACTCTAACATAGGTTCACAAACAATGAGCCGTTGGATAAAGGAAGTAATGACTAATAGCGGCATTGATACTTCAATATTCAGCTCACATAGCACTAGACATGCTTCTACCTCAAAGGCAAAATCTGTGGGTTTGAACATTGATATCATAAGGAAGACTGCTGGATGGAGTAAATCCACTACAACTTTCGCTAGATTCTACAATAGGCCTATAATTGAATCTACTGAATTGTATACTCGTGCTATAATTCAAGAGTGACACTCTTGAATTATAGTCACACTGTGACTGAATAATTTAATTGTGATATTACCTATGTATGAGTGATTTGATTACTCTTTGTATGTTACTCTAGGAGTTGTACTGCTCTCTAGCTCTCTAGCTTTAAACCTAATGTAACTTAATTATTAGCAACTCGGAGATCTCAAATATAATTAGAATTGATTAAAGAAATAATAATAGTTATTTTATTCCATATAAAACCGTAACTCTCGACTCTTTAAACATCCTACAAGTTATATTATGTCTTGGAACCAACCGAACATAATTAGAAATCAAACGAACTTACCTTGTGACGTTCGATGATAATTATGTGAGTAGTTGGTTCCAAGACATACACACTCCCACCCTACCCCTAATTAGAAATCTAATTATACCCTAAATGCCTTTTTTCAGTCTCGAATTACGTTGGTGGTAAGATTTCTTCAAACTAATATGATTGACAGGAGCGAGTGCGGTCCGTTCCAGAGTGAGCGCGGTCTGATTGCAGAAAAAAGTGTTTTTTTCTCTTAACTGCGCTTTAAAATCGTGACATTCGGCGAAGAATACGTACTACTACAAGTTATATTATGTCTTGGAACCAACTACTCACATAATTATCATCGAACGTCACAAGGTAAGTTCGTTTGATTTCTAATTATCTCCACCTAGAAGTATGTTAACTGAAACCATGGCGTTTAAAATACAAATCTTTTTCCTCACGCCATCTCCTTCTTTAGAAGGGTTACTAATTATAATTTGTATGGTATGAGCATCCTGTGCTATGAAACGGGTTAACTTAGTTTAGGCTTATAAAAAAGTGACTTGACTTTTGACTGTACACAAAATTTAATATGTCACGTAAAATATCAAAAGCCGTTAGTTTATAAATCTTATAAATTTCATCTAGTTAGTTTATAAATTTTGAACGAAATCGACATCAAATCATTTATATATTTTTGTTCTTACAAGTCAACCTAACACGAAGGATAAAATACAATTCGCTTCGCTCACCCCCTCTATGCTTCACCTGACCCTGACCCACCACTTCGCCCAGACATTCATAATTTCAGTTATTTATTGATTTATTTATCATCGTTAGTATACAAAACAGCATTGAATATAACATGACAACGGGTGAACGGCTGTCTTCAGCACCAAACATATTGTATAGACAGCATGACTTTATGTATAAAAAAAAGTAATTATTTTAATTTATGCACACAAATTACACTACAAATTGTGTAAACTTAAGAAAATACTAACAATTTAAAAAATAAAGAAAAAGCAGCAGAATTTAAAACAATTTTAAGAGAATTGAGGACATAACGCATTTTAAACTTAAAAGAAGCTTAAATGAAGAGTTAATCTACTAACGCATTATATTGTAAGAAGTAAGGTTCAGTTTACATTTTGTCGTCAGTTTATAAACTAACTAGGTACTTAGATGGAATTCTTTATATTATAAATTAACGGCTTTGACTATTTCACGATGACAGACATAATATAAATTCTTGGCAACCACCTAAAAAAAACGCGTAAAAAATACCAACTTAATTTCGACAGTTAATTGCGGATCACGCGCAAGGCATTTTGCGAAACTTGTTAATTTCCATTCCGAAATTGGCAATGGGGATTGTTGCTCGTGCCAACAAATAACGTAAAATGTATTTAGTACCCCTAGAACTGAACTAATTGGGTAGTTGATGGCGATCCATTAATTTTAAATAATTGGAAAGGGCCGATTTAACACTTTCATTCGGAACAAAAGGGGTGGAGTTATTCGGCGGCAATTAAGTCTCGAGTTCCTCAGCTTTATAGACCCTTAATTGACGATTTGCGGTTTTACTGTTATATGAAAGGCCGTATTAAATGATTTTTATTACTTTTTATATCACAGGTTGTAATGTTACGACTGCCGGTTGAGTACAACAGCGCAAACTACTCATAACATGGTTGGTGATTAACTCTAATGGCGGCACTACACTTCGATATGCGTTATTCGTTCGTAATTCGGTCGCATACGACTAAGTGCTTATTCGTCTATGTTTGATTTATTCGCACGCGTAACGAAGTATGGAAGGGCATATTAGGTGTTCGTTCACATAACGAATATTTGGCGAATAGCGGGTAACGCATAGCGAAGTGTGGTGCCGCTATAAGGATGTTCTATAAGCTGTCCTTCTGTCACCAGGCTGTATCTCATGGGACACAGCACAGATGATGTACATTTCTGTTCTTGCTATACCAAGAAAAGATTAACATAATAAATATTAAAGGGGGCTCCCATACAGCAGACATGTTTTTTTGCCGTCTGTATAGATAATGATTCGCACTTGGCAGACTTTTTTCAATTTTGGTACCTTTTCAGTACTGGAAACTTGTGAACCAATTTTGTCATTTTTAGGGTACCGTACCCGAAGGGTGCCAAACGGGACCCTATTACTGAGACTTCGCTGTCCGTCTGTCCGTCCGTCCGTCCGTCCGTCCTGTCTGTCACCGGGTCCGTCTGCACGAACCGTAAAAGCTTGAAAGCTGAAATTTTCACAGAATGTGTATATCTGTTGCCGCACCAACCAAAAATACTGAAATACGAGAGATATTGCAAATTAAAGGGGGCCCCGATACAAGAGACGTGTTTAGATACACTTACGCATTTCAAAATGGAGATCTTGACTGAAACTGTTTATTTATTGTCATAGCAACCATTTCATAGACACATATACTACACATTTAAATATGATAGCATATTTCGCGTCATCCCACATAGTTGTGGTAGCTCAGACGGTATGATGTAGACTCTCAATCCGGAGGTCGTCGGTTCAAATCTCGTGAAGGCATAAACTTTTTAAATTTTCTTTTTGTTTTTTTTTTTATTGTTTTGAGTGCTTTTGATTTGTTGTACGATGGTACGGTACCCTTCGTGTGCGATACCGACCCGCACTTAACCGATTTTATTTTATAATAATTCCATCTTTCATCCGATAAACTTCAAGTAGGTACCATGTGAGCGGTGAGGGGATGGAAAATAATGAAATGAATACTCTAATAGGGTATAACGATGTGATTTAAATTTGGATAAAATTATATTTTTCAGAATATTTATCGTCCGTACCTTCTATCTGTGACATACTTCTCTATAGTCTCTATTTAGTTGCATAAAATACTAGTGGCTCTGTGAGCTGTAGACCTCGCGAGTATGTCGGTGGGAAAGCTGAACTGCTAAAACACATAAAAAAAATAACCCAAATAATTTTCTTTCAATAACACATACAAACTTATGAATGTACCTGGTTACGTACATGCAGTATGAAAGTAGCCGCACCAATAACTTTGTAAACTACATTTCGCGATCTTTTATACAACCTATTGACTTTTTACTAAAATTATATAATCTGTTTCATTCTCATAGTCTTTACAAATCCAACGACACCTCATTTGTTAATATCCATCGAGCCGTTTGGGTTGTAGCGATTTTTTTTACATTTTAAAATCCCATATCTCCGCCATTTTGAAAAAAATCAAAAAACTGGCTCGAGTAAAAAATTCTATTTATTTTTCCAACCTGCTCACAAAATTTCACGAGAATCGGTTCATAAATGCGACCTGTAGAGGAGAACAACCGGACATACGAAAGCATTTTTGCCCAAACCTGAAACGGAGACGCTTCGCTCGCTTCGCTCGCTTATCTGTTTCACTCTCATGGTCTTTACGAATCCAACGACACCTCATTTGTTAATATCCATCGAGCCGTTTGGGTTGTAGCGATTTTATCTCCGCCATTTTGAAAAAAATCAAAAAACTGGCTCGAGTAAAAAATTCTATTTATTTTTCCAACCTGCTCACAAAATTTCACGAGAATCGGTTCATAAATGCGACCTGTAGAGGAGAACAACCGGACATACGAAAGCATTTTTGCCCAAACCTGAAACGGAGACGCTTCGCTCGCTTCGCTCGCTCGGTCAATTAGTTAAAAAGTGCAAATTTACAGGCGGGTAATTCATGTCTGCGAAATGAGTCGCAACAAGTCGTGACGTCAAAATGCGATCTTCCTTTTTAATAATGGCCAGGTACAAGTATGACGTTCATTGATTTGAGGCAGAACTCCTCAGATCAATAAAACTCTTTGCTCAATCAACCAGCCTGTCAGTTGTCATCATCGATATTCATACTGTCACAGAATGTCTCTGTAGCAAAAGATATAAAATTATTTTAACACCCACGGTAGCGTAAGGACAAAAGAGTCCTTGGAACAATATTGACATTAAAATTATAAAAAAAAAATGACATTAAAATTATTTTGACAGTGGGTACCAAGACGTCAATGAATGTCTAATTTTTGACGTTGGTACCCACTGTCAAACTAATTTTAAAGTATTTTTTTTTTTACTAAAAAAATAAAAAAAAATGGCTCGCGCCAACCGGTTAATGAAACTCCTTGCTCCTTTCCGCCGCCGCCGCTACAAGTGGCGGCGTTTTTCCCGCCATAAACATAATTCACTTTGTTATTAAAAATGTTAATTTGATGGTTAAAATTAATCTTTTTTGCAGTGTTTTGAACTTTTTCTATGCTATTTTGATGTGAACTATGAATAGAATACGAAAGAAAAATACATGAATATTCTCCATTCCCGGTGTCGATGTCACTCGCGAGGTCTACTGTAGAAACAGCTCACAGAGCCATGGAGTACATCTATTTGAGTAGTTTGCGTGCTCACATGTATCTAATGTGGACTGTACATGTACATTGTCCCAGCCATGACATTTTCATCGTTAAATAAGGATCTTGAAAGTTGTCTACTACTACTACTACTACTCTCACTAAAAGTAGAACTAATATGACCGATCAGAACTCAGACCAGTGGACCCACCAGATAGGACCGTGAGTAATGACCCTCGCCACGAAACGTTTCGATTCATATCCCACATTAATCACACCCTGACCTCTGCTCGTAGAGCGCGGGTAAAGTCAAAATCTTTATTCGACACGGGGTTTTTACAAATGGGACATGTCTTTAAGGGCTATCGGGTTCATAAATACGCTGATGATGAGAATGAGTGGATGTATTGATGTGGTTTACTGACCCTTCTAGAACTCATTAATTACCTTGTACTTTTATGATCGGGATGTTGTTAGGAAAGACAACAGATTTTGATATTTGTTGGCATACACCCTGTTACATTGATTACTCTAACAAGACAAGATAAATAATTCGGGGTGACGGAGAAACGTTCCAATAATTACGTGAGGATTTTTTTTCGATTTTCTGTCCCACCTGTAATTATGGATATCCTCTACGTGACAGGGGACTAGCCTATCGTTATACATTCTTAACTAATTTACTAAACCCGGGTCTCTCAAGAGACGGATAAACATTAAAATAACTTTTTTGTCATTTTTTGTACGTGTGAAATGTCAAAAACCTCAGATAAACAGACAGATAAACGCTATCTGAGAATTAAGAGAACGGCCCTTAATGAACAAAAAGGTCGTACTGTAGGTACATAAAATTATTCTAATTTAATTAATTAAGTATATGAAATATAAACGTTTACGCTCCTTTTACACATCATGAAACGACTCAAAATTGAATAATTACCCTTGGTTGTTTCAAAAGCTAGCTGACTGAGGCTGAATATGATTTCAACTGAATTAAATTAAAATTTCTCTCACGCGAAATACAATTTTAGCTGCGAAATTTTGAATAATATGTTAAAATGAGAAAACCGCAGCACACCCCGCCACATCACGCAAATACGTGTAAAACAAAATTGTTTCGCATATTTACTGTCTGTGAGATCGTCGCAATAAAACTGTGTCATAAAATATGGGCTAGAATGCGGATTTCGAGAAACTAAACTAAGATAATAATATAATTTTTATTTTGTACTTTCTACTACTTCTAACTTAAAGATTACAGTGAAATTGTTGTAAGTACATGGTGTCATCAATATAATTGCGACTTCAAACCCCTAAACTAGGTAATGAACCTGTATCTTAGGGATTTTGGGTCTTCCGGTTGTCAGAATTTATTTACAACAATAACAATGTAGGTATGTAATTAGAAAAATTGACTTTTACAATAACTAGGATTAAACGATAATTTATATTTTAGAATTTAAGTTATGAGATATTGCTAACTTTAACAATAATTTTAGTTAACTAAGTACCTTAAGAAGTTGTTCACTGAACAATGTTCAGTCTTAAAATAATCAAGAGGTTGTAACAATTTTAAAACTGTAAGTAAGGTAACTCAAATTATAGATAGGGGATATTTTATTAATCCTATTGTACACAAGGGCGCTTTGTGCCGTAAACTGGCGACTTGCAAAGGCAGTGCGGCAACGAATTGCGGGACAACCGAAGGTTCCAGACCTTTTTTGAAGGATTTTTGGATCGAGAGGCGTCAGAGAGTGTTTCCGGAGCACCGATCGAAGTATGTAGAGTTGCCTCACGGAGAGACCACCAGACTCGGAGTAGAGCCTGGCAGTTGGATAATCTCGTCGTTTGAAACTCTTGAAATGTCAAGTTAATAGGTACATAGCACCACGCGACTGGGCGTGTACATTCACGGTGGATTTATAATATAAAAACGAAATGCTCTACAGTCGAATCGTTTATTTTTAGGGTTCCGATCCGAAGGAAAAAGGAACCCTTATAGGATCACTTTGTTGTCCGTCTGTCTGTCTGTCTGTCCGTCCGTCTGTCCGTCCGTCTGTCACGACCCCTTTTCTCAGGAACGCGTGGAGGTATAATGTTGAAATTAATATCGATTACTCAGGTCTATGGTCCCTTGGAGCTGTGAAAAAATTAAACTTCTAGGTCCACGCAATCAAAACATACCGCGATATTATGTCATAATTTTGCTGGATTTGTATGAACTCGCGTGGAACTCGCAAGGGAATCAAAACCTATAGGGTACTTCCGGTTGGCCTAGGGTCATGAAATTTGGAATGTAGGAAGGTCTTATAGCACAAGTTAAGGAAGAAATCCGAAAACTGTAAATTTCTGTCTGTCTGTCTGTCTGTCTGTCTCACCGTCTGTTAAGACTTTTTCTCAGAAACGCATGGAGGTATTAAGTTGAAATTAATATCGATTACTTAAGTCTGTGAACTCTTAAAGTTGTGAAAAAATCAAACTTAAAGGTCAACGCAATCAAAAGATACCGCATATGTCTCAATTTTGCTGAAATTGCTGATATTCGCAAGGGAATCAAAACCTAGAGGGTACTTTACGTTGACCTAGAATCATGAAATTTGGCACGAAGCAAGGTCTTATAGCACAAATAAAGGGAAAAATCTGAAAACTGCAAATTTCTGTCTTTCTAAAAAATATTCAATTTCGTTTACATGGATGACATCACACTTTAGTTTTTTATGTGTAAAACCTAATTACACGTGTTACGCTCTCCAAGTGTGATCGGAACCCTTGGTGCGCGAGTCCTACTCGCACTTGGCCGGTTTTTTTCTTTTACTATTTGTGTTGTCGACTAAAGTATAAATAACCTGCATATGTTGTTTCGGAACTAAAATACACTTTCTACAAAAATAATAATGTAAGTACTTAAATGTACATACTTATATAAATTTGTACAGAGGCGCCGTCGTCGTCGTCGCCGGCTTCTCTATTTCATTGGTTTTTTTCTCTAATTCCAGTCATAATTAATTAATTATTGGATATCAGAACCCTTGACTGGATACAATTAGCTAATAATAACACTGAAATTGACGGTAAGATAAAGTAACGTATATATAGCCTTTTTCACCTTATTACAGGCAAATAAATAAATTATTGTTAAAAGCGTCATGCATGATCATGAATAAATAATAATAACACAAAACCTAAAGGTAGGTACATAAAATGTTGGTACAACTGTGTTTTTTTTTCTTTTAATTTACTTTTAATTTAATTTTCTTAGTTTTAGCTTAGTTTAAAGGGTTTGGTTTGAAAACCAGCGTTGTGTGCTGCCACCGCACCATGCAACATATGCTGAAACCAAACCTTTTTGACACATGTAATTGTTGTTGGTATATCAATGTATTCTCTGACGTGTGTCAAATAAATGATTTTTCTTTCTTTCTTTCTTTCTTTCTTTCTTTCTTTCTTTCTTTCTTTCTTTCTTTCTTTCTTTCTTTCTTTCTTTCTTTCTTTCTTTCTTTCTTTCTTTCTTTCTTTCTTTCTTTCTTTCTTTCTTTCTTTCTTTCTTTCTTTCTTTCTTTCTTTCTTTCTTTCTTTCTTTCTTTCTTTCTTTCTTTCTTTCTATGCGATATGACATTAGAGAATAAAAGTCACGTCACTTCTTCCACTTCAGTTAACTCCGCATGTTTTGCTGAATGTTACGGAAATATTTATTATTATTTATTATTATTATTATTTATTAAGGCCTATACAACAGGTATACAACATTACATATAACTTAGATATTTTCAGATTAATTCTAGTTGTAAACCACTACGTATACACACAGGATATATAAAAGTTGGAGTAAACATAAAGTTCAAAAATTAAACACAATGTAAACAATAATTATGACTTATTTATAAGATTCGTCTCAAATGGCATTTTAGTAAGCCTGGTCTCGAGTTGAATATGTCAATCTCGTCTTCGACCAAGCATAAGTCGTTTACCGTATGACACATTCTAAGGATGGGCCCGTTAGACTCTGTGTTTGTTTTACAGACTGGGATGTAATATATTTTTCATCACATCTATTCAAAAAGATCTACTTTAGTCCCGGCAAACAGGGACTAAAGTAGGTCATTTAGTCCCTAGGGACTAAAAGTAACTTTTTAATTTTGTTGCCAGTACAAAGGAAAAAAATGCTGTCACTAATCAGTTTCACTACCACTTAGGCTGACAGAACCAATTAAAAGAGACATCGATTCTAAGCGCACCAATAAAAAAAAAAGTTTGTACTAAAATGCGTACTCGACACAGATTAGATAATCCGATCGACCGAATCGATTGACACCGATTGGTGACAACAGAGAAACAACCTTACAGAATTGATATCGAAACACGGACCAAATAATTAAAAAGTTGTGGAAAATTTGTAAACAAAGCGCGCCAAATCTGAATGCTGTAATTATTTCAATTTCGTTTGCGGATATGAGTAAAGAATATGAGTGAAAGTGAGTGTCTAACTCCAGATGATAACAACAAACGCGAATGACAAAATACAAGATCTGTTACCAATAAAATCACGAGGAATATAGGTATGTAAAAACTATAATCCTGTAGAAAAATTCAAGAGGAACAAATTGTTTATCTGAAAATGCTTTTTGAACCAATTTTCAAGATTTAGCCAATACTAAACAAGCTTTAACTATGTGGAGGACATATTCGTAATTCGTAATTTCTTTATTGTACTAACACAAGAATGACATACAGAAAACTTATAAAGAGATTTCTTCCAACAAACCATTACACACAACATATCACGACAATTGTATAAATAAATATAGGGTGTAACAGAAAGGGGTGCACATGCCGAAAGAAGGTTGTTAGGGACATCATTTTGAACAACTTTCACTATGGGACCGACTTGATCAGAGCAATATTATTTATCACTCAACCATACAGATCAGCTGAGCGCTAGGCCCGAAATGTACTGAGTTAATAAAAATAAAGTTGCTCTGATCAAGTCGGTCCCATAGTAAAAGTTGTTCAGAATGATGTCCCTCTTTCCGCTTGTACACCCCTTTCTGTTACACCCTGTGTAGGTACATGTATGTTATTTTATTGATTACTTACTCTTACTACTTTTCTCATAGAGGGTGATGAAAAGTAGAGTGTCCACCTCAGGAGTAAAAACTATTTTTGGCTCAAGTGATGTACTTTGAATCCCTCGCTCCCTCAGGATTCTACTTTTGAGTCCCTCGTTACACTCGGGACTCAACTCTAGAATCCCTCGGTCGCTCAGGAGTCAAAAAACACTCTCGCCCTAAAAATAGTTCTTTACTCCCTTGGTAAACAATCTACTATT